>PVIA01000532.1:365017-422365 GCA_004024845.1 Tonatia bakeri | reverse complement strand
CTCCTGAAAAGTCCCCGACATTGGGCGACTTTGTTGGTGGGATCCCCTTGGAAGCCCTTCGGACAATGGTCACATCCATCCCTTGAGGCCCTGGACATGACAAAATGCCAACATAGAATGACATAGCATCTCTGGTCTCCATTTAATAAATGAGCGCTTTGAACCCCTGCCAAATACTTAATGAGATTTTGAACAGGACCCATAAGATTTTGGCAGACTTTAAAAAATATTAATTCGTAGGGTAATATGGTATGATGTAGAAACAGGGGCAAATTCAAAGTTGTCCGACAGCTGTCTGCTTTCCAGCCTGTCATTGTAAACACTGGAGATAATGTTTAAAGTTAAACAACTGCCCCTCCCTGAACAACAGGGCCTGATGAGCCTCCTGCCCACCCCACCCCGCAGCTAGGCCCTGGGTCCCCTCTTACCAAGTAAGAGGCAAACGTGGAGCACCTGCACACATACACAGCTTTAGTTCTTTGCCAAGTGGTGTTTTCAAAAGCCTGTTAGGGAGGGAGTGTGGAGGAGAGCTGGCCTAGAGGACCCTGGTCTGCCCAAAAGCACCAGGGTGCTTCTTATAAAGTCAGAGCTGGAAAGGGCCTCATCTACCAATCTCTTGGTGACCTGGATGAAGGGACCAAGGCCCAGAAAGTGGGAAGGTCTTACCCGAGACCCACTTCTGCCCCCAACTCCCTCTTGGGAGTTCCTGCATGGAGCCATACTGTCTCTGGTGTGGCTCGGAGAAAAACCCTATTTGCTGCGACAGAAAGCTGGAGGGAGGCCATGCCCACCTAAATATTAATATATTAGTACTCCCTGGAAAATGTCATAAGTTTCCCAATATGCAAAGCATCCCAACACAGGGGCTGAGTGCTGGAAGGCCTCCAGCAGACCACCTTGCCCAACCCTCTTATTTCACAACTAGGTAAACTGAGACCACACAGAGAACACACCCTAGTCATGAGACCTTGGGAGAGGGAACTGTCACCTGTGAGGCTCCCCTTCTATACCCTATCACAGTGACAGAAGCTGAGTCCCCAAGGTGTCACGGCTACTCTTGGCAGACAGAGCCAGGCCTGGGACACAGGCAGGAAGATCAGTGGCTTTGCCAGCTTCATTGTGCCCCCTCCCCTGTAAAACTGGAAGCAACAACTGCCTCTTTGTGACCAGGGTATAGAGAAAATGGTTTCTTATAATAATTTTAATGGAAACTAAGACAAAGTAATAGAAAACGTGTCTTTCTTTTTCAAATGAACATAGAGGACTTTAAAAATAAAGCGCACTTATCATGAACAGTCAAAAACAAACTCAGCCATTTCTCCTCAACCCTCTTTGCTTACCACTTGTACTTTGAGACTCGGCTTAACCACACACTCCTACCTAAAGCCTCCCTGGTCCTGCCAGGCAGACCTGAGTGATTGCCTCCTGCTCTCCGTCACCAAGGCTCTGGTCACTTTCCTGTCTCCTCACTAGACTGTGAGTCCCACCAGGGCAGAACCTGGGGCCAAGGCTTCTCCAGGGCACTCCCGGGCTCAGCCCAGCGCCCATACCCCAGTAGATGCTCAACAAATATCTGAAACCAACTAAATTAATAGCTACCTGGGCTGATCATTAAGTACACTTATGAATGGTACTTTATTATTAATTTCAATATAGAAGAATCAAAAAACACAGATGAACAAAGTCTAGCAACAATCCTTTAAAAAACAAGTTATTTATCCATGCAAAGTCTACAGCATTTCCAATTCGGCAGGTAATATTCCCCTACAAGGTCTCATCTAGCTCTTGGATTCTAGAACTCTGCGCTCACCAAAGTCTATCACCTCTAGACATAAGGAAGCAAAGGTCCAGGGGAGGCCAGCAGTGCAAAGCTGCAATGGGATCAGAATTCCATTTTAATTTTTGTTTGCTTATAATTTTTTTAAAACCACTAATTTGAATATGGTATATGTACATTTATTTTTAAAATTTACCAAAAAATCAAAGATACATTGTAAGATAAATGCTCTCCCTCCCACCCATCCCCCTGCCCTCTCAAGCAAACACTGCGTTAATATTAATAGTCCCTCGGGCAGGTTCCAGAGTCCTCATGCTCAGACAGACAAGATGAGCACATTTGGTGGCTCTCCCCACTTCCTTTTCCTCAGACTATGGCACCCGCACACTGTTCTGCCCCTGCGTCTGTGCTGTTGTGTTGGCCCTCCTTTCCTACTGTACCTTGGAGACCCCTCCCAATCAGTACTTGTAGAGCTCACTCACTGCTTTCTCAGCATTCTGTCACATGGATGCACACACTCTATTTGTCACTGCTCTACCTGTGGACATCTGGGTTGCTTCTACCTGCTATGTTTCAAACAGCCGTGCATTTCTCAGTTAGGCAAAAATACCATGCCACTTTCCAAGTGCTTGTTCAATCAGGTTTTGTCTCTTTGATGGAGCCTCTTAGAGCTTCATCACTTCTTCCATATCTCCCTCCGGTTTATCTTCTGAGATCTGATGCCCACAAAACAAGACGGAAGTAGACAGCCCAACCTCCTAACTCAGCCCTTTTCATTCTGGAGGCAGAGCTGTGCCTCCAAGTTTTCCTGCATCCCCCCAGCCCTTAGCCCACTCCTCTCCTCACACGCTTACTCACCCCACCCAGCACAGGCCTGCACATCCAGGGGGTGATTAAAAAGACATGGGTGATGGATCCTTGTCTCTGCTTGAGCTGCTACACAGTCAACACCCTTTTTCACCAATAGGTGGCGTTGCTTTCCACATTTAGACATCTAAGGTGCTTTCTGGCAGCAATTGTCAACCTATGTACATACTGAAGTGCTGCAAGAATGTTGAAAACATGCAACACCTCACTATTTAGTCAGGGACACTGACCTCTTTTCCCTTAGACTGTCAAATTAAAGAACGACAACAGCCTACACAACAATAGCCGTCCAGTGTGAATGCCCTATCTTGAACCATAAATATATAGGTCATATAACAAAGTTGCACTTTATTGGTCACGTCACATAATAAGGTTACATCTAATTAGTTAATTTTTGGTACCAGAAATCTTTATATACAAGTATAGGCACCTGATTTGTTTAAAAAGTCACTTTGGAGCACAAAGGCTAGGTAATCACATTTTTTTTAAATTAAACTTACACCTTTTTTTGGTCAGATCAGCAAAATGTGTGTGTGTGTGTGCGCGCGTGCTACAGAATTTTAGTAGTTTATGTTCGGTGAGCCCTGCCCACTGAACAGTGGTAGACCCCTGAGGTGGGGCACGGCCTTCACGGTGACTCCTCGGTCTCTGTGTGATCCTCCTTCCCGACAGCCCGAGGCCACGACCACACATTCTGTCTGACCTCTCCCCTTCTCTGTTCCCACATACCAGGTATGTGTAGTGTGTATTACTTTCCTATACAGGCATATCTCTTTTGCACTTTTCCTATACAGGCATTGTGCTTTATTGTGCTTCCCACATGTTGCTTTTTCTTTGTTTACAAATTGAAGGCAAGACCCCCACCAGCACAAAGACTATGACACATTTATTGCAGTGGTCTGGAACCAAACCTGCCGTGTCTCCAAGGTATGCCTGTCTATTGGGAGGCAGGGTCACCTAGTGGTTATGAACTTGGGCTCTTGAATCAGCCTTATGTTCAAAACCTAACTCTACCACTGACTTGCTGTATGAGCTTCAGCAACTGACTTCACCTGTGTGAGCTTCCACTGCCTCCTCTGCGTGCTACAGCAGCAATGCATACCTCCTCAAGCTGGCATGAGGATTAAATCCAGAGTAATGTGAGCACAGTGCTGGGCACATGGTGAGCACTCAGCAGATGCTGGTTATTTGTGTTACACTGGTATACATAATGTGTCCGAAACT
The DNA here is from genome assembly GCA_004024845.1 of Tonatia bakeri. Classification (NCBI taxonomy): domain Eukaryota; kingdom Metazoa; phylum Chordata; class Mammalia; order Chiroptera; family Phyllostomidae; genus Tonatia; species Tonatia bakeri. The sequence continues at coordinate 418,497 of PVIA01000532.1, read as the reverse complement.
GTCTGCACCTTGCTCCCAAAGGCTTTCTTAGTGTATACTAGTCTTCCATCAGTTCTTCACACACTATAAGCTTCTTCCTGCCCCAGAGTCTTCCCTTGCTAAGGCCATTGCCTGGAATGTGCTCCCTCTATATCTCCCCATGGCTGTCTCCTTCCCATCCTTCAAGTATCAGCCTCCACCTCACCTCCTCAGAGATCCTCCCTGGCATATCAACTAGAGGTTTCTTCTGTTACTTCCCCCACCACAGCACCTTGTTTATTAAGGACTCATCACTACCTCCTATTATTTTAGGTGTTCATTCATTTTTGTAACTGTGGACTATTTTCACGTTGGAATGTAAACTCCAGGACAGCAGCTCCATTTGGGTTTCCTCAGGTCTCCCAGCACTGCACGCACTGACCCCGCACCTGGGAGGCACTCCATAAATGACTGGCATGTGACTGGCTGCATGAATGCAAGCGTATATGCAGAGCTGCATTTGAATTCTGCCCACTGGCTGCTTTGCACACTCATGTTCCAACCTCCAGGCAGACTACCAGCAATTTGAGGGCAGGAATGGGGGGCTTCTCCCATACCCAGCCCTCAGTGCTCACTGGGCTGAACCCAGTACTCAGTGGGCAGAGCCTGGACTTACGAGAGGGTGGGGAACACCTGAGAGGACTGCTGAGGGCTTGCTAGGAGGGTAAGATCCTCACATTCCCACCCTAAACATACCACCAAGGACAGTTCCTGGGAATGATGGGGAAGGGCTTCTGGCCCGTGCTACTCCAAGAGGCTCTCCTTCCAGCCAGCCCCAGTTCTCCCCCTGCTGATGAGCACCCCCACAGTTGTGCCTTGCCCTCAGCAGCTGCTCGGCCTCCACTGTGCTCCAAGGAGTCCCTCCTCTCCCCTGCCTGCCCTGCAGGAGTGTCCCAGGGGATGCCCACTCTCCGTTCTGGACTAGAAAGACTGCCACACCGATGCCCACACTGCTGAGGAGGCACGTTAACACAACTCTCATCAATAGGAGAGACAGGTGCAGATGTCTCCTTTGGGCACAGGAGAGGTGACTGGGGGAGTCCCATAGGTTAGAGCCCAACAACATCGTCCTTTGGGAGTCTGGCCCAAGTCAGAAATGTGTTCTGTCCAGCCAAGTCAGAAAATGTCCCCAGGCTTAGAGAGAGGCCCACCGGGGACACACTACTCAGAAGCACACAAGTTTGCACTACACAGAACTAAATCCCACATACATGACTACTTCTCTCCCTAGCCCAGATGTCCGTGAGCTGGAAGCTGGAGTCATATGTAACAACAGGGTACACACGCTTCACCACTTAAGTATATTCAAATCAATGTCCACATTCAACCACAAAACATATTGAACAGCGGTTATGTGGTGAACACGTTGGAAAGACAGAGGTTTTACTGGGCGGGGCACTGCCACCACATGGAACTTTCAGTTTAGGTGGAGATGGACTAGAAACAGGCAAACAAATACATAAACTATGCTCAGATGTCTGTGCTGGCAGGGAGAGAGGGATGTGACAAAGGGTGACTGGCCAGGATCATCAGTAGACCCTCCAAGTGAGACCTAGAGGCTGAGAAGGAGCACGCACAAGGAGAGTGCTCCAGGCAGAAGGCACAGCAAGTGCACTGCCCTGAAGAGCAAAACAGGAAGGCTGGTGTACTGGGAACCCGGAGGGCAGAGTAGAGAAGAACTGGTGATGAGGCTGAGATACCCCCAGGTAAGTGGGAGGCAGATGACAGAGATCCTTGTTAACCATGGTTAAAATAAAAATACGGGGATATTTCTTTCTATGTGCAATGGAAAGCCTTGGAAGGGTTTTAGGCAGGGTAGTTCAGGAATATTTTACTCAGGAAAAGTGGACTTAACATGATGGAAATGAATAAATGAATGAGCAAATGAATGAATGAATTGAACGAACAACTACGAAAAAAATGAACATAAGTAACCTAGGGTTTCTCAGTGCTAAGGTTAGGCTGAATTCCTCAGGGACATAGGGACAAGAAGCCAGGACAGCCCCGAAACTCTAGGACAATAAACTTTACACCAAACAGGACACGGAGAATACCGTCTCCACACTCAGCGTGCTGCTGGCCCCCCTCCGTGGCACAGTTCCACTCTTTGGACCCTCCCAAACTTGGCTCACCACGCAGGTAGGGAAACAAGAAAGGAAATGACATAATTTGATGTCACACAGCCAGGTGACTCCCCAAGACCTCAGGTAAAGGCAGTGCTCACCAGTGCCCAGAGAACTCCTGCTGGCCTGCAAGCCTCTGGGGAGACCTTATGCCCCTCTGTCCCTCACTCTTGTCATCCTCTTTGAGATGCAGAGGGTGAGGCCTGAGAGGAAAAGACTTTCTCAAGGTAGCAAAGAGGACCCAGACCTCTCAACTCTCATCACCAACACAAGAACAGAAATCAGCTTCAAAACCAACACTGTCCCCTGGGTGCCACAGCCACAGCCCTTCCCCATGAGGGCACCAGCCCACAAGCACAGGCATTCTCCCACCTTCACACCTGCGACAGCTGCCCGCCCACAGCGTAGGGCTCCGGTTTCCATCCCACGTCCCCAGCACCTCATCGGTGGAGCTGGGCACAGTGTGGGTTTCACACAAAGGGAAAAGGGGCAGAAGAAGGGCAACAAGTGGTCAACATCATGGCCACTGAAACCAGATAGCCCTGGGTTCCAATTCTGGCTCTATTGCCTAATGGCTCTATGTCTCTGAGCCTCATATTTAAAAGGCAGATGAACGTATACAATTCACAGGCTTTGGAGTTTAATAAAATCACAAATACTGAGGGTATAGCTCAGCATCCCTCTCACAAAACTGTTCACAAATAGCATTTATATCAACATGGATGTTGATGATGATGACAGTGGAATCAAAAAGCAAAGTAGGGCTGGTGCTGAGCATCTGGGCATTCCCAGTCCTCATGCAGACAAGCACCTGGAACATATCTGTCAAAGCCAGAAGGAAGACTAGATGTTTTAGAAAGATTCCCATTTTTCTAAATAAAGTTTTCTGTACAGCCCTCAAATTAGCAGAAAATCCAGTCCCCCTGGGTTCCCAGCACCCGCCCCCACCCCAGCCTCCAGGAGAGCCACCTCCGCGGCTCCTGCTCCAGGGCACACCTCTCATGGTAACAGGTGTTGTGGTGAGCAGCTTGTGGCTTGGGCTTTGAGAACTGGTGTTTTCACTGCGGTAACTCCCCCTCTCCCCCTCAGTGCCCAGATTGGAGGCTACGAGCATTGAGGGAACAGAGAAAGTATCATGTGGCCTAGGCTTTGGCGATGCTTAGTGATGACTTACCTGTGTCCATTCATTGGAGTGACTGCCGTGAGGGCATAATGAGGGTTTTGATCTGCCCTTGCCTGACCCCCAGCTAGTAGGAGTAATTAGAGACCTCTCCTCCATAAATTATGGTGCTTCCACTTCCCACCCCACCCCACCCCACCCCTCTTTATCTCCTAAAGTCTCCCCACCACAGAATGAGTACACAGACACCAGCCTGGCAAGTCCTCTGCCAGCCAGGAGCTGAGCACTGGGCAGAGACTGGGTTGGGGGGCCAACTAGAGGGCCTGCTCTCAGGTTACAAGACGTGGAGTCATCCTGGAGGAGTGCAACCCAACTTCCCGATCCCTTTCCCACTAAAGATGAGGAAGGGCTGTGTCTGTACACATGTGTGTACATGCATGTCAGCCACACACAAGCAGACACACACTGGCGTGCACACCTGGCGCCCAGACACAAATCCATTCTCTCCACAAACATCCTTTGAGCATCAACTAAAGCAGGCACTGCGCCAGGCGCTGAGGGCACCGACGAGACTGGGGCAGCAAAGAAAGGCCCTGCCCATGGGCAGTTATGGCTGTGTCATCTTCGCTTCCTGTTCCCTTTCTAGGGCAGACTCCATCCCACAGACCCTTCAACTCACCCCTGTGGCCGTTGCTATTCTTAGGGTCATGCTGAGCCACTGGGGCTTGTCTACTGCACCCAGCAAAAAAGGGCTCTTAGATCAATGTCTTCCACAGCAGTCCAATTTATTAAGATCAATAATGACTAGTATATTTCTGCGTACTTCTGTGCCTGGACTTTGGGGGAACCCAGAGTGCCCAAGATGGAGGTGCAACGAGTAGCTGCCTCCCCTCCTATAAGGAGCAACAATTACCTTCTCCTTCATCACAAACACACGGGAGCTTGCAGCTACACTTCCCGTGCTTGTCTTTCTCACTCTGGTCTGTGTCTTCCCCACCCGCCCCAGGCTCAGGATGCCTGTCACCTGGTCCCTGCTTCTTCTCTACTGTTTCTGCTTCAGAAGCACTCCCTGGAGTGTCCATCCCAGCCCAGCCAGCATCAGCTGGGGCACTCTGCACAGTGAAATAAATCTGAGCATTGTTATTAAGTGAGCATTCCATCCAGAGCGGCCCTTTCTCCGTCCTCATCACACAGGGTGACAAAGGGAATGAGGGGCAATGACCATCCCACTCAGACCCTCTGCATTTGTCTTCCTGCACACACTGCTGATTTGTCATTAGATGCTACAGCACTGCACCCACTCATGAGTCCCCTGGGGTCAGGTGGCGCTGGGCTCATCAGGACCTTGTCCTCGGGCTGTCGGAACACTGTCCTTCTGGGAAGTCGATGTGGGCGGGGTCCCCCCTCCCACCATCCCCAGCCCCCATTTCAGATGCAAAGTGCACATATGGCTCATCTCCATCTTAGGGGGAGGTTCTGTCTAAAGTCCTCCCAAAGATTCAGATTGTATGACAAATCACGTTCTAGACTATCGCTACGAGAAAGGGCCGAGGCATTTGCATCATTACCCCCAGACAACAGCTTCATTAGGCTGAAAGAGAGGTTTGCAGCCGCGCAAGCTCCGCCACTGACCTGGGCCTCTCACTTCCCCATTGTCTGCAGGCTCCAAGGCTCTCACTCCAAACCATATGGCCCGTTTGGGCATCTCACACTGCCTTCCGGCAAAGTCAGGCATGTTGGGAAGTGCTCAGGGTAAGCCAGCGGCCTGCCCACATGATTCCAGGTAGGATTCTGCCCCAAGTGGGGTCAGACTGGGCTGGGAGAGAGAAACTGCCAGAGCTCAAAGGGGGCCAAGCTCTAAAATAGCAGTGTGTGGGCCCAAGAAGGAAAGGCTCCTTAGCCAGAGGGCAAAGGAGATGCAAGCCTTGGCATCTGTCCCCTCAGACAGCCGACAGCCAGTTGTCCCCATACCAATGTCTGACAGCACTTTGTACAGCAGTTCTCATGCTGGGACAACCCTTTCTTTACCTCTACCCTCCTGTCCCCGAATACCTGGAGGCCCTTCGAGGCCCCGGACCCCAGGGTTACCCCCACAACAATAAACAGACCCACAGCCTAGCAGCCCTGCCCTCCTCCTGTTCCCAGGATCAGCTCCCAAATCCCAAAGCCCTGGCATTCAGGTGAGCCCTTGAAAAGGATGCCCTTGGGGCCAGCCTAAGGAAGCAGGGGGACAGGGCTGTGTGAGGCTCCCCAATGCCTATCTCTTTGAAACCCCACTCTGCTCCAAGCCTTTGCAAGGTTCCAAACAGACAGAAGTGTACCCAGAAGCCAGCAGTCACACAGGCCTAGCTGGGGACCAGGGGAGCCAAGCATCCCTGCCCTGGCTGGCTTCCAGTGGCGGCAGGAGCCAGTGTGCCTTCCTCTCATGGAGAAATGGGCCCATGTGGGCCTCGCCTGCTGTCTCTTTAAGAGAGGGAAAGAAAATCAACTCTCTGGTGCAACACTTCCACTCCTCAGAAGAGGTGGATTAGGGTTAGGATTAACATTTTAAACTTACCAGACTTTCTGACTCAAAGATCTCGAGCTAATCGTATTACTATCCCTAGGATTATTGCTTTACTCGCTTCAGAACAGATTCTAAAATCAAATTGCTTAAAGTATCCCCCCCTTCTTGTGGCTCCTTTGGGGGGGGGGAGCTGTAGCTTGTTAAGGAGGAGACTTCTAAAGTTGAAACTCACTACTTCTCTCCTTCCCTGAGCCAGGCGGCAGTAATAAGACGGGCGACACGGTTCCTTTATTCCCGCCCACGCCTGCTCCTAATTCCTGGTAATTTATCCCATATTAAAACTTCTTTAAGTAAGAATGGACAAGCATCAGCACCTGCTATGCAAATGCGGCCAAATCCAGCGCGGGCCAGGGGCGTGCACGCCTGCCCGACGGCGAGCAGCCATTCAGCGCTCCCAAGGCGCCGGCGGCCCTTCATATGGAAACCAGGCCAGGTCCTGACAGATTGCGACGTGCTCCTCGGGCTGGGGGCGGGGGCCGGCGGGGCGGGGGCCCTAGTGACAGAGCTCCCTCGGGCCTGGCAAACGGCCTGTAGGGAGTATCTGGAGCTCTACCGTGGGTTTTTCTTTACCGGTGTTTTTCTTAGACCCATCGCTGATCGTTTTTCTTAATGAAACGTCCTATTTTCCTGACAATACCTAGATTCCCCGATTCCCCTCCCCCATGTCCCGGACCCGATTTCATACGTATTCTCAAAGTGTTAACAACCTTCCCAGTTTTAAAGCCAACGCGGCGGTCCCCAGGGGCAGCCCGCACCGGCCGCGGCTCTCCGGGTCTTCAGCGTGAGGCTGGGGGCCCGGGGAGCCAGCCCGAGGAGGCAGGCCCGGCTTGCGGCTGGGCGCGGGGATCCTGCCGGATAACAAGGATTAGTTTGCTGGGGACCTTTGAAGCCATTTCTCTCCTCACGTGGCTGGAGGCTGCGGCGCAGTCGCCTCTCGTGCGGCCCTAATCCCGTCACGCGGCCGGGGCGGCGGGCGGCCCCAGCGGTGACCTGGCCCCAGCCCGCGCGCGCCGCCCCCCCCCCCCGCGCGCTCTGCGAGGCCCGCGCCGTGGGAAGAGACCGGCGCAAGGGTCGTCTGCGCAGGGCTCGGGAAGACCTTCTTCCAGCCAAGGAGCCTTTATTTGCGGTCCCATTAAAGAGACCAAGAAACGCCGCTCTCCAGGGCCAAAGCCGACCCGCGGCGGCGGCGGCGAAGGTGGGGGCGCTGGGGCGCGGCCGGCGGCCCAAAGAGATGCAAAGTGATAAATACATTGTTTAGCCGCCGCTTGCTCGAACCCTTGGGGGCATAGAAAATGAGGCACTTTCTTCCCCCTTTAACTCGAGAGGAGTACCAATAATTCACGTATGTTATAATTCTTCATTGCCCCTAGGTAGTCTGGGAAAACTGGAAGAAAAGAAAATGCCAGAAAGTTATGGTAAAACTTAAGATGCGGCCGAAGTCGCTTTCTTTGCCCCTGCTGAGAGTGTTTGAATAAGAAGAATGCTCCTGGACTGTAACAAGCAAAAAGAATGAAGAAGACAAAAGATTTCTAGAAAAAGGTTTAGCTAGAAGACAAGGCAAGTGAAACTGAAGGGAGAAAAAAAAGCACTTACAATGGAACAATAAGTGTACTAATCGCTTTGATATATTATACAAGCCCAAAGACCCAAAACATTGTGTAATTATTTATAAATGACTTCTCCACTCCTGTGTATAATGCAGAGGAAAGAATAAAACTGCAGGCTACTCTCTAAACTATTTCTAAATAGACCTGGTTCAAAAGAAGGCAGAAGTGTTTGAAATAAAATAATTAATGGTGGATTTTATGGTTGTCTCATTAAAACATTTTAATTACTACAAACAAAATGCATTTGTGTTCAAACCCAACATGAATTTATGTAGTGAGCATTAAGGCAGAGAAAAGCAAAAGGAAAACATTTCAGCTATTCTCCTTTCTCTGTGTTTATTTCTGAATATTCTCCATAAACCAACAGTTAAATTCCACTAGGATAAATTTCACTGCAACTGCTTTTTTACACATAGAAGAAAACACCCTCACACAGCTTTCCCACACTTGACCCACAAGCATCTTGAGGGGGGGAAATGTTTTAATCGCAACTGAAGACGTTCTTAAAAGAATTCAGAGGCATGAAAGCAGACAGAAATGAAACTGCTCGGCAAAATTAACTCTGGCTTTGGCAATATACTGTGGCAGGTGCAGCCTGGATTTGAGGAGCTAAATCTAGTGACAGCAACAGCAGGAGCTATGTTTTGTGTTTTGTTTTGTTTTGTTTTAATCTGAGCCCAGAAGATTTAACTTCAAGAAATCTACAAAAGCAAAACTCAGAACCTCTGAAGGAGATTCGGGATTGATTTTAGCCTCAAGCCGCTGATGTGACAACGATCCCAGGCCTGACTTCTGGGGGTGGGGTGAGCACCTTCTGCCTCCTCCCTCTTCTTTTCAGGGCCTGCACCCTCACCGGCCCTCCCTGCACAAGCGTGCACGCCCCCCTTCGCCTCCCTGACTCTACTTTGGGCACAAAAAGGACATTGTTTCACCCTAGACTGGCCCAAACTACAAACGCACTGCAAACCCTGGGCCAGCCCAAGCACATACTGCCCCCTCCACCCACCAGACTTGAGAACTCCAATCAAATTTGAAAAATTCTTGTAGAAAGAACAGATTTGACTGTGGGATCACCCAGTGTATTTTTAGAAGGCATTACTTATGCAGCACTAGAATACAGTAGATCTGCCCAAGGACTTGCCCTGGAGGCCAAAGTCCGTCCCACACGTAGGCAGACTGTACACAACCAAACATGTCAGTGCACAATGATGCCAAATACTCAAGCCAGCATCTCTAAGGTGGGAAATGCATACAGCCAGCACTGTATTTGGCAGGGCAGGGGCCAAGGGGGCCTCCATGGATTTCTGGAAACCATGGATAATTTGCCATTTTCCTTGCTCTGTCACTGAAAGACCCCTCTGTTTCCCCCCTCCTGCCTCACACCCCCCTCCCTGTCCCCCCCTTACACAACTGTCATGGGTCATCAGTAAAGAAAATAGGGAATTGTTTCTCCTTTCCATTCCCCAACCCCACCCTACTTCTCTTAGATGAAAACGCATATCTGTGCGTATATTTAACGAACTAAAAGGAATTGCACGCCTCTGAGTCCCACATCATCCTTCATCCATTCCTCTTGAGTAACTACACCTTTTCCTTCCTTTTGTCTGAAAAGATTACAACATTTTCTTTCCAAAATGCCACCCAAGAAATCAATGCCATCCCTCTCCCTACAAGGTAGCTCCAGAAAGAAAATGATAGTGGAAGCTGAGCAGTTTTGTTTAGAAAGGATGGTCCTCCCCACAGCTTTACTTTGTGCAGCAACTTCCATCAAAGCTGCCCCTGTGGACACATCAGCACTACCCAACAGCCCCATACACTCAGTACAGCACCCTGACACCCTGTGCCCCACACCTGGGTGGACGAGTGACTGAGTGAGGTGCCTGTACCACTCACCTCGTCTGTTCATAAACTGCATCTGACAGCTCGTGTACACTGTAAAAACACACAAACAACAACAACAAAAAAAATCTTTGCCTGTAACCCCATGAAACTCAGATCTACAATGTAGGTGCCATAGCACTCTTGAAATCAATATCCTAACCCCCTGGACTGGATGGAGAGTTGCAAAGCTCAGTTAAAACAATTTGGGGGAAAAGCATACAACCCTCACTCGATGGTGACCTTGCCCTCTCCAGCACATTCAGATTATCGTCCCAGCACTTGCAATTCCAGGACACCAAGCCCTCAGCCTCACTGTGCTTACAGCATTTCTGAAAGAGTCTGTCAACCTCAGGCCTACAGCATTTCTGGTCAATGAAAAGGAGGGTGGCGAGCGGGCCACTTGGCTCAGCCTGACATCCACAAAAGGGCTCCGAGGCTGCATGTGCTAACACCCAGTGAAGCCACACACCTGGGCACTGAGACACTGACAGGGCTGGTGGAACAAAATGTGCAAATACAAATTTAAACCTGGATCTGTCCCTGGATCTCCATGCCTATAGGGACTACAATTCAATGTTTGTTTTTAAATCCTGAAATTGCTCTGTGACCAGTACAGGCTACTTTGTATTTTCACATGTTGATCACATTAATTTATTACATATAAACATTTATAATTTGCCACTATTTTCTCCTCTTTTGGCCCTCATTAAAAAGAATACACCAAGAATCCCAAAAGACCCCAAAAGTATCAAATGCCTTTCTCAACCCTGAGAGCTTCTCCACCCCATCTCCGCAGAGTTGGTTGATTGGTGCGTTAACATCAGAAAGGTCCTCACAGTAGTGAACTAAAGTCACCTTCCCACTAGTTCCACGGTGGTCTTGAGTTGGATCTGCCCAGAGCAGAGCTGTGCCTTTTGGCTTCCACATGCCTTTCAAGAACCCTCCCTCCACCCCACACCCCCAGCTGTGAGACAGGCAGGCAAAGGCACAGGAGAAGCCCCAACCTTGGCAGCACATGTGGCACCTCTGAGCTCTCACTGAAACATGCCCAATTTGCCGCAAGGGCTTGGGCAAGCATGGGATAAGAGGGTGGTGCTAAAGCTAGACACTCGTTCCAATATGCGGGACAAACAGAGACTCTGGGTATCAGCAAATAGTGACCAGTACATGTGGTCCAGATTTCCAGAGATTCTAACTCTAGGCATCTGAGGAGGAGCCCTCCACCCCCATCATTACTACCACCTCAGGTGACCACTGAGAAACTCTGGTTCAGTCCAGTCCCTTAGGGCATCTGTCCTACCCACCCACCTCCTCCCCCACACCCCCAGATATGCAGCTGGATGGTTCACACATCAGGCAGCCAGAACACCTGGTGCAGCCCTCGCCACCTTGGTGCCTGCTGTGGTTGGATTTATTACATGCCCACATTGCATCCTATTGTGCTCTGGGAATGAGAGCTTCCACAGATGTGCTCGGACTGGACTCCAAGAGATCTGGGGACTGAGAGAAACTTTCTTTCTCCCCAGCCAGGATACATATCCTCCTAGAAGGGCCCAGCCTTTTCCTCTTGAGGAAAAAGCTACAAGCCTCACAGAGAACAGGACTGAGCCTAAGCAACCATTTCCTTCACACCTTCCCAGGGTTCAGCTCCATCCTCACTGGGTCCGTTGGAGGAGGCCCACCCCCACAAGCCTCAGATGCACTAATGAAAAGCACCAAGGGCAGGCGCTAATGTTCAGGGAGGAGCTGCCACATGCAATGCCCAAGAGCCTGGAGCAGGAAAGACTAAGATGCTGCCTGGTTGATCCCTAAGGTGCAGGCAGAGGAGGGGACAAAGACAGGCGAGAGCAGAGTCACTGCTACCTTCTGAGGTGCCTTTGTGCACATGTGAAAAGCAAAATCTTTGGGCAGAGCAGTCCCCCATTAGGGCACCTGGCTTGGCAGGTGGCAGAGAGGCTGAATTTTAGCCACCACTTGCCCTGATGCCCTTGTGCAGCAAACCACTGGAACAACTGTGACAGTGCTACTCAGAGAGAGCAGCAGGGGGAAGAGACAGAAAGGAAGAAGAAAAGCTACCATGCCATTCAAGGCCCATCACACCTACCCCCTACCCCCTTCTCACTGGGTCCTCACAGAAGGCCCATCCAGACTGGTCATCAGACCTGTTCCCTCGTGGGCCCTCAGCACTTCTCCCAGCCAGTGGCAGGTCACCTTTCTGTGACCACATCTCCCCTGACCCGAAACTATATAAGTCTGTCTAACTTTCCATAGACACTAGACACAGGGCGGATTGCGGTAGGCACTCACTGTATACGTACTGAATTGTGATTGAAATCCGTGGGATGAGACTGAAAGGACTCCCAAGTCTGGCCCCAGTTTGAGTACCAGTGACCCCTGGGGTAACCTGGGGAAAGGACCCCATCTTCCACCTCAGCTATGAGGGGCAGTGGATGGATTAATAATCTCCAAGGGTTCTGCTGGCATGGAAGACTAATCTTATGAGATTCAGAGCTCCTGGCCCCCACCAGCCAGGCTTTCCCTCCTGGTACCTCAGTGTCCAGCACAGTACTTGGCTCAGACTAGGCACAATGTGGTATATGGGTTGCCCCAGTCCCTATGCGTTGGCACCTGAGCATTCATTTAACTTGGTGTTTTATTTAGCAAACCACAAACATCAAACTTGACCAACTCAAACAAAAAGCCCTACAGGGAAAGACCTACTATGGGGTTTCTCGTGCAACCAATGGGAAGACTGGAGAACCAGGCTTGGAAAACAGGCACTCGAGTGTGCATGCGCACGTGTATGTGTGTAACCACAGATGAAGGCAGGCACAGGGAAGATCTAGGTCAGTATGCCCTCTGGACCCTGGCTACCTCTTCCACCACTGGTCACTGCCCAGCCCTATCCAGTTGCTGCCACGACACAAATGTACTCTGAACTGCCACTAGTTCGCAGCCTAAGTCCCAACAGGGGCATGTGACTGTCACATGCCTGTACCCTAACTGCCATGAATGGGGAAGGAGGTAATCATGCCTCCAAATTCCTCAATGGGATGGCTCTTCGGGTGCAAGGCAGCCAAAAAATGACAAATGGCCACTCTAATGACCCCATCCCCCGGAACCAAACAGATTCTTTGCTCCAGGAACTTAGAAAAGGAGCTATAATGTGTTGAACAGTGGCTCCCCAAAAGATACATCCACCTAGAACTTCAAACTGTGAACTGACTTGGAATAAGGGTCTTTGAAGCTGGAACTGAAGTAAGGATTTCAAGATGAAATCATTCTGGATTGGGGTGGACCCTAAATCCAATCACAGGTGTCCTTACAGGAGACAGAAAAGAAGACACAGAAACACAGGAGAAAGAGGCAGAGATTGAAGTGGTGCAGTTACAAGCCAAGGAATTTCAAGCACTGCCAGGAGTGGCCAGAAGCCAGGAGAGGCACAGAACAGTCTCCCTCAGAACCTCCAAAAAGGAGCCCACCCTGCTGACACTTTGATTTCAGAATTCCGACTTCCTGAACTGTGAGAAAAGAAATTTCTGTTGTTTTAAGGTCCCTAGTTTGTGATAATTTGCTATGGCAGTCAGGAAAATAATCATCAAGTCGAAGCTAGTCAGGGCTGTGGGAAGCTGAAGCAGGGAGAAAAACAGAGGCAGGCAGACTGGGGACCCTTGCCTACTACTGCAGGCGTACTCAATGCCAGCCACCCGCGGGTTCCTTGAGATGCCCAGTAGCACCGAATTAATTTCCCTTTCTTGCTGGAGCTGGCTAAAGTCACTTTTTATAGCTTCTAACACAACAACAGCCTTTATACATGATGCTTACACCCTCCCCCACCCCCAGGCAGGGGGACATGTGAAGTGCAGCGAGAGACTGGTAGAGCGGTCCCCCACCCCCAGCCAAAAGACAAGCACTGGTCAGCCAGCCAAGGTGGGCTCTGCCTCCAAAGAGTGCCCCTCCAGAAAGGGGACAGCATCCTAGTCAGCTCTGAGGACAGCAGGCCAGGTAAAGGACTGAGGCCACCACCCAGATATCATGGGGAGGGGGATAAAACTTTGCTAAAAGGTGTTCATTTTGTTTTCTGCCCAGCCACCATAACCCGGTGCTGTTCTTCAGTGACTGTTTTCCACTAAGTACCAAGCTGGAGGTGTCTGGGCCTCTACTGCTCCAGTTGGAGCGCTGGTCATCAGAGAAAAGCCACTCCTGACAAGTAGAATGAAAACCTGCTACAACAGGAGCCCCACTAAGGGAAAAGGGGGAGGAGTGCTTGCTACCTTCTCTCCCGTGCCAGGCCCCGACCCCTTGTTAGCTCCCACTGGAGGGGGCCTCACAGGAGATGCAGGACAAAAGGGAGGTGCAGGGTGGGGAGGGCTCCCTGAGGGAAGGAGATTCCCACAGCGTTGGGGTTTGGGGGGAGGTGTTGGGGAGGGTCAGCCAAAGCTTCATCTAACTTGGGAAATCAGCAGTTCCTTTACTCTCAGCACTGTTCCCGCACTGCTGCCCCCACCCCCGGGTGAAGGTGAGCCGGACCATTCCCCAGTCTATTTGCACAGGGTTTTCCCCGGGGTTCTAAGGGCTCTGCATCTCATAACCATTCATCTGGCGCTCCGCTACAAAATCACCGTGCCAAGTGTCCCACGAACATCTCACATTATCCTCAACAGGGTAGACCTTGTGCCCTAATTTGCAGATAAAGGAAGTGAAGTCAAATCACTTGCCCAAAGTCAAGCTACCACTAAGCAGCCCAAAAGAGGAAGGAACTCAGGATCCCAGCTGGCTCCAGGTTTCCGCTACTCGCTGTGCTGCTCACACTTTCCTGTGCCCCGCCTCCCTATCATACCCCAGCGAGGGGCACCGGCCCGCCCCCGGAGGAGCGTGCCTGGGCGGCTAATCGCGGGCCACCCCCGCCTCCATTTTCGCTGCCTGGAGACGCCCTGGCCGGCTTAGTCCGAGACGGCTCCCTGGGCTGCGCGACACCGCCGATTGGCCCGCGGTAATTACGGGCACGCTCCGGGAGGGGGGAGGGGCAGGGGCGGCCCCCCGCGAGCATAAATTATGCAAATACCCGGGCGCCGCACGGGGCTGACCTGCCGCCTCGCTCCTTTCACGCGGGCTGCCTCGGGGGCGGAGGTGGCCAAGGAGGGGGGCGCCCATTGTTGTGCCGGGTACTTAAGGGGTCCTGAGGCCGGTCGTGTGCCACACTCGGTACTCACACGAGCTGATCTGATTGCCGGCGAGATCACTCGGGAGACTAGCTGGAGCGTGGCCCCTGCAAGCGAGTCGAGGAGGAGAGGCCAAGTTCCCGGTGCGCCCGTGTACCCTTCCAGGCTTTCGTGCCCGCAGCGGGCACAGAGTAAGAACGGGCTGTTCGGAAAGTAAGTGCTCTCCGGCGGCCCTGCCCTCAACCCAGGCTTCCTGCCCTGTAAGTGCTCTCTAATCTGTCCGTCGATCCTGCCTGACGCAGCGATGCCAGCCCCTCTGGAGACCTGCCTCTCAGACCTCGACTGCCCCAGCAGCAGCAGCGACCTGTCCGGCTTCCTCACCGACGAGGAGGACAGTGCCAGGCTCCAACAGTCAGCTCCTGCCTCGGTGCCGTCTGTGCCCGCCCACAGGGGCGCACCCGCGATTCCTGGGGCGTCCGATACTCCCCGGGCACAGGACGAGGAGCAGGAGCGGCGGCGGCGCAGGGGTCGCGCACGGGTGCGCTCCGAGGCGCTGCTGCACTCGCTTCGCAGGAGCCGGCGTGTCAAGGCCAACGACCGCGAGCGCAACCGCATGCACAACTTGAACGCAGCTCTAGACGCGCTGCGCAGCGTGCTGCCTTCCTTCCCCGACGACACCAAGCTCACCAAGATCGAGACGCTGCGCTTCGCATACAATTACATCTGGGCTCTGGCAGAGACTCTGCGCCTGGCTGACCAGGGGCTGCCCGGGGGTGGTGCCCGGGAGCGTCCCCTACCACCACAGTGCGCCCCCTGCCTGCCCGGGCCTCCAAGCCCCGCCAGCGATGCTGAGTCCTGGGGATCCGGTGCCGCCGCCTCCTCTCCACTCTCTGACCCCAGTAGCCCCGCCGCCTCCGAAGACTTCTCCTATGGTCTCGGTGACCCCCTTTTCTCCTTCCCCGGCCTGCCCAAAGACTTGCTCCAGACGACGCCCTGTTTCATCCCTTACCACTAAGCCCTTTTTGGACACCGTTACCTCTCCCCTCCCCCTAGCAACAGACAGTAGTAGATGGCGCCCCAACTGTGGCATCGGGACCCTCAGTCCAGGCCGAGGGAGTAAGCGGGAGCTGTAAAGGGATGGGGGATACCTGAGCCGCTTGTTAGGTCTCTGCACCCTCGCCATAGCTTCCCCTTGGTCTGTTTCTCCAGCCCTTGGCCCCAGGCCCCTCCTGCCCACCCCTAGACAGCCTTTCCTTTTGCACTTTCTGAACTCCACAAAATGGCCTTTGTGGCTGGCTCAGAGCTGACCCCAGCCACCACTTCAGTGTGATTTAGAAAAGGGACAGATCAGCCCCTGAAGACGAGGTGAAAAGTCAATTTTACAATTTGTAGAACTCTAATGAAGAAAAACGAGCATGAAAATTCGGTTTGAGCCGGCTGACAATACAATGAAAAGGCTTAAAAAGGAGAGACAAGGAGTGGGCTTCATGCATTATGGATCCCGACCCCCACCACTGCGAGCTTTGCTCTAGGAAGAACCCCAGACTCTTGCGTAGCTATTCAGGCACTGGGTTGGAGAGTACTTTAATTTATTCAAGATACTTCATTCATATGAAAATGTATTTTTGTACATAAAGAGTTTATTCTATTATAATGAGCTATCAAAGTTTACATTTTTGTACTGCAGATGTTTCATGTAAATAAAAACTAAGTCACCAAGTCTCTGGTCTAATGTTGGTGTCTCTCTGGGACCTTTCTTCCCTTCCCCTGGCAGTTCAACCACTAACGTGAAACACTATCCCAACCCACTTTCAAACACTCCAGTCCTGTTTCATAAACAATTGAAAATAAACTACACCTGATTTCCACCATGGAATGGATAAAGATAGGCCAGGGAGTCTGATCTGTCATTTCCTTTCACCTTGTAAACACAAGGGAGATCTTGCAGGCTTCCCATAAGCCAATTAAGACGTTTTAGTAGGAATTAGGCCCAGATACCCAGCTACCTGTAGAGGTAGGGGCGGTGGGAGGCCCATTCTTTTGAGGAACTCCACATCAGCTGGCTCTGTGTTTCAAAGAGAAGGGGATTAAAAAGATCAATACAGTGTGACCACTGCCTAGGAAGTCCCAGTGACAGGTGGGCCTAGCCTGGGCGAGCAGAAGGGTCCACTCTTATAACAGCCTATTTAGAAGGGGAAATTGATTGGTAAACAATGCCTTCGAATTCTTGCCCATTGAGACTAGGATCACCCTGGCTGTGAGGTGTGGGACATATTACATTGGTGTGGTAGCCCTGGGTGAGGTGTGCAGCTGCCTAAAATTTTGAGTTAGGGTGCCTGCACCTCCTCTCACCCCCTGCCACACACACATGCTGTGCCCACAGTGGAGGTGGGGGGACCTGCAATGGGCTCGGTCCTGGCTTGCTCAGCCAGTCCTGGGGGCAACAGCCAAAGCTTTCATTTGCTGCCAGAGAAATCAGCCGTCCAAACTCAGTGGGGATTTTTCTGGCTGCAGTGTATTTCTCTGTTGTTTGACAATTAGCTAACAGCACTGGCCAATAGTGGCTTTTGTTTTAAATTTCAGAATGTGGATACTTGCAGTTCCAACTTGTCTATTCTCCCAGCTCACAAGTTACCCTACATTGGGACCAGAAAATTTCACCCACTGGGTTGCCCCTTTTTGGAAATACAATTATTTAATGGGAGGGGGTACACATGAGTTTAGGAAAATAGTATTCTAGAGTGTTAGAGAAATCAGATCCATTTAGGAGGGGAATAGAAGCAGAGAGCCAGAAGTAATGCCACTAACAGCATTTTCCCATGTGGAAGTGCTTTCCTTCCTTGCACATGTGTCTCAATGAGTTGGAGCCACAGATGCATAGGCTGGGCCCTCAACAGGCGTCACTAAACTCAGCCATGGGCAAGGAGCCCTCTTTCAGATAAAAAAAATGCTCCTTTTGGAAAGTTGTATACCTCTATAACTGCCCTCAAAGCAGAGACAAAGAGCCATCCCAGAAAAGCTTTAGATGTTGTAAGGGCTCAGAGTAGAGTTGCTTCTGCTAAAAACTCCAAGGAAAAAGTTCTGTGTATTGAATGACCCTGCCTGGAGCCCCGCTCTATTGTCTGACTCAGAATTAATTCACTCTACTCACTTTGCATTTTCCTATAGCAAAGGACACAAATGGTCTGCATCAGATTTTCTGCTCTTGGGTGCATAGGATGCTGGAGAAGTGATCATCTCCAGCTTTCTAAGGGACATAGGCTGGATACGGGGGAAGGGCAGGTCCCCTATGGGGCCTCTGCTCAGCCACGGTATAGGTGCACATGTTTGGGCCAAAGGAAAAGAACAGCCCATTACATTTATCATTGTCTGAAATCTTAGGGGAAACCAGCAGCAAACACCGCTAATGCCCCTGGAGCTCATGCCTGCAGTAGGAGCTTTGTCTCATACAACAGCACATAACCAGCCCTGAAAACAGAAAATGTTGCCACCCCTGGGACTAAAGAAGAGCAAACCATATTCCAAACTTTGTTGCCAAAATAGGCTAATGTCTCAAGTGCGGAGCACCTTCCATGTAAAGAAACATGTTTAACAACATGGACTGCTGAGGGCATTCACCCCTGCCAGTTAATACTATTCTTCTAAGGACACAAGTATGTATGTGCAGCTCTTGGAGCTCCCAAATAGAAGAAAAGAAGAAAGGCAATTAAAAATGCTTATCCTCAGCTCTTTCTTCCTGCAGCAAACTCCTGTTTGTCCGCTGGCATCTGGGAAAGCAGACTGGGGGTAACTGGAGTATTCTGATCAACTACAGAGCAAAGAACTTCCCACTGACAGCCAAGTTTCACTTCCTCAACAGGATCTTCACTGTGGAATTATCAGGCATTTAGGAAAGTTTATTTATGCTCTATCCTGATCTATTTGCTTCTGCCCTGTGTAACATGTCTATTTTACAGCCTGCTCCCAAGCTTTTGAGAAACCAGGATGGGAAGACTGGGACAGCAGAGCACAATGAAGCATTTACTCAGTCTCTCATCTCTTTATTTAAATATATTGCATTGATTATGCTATTACAGTTGTCCTAATTTTCCCACTTTGCCCCCCTCTACCTGGAACTCCCCTTCCCTCCAGCAATACCACCCCCTTAGTTAATGTCCACGGGTCATGCATATAAGTTCTTTGGCTTCTCTATTTTCTATACTGTTCTTAACATCTCCCTGTCTATTTTGTACCTACAAATTATGCTTCTTAATTTCTGCACCCATCCCCCCAGTCTCCCTCTTCCCCCGCAAGTTCACAGTCCTCCAAATGATCTCCATATCTATGATTCTGTTCCTGTTCTGGTTGTTTGCTTAGTTTGTTTTTTTAGATCCAACTGTTGATAGATCTGAATTTGTTGCCATTTTGATGTTCATAGTTTTGACCTTCTTTTTCTTAAGTCCCTTATACATTTCATGTAATAATGGCTTGGTAATGATGAACTCCTTTAGCTTTACTTTGTCTGGGAAACACTTTATCAGCCCTTCAATTATAATTGACAGCTTTGCTGGATAGAGTAATCTAGGTTGTAGATCCTTGCTTTTCATCACTTTGAATAGTCTTTCGAGCCCCTTCTAGGCTGCAGTTTCTTTTGAGAAATCAGCTGACAGTCTTATGGGAACTCCTTTGTAGATAACTCTCTGCTTTTCTCTTGCTGCTTTTAAGATTCTCTCTTTGTCTTTAACCCTTGGCAATTATGATGTGTCTTGGTGTGGTCCTCTTTGGGTCCAGCTTGTTTCAGACTCTGTGCTTCCTGGACTTATATGTCAATTTCCTTTGCCAAATTAGGGAAGTTTTCTTTCATTATTTTTTCAAATAAGTTTTCGATTTCTTGCTCTTCCTCTTCTTCTCCTGGAACACCTATGATTCAGATGTTGGTATGTTTGGAGATGTCCCAAAGGCTCCTTACACTACCCTCATTTTTTTTTAATTCTTTTTTTTCTTCTTGTTATTCTGGTTGAATGCTTAGTTCTTCCTTATGTTCTAAATTGATAATCTGAATCCTGGCTTCCTCTCCTCCACCAGTGGTTCCCTGTAGGTTTTTCTTTATTTCACTTAGTGTAACCTTCATTTCATCCTTTATGTTGTTGCTGTATTCAATGAGTTCTCTGAGCATCCTGATCACCAGTGTTTGAATTCTTCATCTGATAGTTTGGCTATCTCCACTTCACTTAGTTCTTTTTCTGGAGTTTTGTTCTGTTCATTCATTTGGGCCATATTTCTTTGTCTCCTCAATTTGGCAACCTCCCTGTGTTTGTTTCTGTGTATTAGCTAGAACTGCTTTGACTCCCAGTCTTAGTAGCATGGCCTATGTAGAAAAGGCAACTGTAAATTGTGTGGGGCAGAGCCTTAGATAACTGTCAGGGCAGAGCAACCCACTTCACTGCTTTGTGGCTCTGTGAGGGAGAGGACGAGTCTCAGACAGGACACTGTGCTGCTGCCTGGCTCCTAGAGGTTTTCCTGGCACAGAGGCAGAGAGAAGGCAGCAAGCCTTAGCAGTATCTGGGGGGAGCACCCCAGGAAGAAGTCCCCAAGAGTGGAAAGCCCCGGCCATGCCCCTGTCAGAGAGGCACGAGGAGGCTGACATGACTGGAGCAGAGGGCACAAGGGGAACAAGGATGGAGACAGACCGGGGCTGTGTAAATCACAATGAGCTTTGTAAACTACTATAGGACTTTGGGTTTTGTTTTGTTTTGTTTTTTCTCAAGGTAATGTGAAGGTTGAAATCAAGAGTGATACAAATTGACTTACATTTTTACTTCATTTTTTTTTAAATTACAAGAGAAATTTTATTTACAAAGTTATAGAGGCCATAGAAGTGAGCCAGCTGGGTGGGTTTATGGTGAATTATGCCTGAAACTGCTCACTTAGGCACCCAAAGCAAAGACAGAGACACCAGCTGTAGTGCCCATAAGATATAGACAGATTGGTACTCAGGAGAACAATAACTTGTTCTGGACTGGGGGGACCAAGACAAATGCCTCCAAGAAAATTCATAACTTCTTCTTCTACTCAAAGAAACCTGATAAACACATTCAGTACCAAAACCCTAGAGCTGGCTCTTCCTGGAACAAAATCCAGATGCCTTGTATCACTTAGGCTTGGACCGTAAGAACCCTCCCACCATTCCCCAAACACAGCAGGGCCCTTCATGGCTCTGTGTCTTTCTACCCACTTGCCTCCTATCTGGCTACCAACCTCTCACTCAACCTTCAAACTGCAGCTCCAACGGGACTTCTTCGGTGAAGCCTTCTCAGCCATCCTAAGCCAACTTAGTCCCACCATCTGTCTCTGGGCTCCTCCCACTCAGGTCACTCTCCTGATCACTGCCCACACTGAACATGGGCCAGTTTCTGAGGGCCTTTGGACTGCTTAAGCCCAAGGTACATGCCTGAGACCTCTATGTGCCCCCAGAGCCTGCAGCTCTTCCTTCATCAGGCTCCTATGGGGCAGTTCACAACTTCACTGGAAAATCATCGAAGTGGCACTCAGTTTTTCTGGGAGGGTTTGGAGGTGGCCCGGGCCAAAGAGGGGTAAGATGGTTTTGTTCCGTCTTTCACCTTGTCCCAGTCATTTCTCCTGAAGGAAGAAGACCACGACCCTGCAGACAGCACCAGGGGAGGGGAGCAGTGTGTGGGGCAGAAGTTCAGGCATCTGCCCAGGAAGATGCCAAAAGAATTCATCATTTTGTTTTCGTTTCTACCAGAGACCTGCCCAAAGGTGACCAAACTACTGTGCAAAACAATCATCCAGGAAACCTTTCTTCAGAAAATCCAGATGGCTGAGTTCCACCTTCAGAGATCTTCCTTCAGAATATCTAGAGTGAAGCTCCAGCATTTGAATTCATTAAGAAGTTGCACAGATATTTGATATCACGACAGGATTGAGAACCCAAGGTCTTACCAGGCCTTGTACCTCCCACAAGGTCCAGTCTGTTCCCCAGGTGACCCGATAAATTGGAGCCCAGGTGCAGACACCTGGAGAGAGCCGCCTCTGCGCACTTCCCTCACGTGCTCCTGGCGCACATGCCAGGGGATGGTCCTGGGCCTCTCTCCTTTCAGATTTCTTACCATCTTCACAGGACTAACCCCAAGGATGTGACCAGTAAACCTGTTTTACAGTGATTCCCGATTACTCCAAACCCAAAATCATTTTAGATTTCAAACACTTGTTTGGAGCCTGATAACAGAAACTGCTGGTCATTCACTAAAATCTACCCCTCTTCCTAGGCACATGACAATATTACATTTTCCAGAACTCCGGCATGATCCTGTGATTGGGCTCTTCTCACTGGATCATGAGTGAAAATGTTGCAAGCCACTTCTGGAGCTATGCCTTTATGATGATTGTGGGAACCTGTACTTTTGTGTAGAATGTAGGAAGCTTATAAAGTATATCATTCCCAGTCTAAAAATGAGAGAAAGTCATAAATCTATAAAATAACTGTTCCTTAGCTAATCAGAGAAGTGAGATCACGAGACAATTAAATACGTGAATCACGAGAGGAAAGCCCCTCCAGGGAGATGGGGCATGTGAACTGTTTCACCTTGGACAAAGCCTGGGAGAGAGAAGTGGCTGCCATATAAACAGGCCAGAAGAAATCAGCTAAATCCTTAATAAAATCTTAAAAGCCAAATGTGAACTAGAGGGGCAGTTTGGAAGAGAAGGTTTCACAAGCTCTTATCATGGGTCCTCACAAGAAAGAGCAGGTCAGGGCAGGAGACCAGAGGGAATCTCCTAGGCGGTGAAGGTGTCCCAGAGGTGATTGTTGCTTGGGAATAGGCACAAGCCCCACTCACTTCCCCAGACATACTATCAGCAAAGCAAGAGTGGTAAGCTACCAAAGAAAGGGCATTATCTTCTGCAGAATACAGAAAAAGAACTATTGCTTTTGTGAAGAAATAAAAAGACCCACCTATCTCTGGTAGAGGGGTAGGAAACTGCCTCAACCTCAGGCAGGACAAAGGCAAAGATCAACTGCTGGTAGAGAAGATATAGCATAAAACACCCTCTCTTCTTGGGGGAAGGGTCAAGGTCCTACACCAGGACTAAGCAAGGGTCTGCTACTATGGGGGCGATATGGGAAACTCCTTCTCAAGAATAACCTCACCTACAAGGCAGAGTTTGGGAGATGGAAGAGCTGAAATCCCCACCCAGGAGGCCAAGATGCACAGGACTTGCCAAAAACTAAGGCTGTCCCCACTTTTAAACTTAACATTGAGTAACACACAACATCAGCCTAGTACTGGTGAGAGGCAAGAGTACAGAGAGAGACACCCCTCCAAGGCACAGGCAGGCGAGGATAGCTGGAAGCCAAGGGTGAACAGGAGCACTGAGAAAAACCTTCTGGCACTCCCCTCAGTAAAAGTGCATAGTAAAGAAAAATCACTTCAAAGAAACTGGAAGTCTGTGGTGCACCGAAGGTAATAACAAGAAAACACAAACCAAGCTCAGCTCCTGACTAGACTGATCGACCACTGCCTCTCTGTATTAATTGCATGACAACAGGAGAGGTGTGTCCAGGAATAAAATTATGTATCTTAGTGCCTACTGCTCCTCTATACATGCTATCCAGCACTAAGTAAAAATTACAAGACACACACACACAAAGAAAAACAACTCATTCCCAAGAGATGTAACAATCAACAGATCCAGATTCAAATATAACCCAGATGTTAAAATTTTCAGATAGGAAATTTAAAATAACTACGATTAATATGTTAAAGAATCTAGTGAAAATAGTGGACAACATTCTTGTATTAGGGTTCTCAGAGAAAGCAAACCAATAAGACAGGTCAACAAATGAGGAGACTGATTATAGAGACTGGCTCACGTGGTTATAAAGGCTGAGCAGTCCCAAGAGAGCTGGTAATTCAATTTAGCCGGAGTCTGGAGGCCTGAGAATAGGGGGCCGATGATGTAAGTCCCAGGCTGAGTCAAAAACTCTAGAACCAGGAGCACAGTATCCTAAAGAAAGAGAAAATGGATGCTTCAGCTTAACCAGAGAGAGCCAGTTCATGCTTCCACTACCTTTTGTTTCACTCCAGGCCTCTATGGATAGGCTCATGCCCGCTCACAGTGGAGAGGGAGGTCTATTGTTACAGTAGTTTCCCCTTATCCATGGGGGGTTTGATCCAAGACCCCTAGTGGATGCCAGAAACCACAGAGAGTACTGAACCCTGTACATGTTATGTATCTTCCTATACATACATACCCTTGCACTGAAAGGAAGCACTTTACAGCTTCTCTTTGGCACATTCGAATTGCCAGCATGACCACCCTCACACTTTGGGACCCTTTACACAAGCACCACAATACCATGACAGCAGGTCTGATAACCCAGATGGCTAGGAAGTGACTAGTGGGTGGGAAGTGTCTACAGTGTGGAGATGCTGAACAAAGGGATATTTAGCAATACATCCCGGGTGGACTGGCACAGGCTGTGACAGATTTCATTACACTACTCAGAACGGATCACAACTTAAAACTCGTAAATTATTCATTTCTAAAATTTTCTATTTAACATTTACAGACTCTGGCTGACCAAGAGTAACAAACTACAGAAAGCAAAACCACGAATAAGGTGGGACTACTGTAGTCAACCTACTGATGCAAGTGCTAATCGCTTTCAGAGACGCCTGCACAGACATACCCGGAAACAATGCTTCATCTGGGCATTCCTTGGCCAAGTCAAGCATACACATAAAATTATCACTGTGCTTAAACAAACTGGAAATTTCAGAAGGGACAACTATCAGAACGAGTCAAACTGAGATGGTAGAAAATAAAAGGTGATTTCAGAGATGAAGAATTCCTTTCATTGGTTCATCAGTAGTCTGGACATAGCTAAGAAAAGACCCCACGACCTTGAAGAAAATGTAAACAGACATTATCCAAACTGAAACGCACACAAAAAGTGGGAAAACCAAAAATAAGAAAAAAAGTGGGAAAACCCACCACAGAACAGGGTGGCTCTGAAAGCGAAAGTTGGTTGGAACATCATTCTATACACCAAAAGGTTGTGGGTTCAATCCTTGGTCAGGGCACATACCTAGGTTTCAGGTTTGATCTCCACTCTGGGTGCTTACAGGCGGCAACCAATCAATGTTTCTCTCTCACATGGATGTTTTTCTCTCTCTATCTCCCCCCCCACCCTCTCTTCCTCTCTCTCAAAAAACAATAAGCATATACTTGGGTGAGGATTTAAAATTTTTTTAAATCAAAAAATTTTATGAATTAAAAAAGTATGAACCATAAAAAAATTGATAAATTAGACTTTATCAACAATTAAAAACTTCTGCTCTTCAAAGACACTGTAGAGAAATGAAAAAATAAAACATGAACTGGGAGAAAATTCTTGCAAGACACATTCTGATAAAGGACTGGTATCTACCAGAATATATAAAGAACTCTGACAAGAAAACAATCCAATATAAAAACTGGCAAAAAAAAAAAAAAAAAAAAAGTTGTACACTCCACTAAAAGAGAGATAATTTTGGCAAAAGAGAACATGAAAAGATTTTCAATATAATTAGTCATTAGGGAAATGCAAGCAAGTTAAAGCCACAGTGAGATATTGTGACTCCCCAATTCTTAGAATGGCTAAAATAAAACAGTTGACAATACCAAGTACCACCTCGGATGCAGAGCAACTCAGACTTCCATACTTTCTTGGTGGTAATGCAAAACAATACAACCAGTTTGGCAGTTTCTTATACAACTAAACATACACTTACTATATAACTCAGCAAACCCACTCCTAGGTATCAATATAAGAGAAATGAAACTGTATATTCACACAAAGATCTCCATACAAATGTTTGTGTTAACTCCAAAAACTAGAGAGTCTAGGCACCAAGCAATGGGAAAATGGATAAAGAAATGGTCATATATCCAACCAAAAGCAGTTAGTCAATACATGCAAAAATATAAATGAATCTCAGAGGCATAATGCTAGGTGAAAAAAAAAAGCCAGACTCAAAAGATTATATGATTCCATTTATATGGCATTTGAGAAAAAGCAAAATGATAAGAACAGGAATAAGATTAATGCTTTCCAGGACAGAGTCAGGAAGAAGATTAATTAGAAGTGAAGGGGTAACGGAAATATTCTATATCTTGATTGTGCTGGTGGTTATACAATTGTCAATACTTTATACAACTGTACATGTTCAAAGGGTAAATTTCATTTCATGTAAATTACACTTCAGTAAGCCTGACTTCAAATACAAAACACTGATC
Organism: Tonatia bakeri; assembly: GCA_004024845.1. Classification (NCBI taxonomy): domain Eukaryota; kingdom Metazoa; phylum Chordata; class Mammalia; order Chiroptera; family Phyllostomidae; genus Tonatia; species Tonatia bakeri. The sequence continues at coordinate 392,740 of PVIA01000532.1, read as the reverse complement.
GTGGAGCGGGGCAGGTACTCCTCCACATGCTGTGCTCTCTTCCTGTGAATGTCACTTGAACTTGATGCAACCTAGCTTCAGCCTCAGGGTCAATGATGATGCTCAGGCTAGTGCTGCTTAAAGGGCTTTCAAACACCAGTCTCTCATGAGAAAAGTACAGATTGAGGGGATATATTTAGTAACTTTTATAACAATTTATATATGTAACTTTAAGCTTGTTGTCTTGTATCTTTAGGGGTTCTTCCCTTCATTTTCCCCAGTAATTCACTGTTATCATTACTTTTAAATGCTTAGTCTGGAATGGGTTGAAAATGTTCAAAAAACGAGTCCTTGACCACATACAGTTTGAAAAGCACTGCCTAGGGCATGGTGGAGTGACTTGGGAGAACCTCAACCCTGAAGGGAGGATGTGTGAAGCAAGGCCGAGGACATCCTGGGATACTCCTCTTGGACTGTTTTGTGAATAAGTAATACATTTTGTTTTTTCAGTCTTGGCATTATTGTGTGTCTCTGGCATAGGAGCTGAACCTTACCCTGTCTGGGACTGTCACAAAGGCGTGCTATCTACTGACTCTGAGCCAAGCTTTAGTCCCACAAAGAGCTGGAAGCAAGTTCTTTCAAGAAAGCACAGGCTCAAAATGTATAGAAAAACAATCAAGGTAAGCATTACTTTTCACACCATAGACAGTCCACCCAAAAAGAGGAGGTAAGAGTGAAAGTTCTCACTTCAGTGGGATTCAGGCAGGCTGACAGCAAAGATGGAGCAGGGAGCCATCCCAACAGTCGCAGGTCGTCAGCAGAACGTGGCTTTCCCAGGATGATCGCAGGAGGAACAGGACTTGCATCAGCAAGCACAGCAGTAGCAGTTTGAACTGAAGCTGCCCCAGAAAGGCAGCTCTTGGGACTCCCTTTCATTGGCCACCTGGGAATGGGCACCTCTATTATTGACAGTGCTCAGGCAAGGTAACTCACTACTACAGTTCTGCTAGTTCCTAAGTGTTAACTTCTTTTTGCCCTGTCTCCTTGTCTGTGTAAAGCAGGGGATAATGATGGTACCTACCCAAATCAAAGGATTTTCCAAGGTTTCAACAGCCAAGTAATTCATGTAAAGAGCTAAAACTGTCTAACTCTTTAAAAGAGCCTGATAAATTTTAACTATTGATTGATTTATCTGCAAGCCAATTAGCTTTGTAATGAGATGATTTTGCTTTAGTCACCAGATGCTCCCTGTGGTGCTTGAAGGTTGTAGGCCTTAGATACAAACCTGGCTAGGGTAACTTGATTCTAAAGCAGCAATTTGAATTTAGGGGCCCATGCTATACTTCGAATGTAAAAGTATAGTTAGGGGATTTAGGAGGGATATTAAATTATAACCAGTTATGGTCTGGTTGCAGCTCAGACTCAAATCAAACTGCCTTTAAGAACTCTTCACCTTAAGCACGAGTACATGAGTACAGTGCCTTCCAGTGTATAAAGCAATTACATCCATCACGGGATATTAGCCTCCCAATGTCCAGTGAAGTAGAAAGGATTATTGTATCTATAGCACAGATGAGGCAAGGGGCTCAGAGGTTAAGTGGCTCACCCAAGGTCATGGGGTTAATGAAAGGAGAAGGTGGGGCTCAGAGCTACATCTGGTTCCAAGCTCTTTCCCTTTTCTCCCAGACACTTTTCTGACTCTCCAGGCTTGCCTCACCTGACCCAGAGCACACATCCACTACACAGTCATTTATACACTATGCTTTGGTATACAATTAGGTTAAACCATATAAAATTGCTGATATTTCAACTCCAGAAATGGTGATTTTATATAATCCAACCGAACAGCTAATACTTGTGTGGATATTTACCAGGGGGGTTAGGCACTAAGCTAAGCACTACACAATTACACTGGCTTGTCTAATCATAATAACCCTATTATCTCCATTTTAGAGAGGACAAATCTGAGGCCAGAGTTGCAACATTAATAAGTGATGAGAGCAGAACTTAAATCCAGGCATTTGAGTCCAGAGTATAAGCACTTAACCACTGTACTGCCCTATCATTTATTTCCCCAGTAGGAAGACACAAGCTCCTAATGACAGAAACCATTTCTGACTCCACAGTATAGTGCTGCATGCAACATGTGGTACTCATTCATTCATTCAACAAATCTAAGGTCTCAGCAGGCTTCTTGTGAGACTATTCTCCATGAGTCTCAAGAGTTTCTACACATATTGTGAGCAGAGGCACTGACTGCTCTTTATTCCAGAGTACTTTTGAAAGATACTTGTATATTGAACTGCTTTGGAAGACAGAGATAGTGTCTCCCTCCGGAGCACAGGGCAGACAGACTGTCCAGTATAAAAGAATAAGTTTTCTGAAGCTCAGAATTCCTCTCCAGTAACTCACTGTGTAGGTGTCACCTGGCCCTCTCATGTCACCCTAGAGAAATCAGGGCTTGGGGAAGGATCACAATAAGGCTAATACTCGGGTAACTGCTACTGCTGTGAGTAATAACCTATCTTTTGCCTCTGACCTAAGAGTCTCATATCTTCTACCAGCAGGAAACTAGCAGGGTAACTTGTTAGCTTCCAAGTAGGATATAATCTCAGACTTAAGAGTTCTCCATGGTACTATGCAAGTGCTGACCAAATGAATGAAAGCATATAATGAGCACTCTTTGCATTCTGTGTGCCATGCCTCAAACATTGTAATAGTGTTTCTCAGGGAGCCCTGGCTGCCATTGCCAGAGGAAAAAAATGTAAGGTAACAGCCAGGAGTGTGGGTCCGGTCTCCCTGGGCTGACCACTGATCTGCAAAATAGCCACATCAACACTAGCCTTTATTAAGAACCAACTGTGTATCTGGCTTCAATTTTCTGAATCCACAGTATCTACCTAGGAGCACATGTAAGTCCTTGTTGATCAAAGGATCCATTCGGCTATTCACCAAATATTTATGAGGACCTACTACATGCCTGACTCTGTTCTTGGATTTGGGAGAATGAGACAGATGGAATACCTGCTGCCATGGATTTATCAGCTGGCAGGAGAGACCATTGACACACAAAATACCAGATAGTGACAGAAAGCTCTGTGAAGATTTAAAAAGGAAAATGTACTAAAAAGTGAGTAAACCACTTTGGAAGTGGTGGAGGAGGGACTGCTGAGCTGACCCCAGCGTGATGAGACCCAGCCTTGCTCTGATGAGGAGGACGAGCATTACAAGCAGAGGGAATGAGACTGGTGCATTCAAAGGACAGCACAGAAGCCAGCATGTAAGAGACCAGCCAAGGGAAGAGGTGGTAGAGGTGAAAACAGAAAGACAGACAGGAGTCAGATGGTGGTTTCAAGAAGCTCCAAGAATGTTTCCAGTCAAATTGACAGTGGGCACATTTGAACACTTTTGGTCAGAACCCATCGCCACAGTCACAAGGATACCACACTGTAGAAGGCGCTTGGTCCTACACCACGAAGTACATTTGCCTCAGCGACTCTGTCATCTGCTGGGTGAGCACCTGCTGGGAAAAACCAACAACAGCGAGAAAAAACAAAACATAGGTAGCCCTACTCTCCAGAGAATGGGTATTTAACAAATTAAATACATCCTGGGAGTCATTTTTAAGAGCAGAGCTTCTGTGGCACCAGCTAAAGCCAGTCCATGGGGCCTCATACAGAAACCCCTTCCCAGAGACAGCCTGAAAAACGGAAGCAGGAGCCCTTTGACTATGGGCTACACAAGGCCACCGACGCGTGCAGGACACTGCAAGATGGCAGAGGTTGCTGAGGGAGGCCTTGCGGGTGCATGTGGAGCCTGGAGCCTTTAAAGGCAGGGTAAGGGGCAGAGGTTGAAGACTGGGGGACCCTGGCAAATATCAGAGCAGCTCCCAGAACCACTTTTACTAAGTAGCTAAAGAAAGCATTTGTTTAAGGAAAAAAAAACCTCAATCGCCAAAGATGCAATGATCCATTTATAATAACCACCACCAAAACAAATCTCTAAATGCTCAAGCCAAGGGAAACAACTTAGTAAAGTAGGGCAGAACAGCATCATGAAAAAGTACTGCCTTCTAAGAATGGTTATAATGACTGTATAAGCACATGAAGCTTGAACTAAATGTTAGGTGGAAACAGATTGCAAAATTTACATACACATTGATCAAAATGATGCAAAAACAGCTAGACAGGAGGAGTTACAGATCTGTCAACAGTAGTTCAGAAATGGTGAGAGGGTGAAGTTAGAAGTTTTATAAACTTGCTTACTCAATTAAAAATTATAAATGAAAGGTCTTTCCTGATCCTGAAACTGGGATACAAGTTTTAAGAAAAACATGTTTTCCAGAACCAGCAAGACTTAATATAACAGATACCTCCATCTGGAAGTCCATTACTCTGGCCAAGCCGCTGCAAGAGTTATTGGAAATGAAAGTGCATGCCATTAGCCCTTGAATGTCCTTAGGCATCTATGGCTTTCTCTCTGCTCCAGGCAGCAGTTTTAATAAGTCGCCCCATCCAGACTCCTAATGATATGCTTTCTACATAAGAAAAAGGGCTTGTGAAACCTAATTCCTCTGACAGAAGCGGGCTCAGGTCTCGAAAGCAGCGAAGACTTCAGATTTCCGCTGGGTTTCCTTGCACCTGCCCTTGCAAGGCATGAGGTTTTGTGTGCAGAAGCCTCCAGGGGTTGAAATTTAGCCCTGTCCATGTAGCAGGAAGGTCAGCCGAAGTCACTGGGTCCCAAGACACTGGACTTCAATCTCCGACCAAAAACAAAACATCAAAACACTTCTATTCACCAGGACGTGCTCAGCAGCGCGCTGGCATTTACAAATGTAAGGCAGCACCGTGCAGCTCAGAGAGGGGGCTCTGCTTAGAAAGTTGATTGTTCGTCAGAGATCTGACAGCCTCTATCAGATCTGTGTCAGCCCGACTCCAGTAAACACTCCAGAGAAAGGCAGCCTCCTCCAGGCCGAGTCCCGGCTGCCACCTGATACCTGAATAAAGAGCAAAGCCAGCAAAATCCAAACTCCTTTCAGGACGTCTGCTTCTGTGGGAAATGGTTTTGATTTTCTCAAAAACCATTAATGTGGAAGAAAATTAATTTTCAGTTGGCCTTAAAAGGCTGATGTTATGTACCCACTAATCAGAATGACAGTATTTTACTAGGAAGGAAACTTTTGCTCCATTTCCCTGTGTATTTCTTTGTACTTTCCCATCTGGGCACTTCTCTTACTTTATATTATTATTATTAATATTATTATTAGTTATAATGACAACAATTACAATAGCAGTCAACCAAGCACTGTGCTAATTAGGTGTCACAACAAACATGGAGATATCATTAGCCCTGCTTTGAAGAAAGGATACAGAAGCTCAGGGAGTGCAAGGGTTTGCCCAAGGAGATCACCTGGCTAGTAACTGGCAGAGGTTGTTGAAGCTCGCAACTGCTCCGGCTTCTACAGTGCTTCAGTTTCCCCCACCTCACTGAGGGTGCAGGTGTAGATGCCAGCTCTCAATCTACACAAACCACGCCACTCCCGCTCCCCTCCTCCGCCGACAAATCCCAATTTAATTTGGCAAACATTGAACAGTTGCACAACCCTCCAACCACTGTGCACCCACAGGGCAAGGAACCAACTACCCAAGGAGTAACGCCCACCCAAGACGGAATGCGCAGTGGGAGCAGTGGGAGCAGTGGGAGCAGTGGCAGCCGGGCAATGGGTGAGGCTTCTGAAGGAGAGAGCACCACGCTGAGGATGCCAGGATGCAGAGGACAGGCCCACAGAGACAACGTGCTTTTGAAAGGGAACATGATGAGATTAAAGCAGAGAATTTAGAAAAACAGAAAACTAAAGAATAAAATAAAAATTATCTTTAGTTCCATCACCCAAAAGTTACATTTCTTTTTCATCAAAATAACTTTGAAGCATATTTACAGTGTATTCGAAGTACGTATACATTTTGTTGAGCGCTGACAAATGAGTGCACCTGTTTCACCACCATCACCATCAACACAGAGCATTTCTATCACTCCATAAAATTCCCTCCCATCCCCTTCCATTCAATTCTCCTTCTTCTCTGGTTTCAATCACTGATTCACCTTCTGCCACTTTAGATTAGTTCTACTCATTCCAGAATTCCATACAAAGGGAATCAAACAGTATGCACTCTTCTGTGTTTCTCTCGCTCAGGATAATGTTTTTAAGATATAATATGCTGTTGTGTGTATCATGGACTCAGACTCTTTTATTTGCTGAGTGTACCCCACTGCACATGTGCACCGTAGTTTATTTATGCATTCACCTGCTGGCAGACATTTCCATTGTTTCTGGCTTTGGCCCACATCAAGGAAGGCTGCTATGAACAATCATGCACAAGTCTTTGAGTGGACTTATATTTTCATGTCTCTTGAGAAAACACCTGAGAGTGGAGTTCCTGGGTCATATGAAAAGGGTATATTTAACTTTATAAAAAACTGCCAAACTATTTTCAAAAGTGGTTGTAGCATTTTCCACCCCTGCTAACACTATGTGAGAGTTACAACTGCTCCAACTACTTGGCCAGGCTTGGTATCTTATTCTTTTCAATACTAGCCATTCTAATGGATGTGCGATGACATCACATTATGGTTTTTAGTTTGCATTTCCCTGATGACTATTGGTGATGAGCATGTTTTCATGTTCTTATTGTCTTTCCATATATATCTTCCTTTGTAAAGTGCTTATTCAAGTCCTTTGCCCATTTTTATACTGTGATTTTTACTGTAAACACATATTCAATGTATAATCAGATTACTATATCATATATGAGCATATCAATTCCCAAACACCACTGTGAGGGAGGCAGCAAAATAGAATAAAGTCAGAGGAGTAGTGAAAAAGATATTTCTAAAACAAATCAATGTTAAATTTTTTTAATTTAAATCAAAGTTAATTACCACCACTTACTTGTTTTCTTTGTCAATGTTTAACTGGGTAATCTTCTAATCATTGAGTTGTAAATGCCCTTTGTGTATTTTGGATGCAGCTCTTTTGTCAGATATATGCAGTCCAGCTAGCTATTCTCTGCCATTCTGTGGCTTTGCCTTTTTACTTTCTTAGCAGCTCTTCCAACAAGCAGAAGGTTTTAATTCATTTATCTTTCTTTGTTATTGTTTTATCTCATGCTTTTTGTTTTCTATCTAGGATATATTTTCCTGCCCTGAGGTTGCAAAGACTTTCTCCCAGGTTTCTTCTACAAACATTATAATGTTAGCTTTTATATTTAGGTCTATGATCTACATTGACATAGGCCTCTTTTGGCATAATATATGCAATCCTTCTTTTAAAAGGATCTCATGCTCATTTTCAATGAGGAAGACTAGGGGCCAGAGACCCTTACCCAGTGGAGCTCGCGTCAGGGCAAGAGCTGGAGTTAAATGGAGACTAGAACAACTTGCACAAAATAAATCCCATCCTCTGACCACACACCATATACTAACGCAAATAAAATCTCAACAAACATTGGCAGTGTGGACTGTCCACAGCCCATAGACACCTCCTCCAGAGAACTGCCCTCGGCTGATGGGAGAAAGGGGCAGCTTGGACAGCCACACCCTCCCCTCAGTCAGCCTGCCCCCTATCACCAATCAATGAAGGCACAGGGGCACACAATCTTGAGGTACCATTCACAATGCAGAGCTTCCTGTGGGATTAGGTTAGACTTCAGCTGTACCCCATCTTTGCCTAACTTCTTCACCTGCCTTGTCCTGTTTCCCTCACTCCTGTGCAGTTTTTACCTGAGACCACATTCAATGAATCACTTACTCAGGAATCTCTGATTGAGACTCTTTTTTTCAGGGGAGGCAATTCTCTGAGGTCTACGCTGAAAGCAGGAGTTGATTGTATCTCCTCCTCAGGCCTTAGTCTCCCCATCAGGCAGGGGATTTATTAAGCTCCTTTTCTGGGTTCATATTCTCTCAGTGAGGACTCTGTGAGCTAACTAAGACAAATGATGCCCTATCCCCCTTTCTCTGCAGAGAAAAGTTCCCAGAATACACCATTACATTGGGTTCTTATGGGTCATCAGCATGCCTTCTACTCTGTCATTTTAATATGAGTCATTTCAACCAATTATTTGGGATCTCTACATCACTCACCTCAGAGTAAGTGGTCCCCTGAGCTAAAGGTAAGCATCTAGTTTTGCTCATTATCCAGAATATCATATGCAAACTTTCTGAGATGCATCATTACACAAAAGACTTGATTTGGGCGTCTAGAAAACACACCCTTCAATTGTAAGCCTATGAAACGCTATACCATAATTACAGTTTCTAGGCACCTCTAATGACCCATTAGAATGGATTTGTTAGAGACTGTGCAGCCAGCAGCAGGTGAGACTTCAGGGTCTAGCACTTTCTCTCTCTGAGGGCAGAGACCCACCAGAAATAATCTGCCATAGAGGAAGATGAGATGTTATTATGTAATACTCACCACCACAGGGAAGGCACATCCTTAGAGTTTTACATTTCCTAGACTGAACAATCACTTTGAGAGTGGAGAACAACTTGTGCTCAGCTTTTGGGAACACAAATTGGTATGTTCACTTTGGAAAACAAATCAACATTATCTTGTAAAATGCTATTCACCCATTACCTTAGCCCCAGAAATTCAACTCCAAGTCATATATTCTAGAGAAGCTTTTGAACCTGCACCAAGAGACAGGTAAAGGCAGCACTGTTTATAACAGCCTCCAAGAGGAAACAACTCAAATATTCATTTTCAGGACAATGGAGAAATACACTGGGGTACCAGCACACAATACAGTATTAAGCAAGAGTAAATACAACTACTTATATCAGCCTTCATGGATCTTAAAAACTGAATAAAAACAGCCCTGGCTGATGAGGCTCAGTGGACTGAGTGCCCGCCTGCGAACCAGAGGGTTACAGTCACTGGTTTGATTCCTAGTCAGGGCACATGCCTGGGTTGTGGGCCAGGCCCCCAGTTCTCAGCATTTGAGAGGCAACCACACACTGATGTTTCTCTCCCTCTCTTTCTCCCTCCTTTACCCTCTCTCTAAAAATAAATATATAAAATCTTTAAAAAAACTGAATAAAAATAGCAGGCCACAAGGACTATATAGACTATGTAACATCTATTTTATAAAGCCAAAGACAAGAGAATGATGACCACGAACTTCAGGATGGTGGTCAGGGACAGGGCAGAGAATATAAGGAATGAGGTATAAGATATAAGATATAAAAGGGGCACATAGGTAGACGTGCTGGTAATGGTGATTATAGTGGGTTGAACAGTGTCCCCTGCTCCCCCCAAAGTCCAAGACCTAACCCCCACCACCTGTGAATGTGACCTTATTTGGAAATGGGGTCTTTGCCAATGTAATTTAAGTCAAGGATCTTGGGCTAAGATCATCCTGGATTTTGGGTGGGCCCTGGATTCTATGACTGGTGTCCTTATAAGAGAAAGCAGCGAGGTATTTGAGGCACAGATACAGGGAAGGAGGCCAGGTAAATATGAAGGCAGAGGTTGGAGCAATGCCCCCCTGAGTCAAGGAACGCTAGAAGCCACCAGAAGCTGGGAGAAACCAGGAAGAATCTCCCATAGAGCCGCAGGAGGGCGTGCAGCCCTGTTGGCACCTTGGTTCTGGACTTGCAGCCTCCGCAGCTGTGAGAGAACACGTTTCTGTCATTGTAAGCCGCCCAGTTTGTGGTCATTTGTTACAAAAGCCTGAGGAAACTCAACACAAAAGACCCTAGATATTAAGTTGGGATGTTTCTGGGTTCTCATTTTTTAATTTTGTGTCAGAACCTACATGTACCTTACATGTGTTCTACTGCATAAAGCAAATACTACAAACCGTGTTCAAAGAAAGGTTAGAAGAGCATGTACAGGGTGGGACACTAGTAGGTTTATAGCTGTAACTACAGAAAATATAATAATTAATAAATAATATAAGAATAAGCACTGTGTTCCATGTACTCAGAACTGTAAACCTATTTTTGCCCCACCCTGTATAAGCAAAACAAAAGGTCCTAAGCCTGTTTAAGGCTCCTGAGAGATTTGAGGAATTTCATGGGTATCAAGTCCTTACTATGTGTCAAGGATCATGTTAAGCACTTGACAAGTGAGATGACATTTGATCCTCAAAGCAATCCTGAGCTAAATAAGATGCCCATTTTGCAGATTTAGAAAAGAAACCAAGGCTGGGAGCAGTGAAACTCTCGCCTGAGGCAGCAGAGCAAATCTGCAGCAGAGCAAGGGCTCTAATGGGGGTTAACTTGCAAAGCCCATGCCTTCCCCACCGCAACACCCCAGGTCTCCTCCGTGTACATCAAGCTTGTTAACCTCCAAATACCAGATGTGACCACTTACAGCTACAGACAAAAACATTTGCCTGCTGTATCTCCTATTCTAGGTTTCTCTTCAGACAGAGCTGGACAACATCATCTGATCTCCCCATTTCCACATAAATCATGTATTTAAGAACCTTTTAACTTCCAGCACATCTCACCACAGCCTATGCAGGTTACCTTAAATTAACTGAAGCCTAGAATTCATCCATCACCCATTCCTTCACCAGACTACACCAACCTTGCTGCTGCAAACACAGAAAACTAAGAATCAACTTTCCTCCTTTTCCTGGAGGTGAGAGCGGTGGTAATATTGCTTCTTCTGTAGCAACAAAGGGACCAGTGGAGCAATCAATTCAAGAGGAATAAACTTTAAGAAGACATTTACTCTGATTTGTCCAGGACTATGCCTGTGTTAGCCCTGGAAGTCCCATGTCCCAGAAACGCCTCAGTCCTGGGGAAGCCAAAACAGTAGTTCACCCCACCTAAGAGAAATCTCCTTTTCTTCCAGGGTCTGAAGTATTTACAAAGGGTGAGAAAGAGAAGCATGAGTAATCTGATTCAACCATCTACATCCTTTTGGGGGCTTAGCTTGAAGCCATGTCCCCTCTCCACTTTTTTCTATGAGAAAAGACATTTGTCAGACCCTGAGGCCAAGCCAAGATTCTAGGGGACATGCTCACGCCACTGGAGCAGGTGTTGGCTTCATTCCTTCCCCTCAGCAATCAGTGGGTTTTGATGAATTGATAACCAAAGATCAGCTTCCAAAGTTGCATCCCATTCCCAGGTCGTCAATGCTCAGGAGGAAAAGCTGTGGCAACATGTTGGACCAAAATGCCAAAGCAGCAGGGTGCCTGGCACTTGGCTAACACTGGCTCTTCAGGTCCTCACTTCCTCATCATGAACAAATGGCATGTCCATATCACTGTGTAGTTTATAAAACTTCTTGCATACAATGGCTCAGTGGATCCTCAGGTGAACAACATGCACTATACAGATGGAAATGGACTAAAGGCATGGTCAAGAAATTGACAGAGCCAAACCTAATACCAGGTCTGACGCCAAGCTTCCCACTGCTTCATTATGCCAACTCCCTCTCTGAAGGGCTCCAAGAGTGGCAGAGAAAAAGGAAGAAGGAATCACCATCTTTTCACCTCCCATCTCCCCTGCCCCCTCCAAAAATGTATCATCATCCTGGAACACACACTCAGCAGATGGTTGATTCAGAAATAAATTCAGGGCTGCCAGATTTTCTCCACCACAAAAACCTGACACTCCTCCTCCCCACTACCTCATACACACGGTGGGAGATGAGGCGCCAGCACCAGGCAGGGGGCCATGCAGGAGTGGGGGGCACAGGAGACCACAAGGACCCCTGCCCTGCATGGTCAGTGGGTAACGGTTCCCTACTACCCTCAAAGAGAAAGGGCTGGTTCAAGATACTCGAAGGCTGCCCCCAGAGGCCTGCCCCACAGTCCCCAAGCTGGGCATGACAGATGTGCCTGCCTCCCTCTAACTGAGATCCAAGTCATTTGGCTCAAAAGAAAAAGCACACGGCTCATCTTTCACTTCCCTGGCTGTGAACGGAGGGTGGAGATGGAATTGGGTGAAGACTGATCTGACATATCCCATGCTGGAGGATGGCTTTGTGGAAGAAGGACATGCACATGTGAGCCTGTGTGCACATGTGGGTGCACAAACAAGAACTCTCTGAAAATAGGTTTTAAGGATTTATTTATTTTCAGAGAGAGGAGAAGGGAGGGAGAAAGAGAGGGAGAGAAACATCGATGTGTGAGATAAACATCAATCAGTTGCCTCTCACGCCCCTGACTGGGGACCTGGCCCTCAAGCCAGGCATGTACCCTGACAGGGAATCAAACCAGCAACTTTCAGTTCACAGGCTGGTGCTCAGTCCACTAAACCACACCAGCCGGGTGATATAGGGTTTGAAAACAGTGTTTGAATCCGTTTGCAGGGATCATCTGCTTACTGGGCCCCTGCTGAAACGGCCAGACCCTGAACCACAGGTTGCTGAAGAAGCAAAGACAGGTGCACAGGCTCTGGTCTCCAGGGGAAACAAATTGTGCAGCCACTGCCTTTATCCCCAGTGTGCACTGAGCCAGGCATAGAGCAAGTGCTGGGAGCATATGGAAGGTATTGTAAAGGCTTTCATTTCATTTCCAGTGGGAGAAAAGGGGAAACAGGAGTGGTGAAGCTCTTTTGAAATGAGTCCCCTCCTTTCCAGTAGAAGAAATCAAGTACGAAGTAAAGAGCAAAGTGGATCGAGTCCCCCTGCCCCTTGTTTTCTACTATCACATAGCCATGTGGTCCCCCAAGGCCTCCCCCATTGGCAGTAACTGAGGCAGACCACAGGGAAGGCATCAGACTCCTTCCAGACCAAACTGGGAGGGTCTGGGTTTATACAGATGCCTTATACAGGGCTCATTCGTGTGTATAGTCCATGTGGTCTCAGTAATATATTACTCTCTCAAGGCTGTATCCTTGAAGCAGCTCCTAGTACAGGAGGAGTGGACGGAATGTACATCCCAAGGACAGAGAGGAAGGTAAAAAGCCTCTGATTGCCTGGGTCCAGCTCGAGACCAACTGGCAGCCGTGTCCTCTGATGACCTCCTCCAACAACCACACACTGGGCAGATATTAAAAATAGACATTGACTTCTCACAGCTCTGGAGGTCAGCCAAGACCAAGGTGCCAGCATGGTCAGGTTCTGACAAGGGCCCTCTTCTCTTCTGGGGTTGCAGCCTTCTCACTGTGTCCTCAGTTGGGGGAAGCGTAGAGGAGCTCTCTGGAGTCTCTTTTATAAAAGCATCAGTCCCATTCATGAGGCCTCTCCCTCATGACCTAACCACATCCCAAAGGCCACTTGTAAGAACTCAAACCCTTTACCCCATTTCTAGAAATCTAGTCCAATTCCAAGGTTCCAATTTATCTGATTTGCACACAGTTTCCCCAAAGACGACTTCTACAGACACAAGGAACTACCATCTATCTGCCTCGGACATGATGGCAGAGCCCCAGGCAGTAAAATTCTGTGAAGGGCTCTTCCCCATCTGATCACTCTCTCCATAGTGGCTCCATGACTCTGTTTCTCAGCATCTACTGCATGTCAGGCTTTGGTGAGTGCTAAGGACACTGAAGAGAAGACCAGGCCCAGCACACATTATGTACTCAGTAAATGTTTGCTGAAGGAAGGTGAGCTGCCCTGGAATGGGTTCCTAAGACACTTACAGAACTTTGCCTCAGTATTCAACTGAGCATATAAAGAAAGGAAACAAACCTCACTGCTGGGGACACTCCGGAGCTGCCCCTGCCAGAGCCTTGTCCAGGCAGGCCCTCTACAAGGAGAACTCCGGGGCACCTCAGGCCAGACAAGGGAAATGGCCTGCTACTTCTCCAGACCTCCATTCCCGGGCCTAAAGCAGGCCTGCTGGGTCTCTGAGCAGGAGGGAGGGGCTGTTCCAGCCCTGCCTCCAGGAGAGATGGGGAGGCCTGAACCGCTGGCCACGTCCAGCAGAGCGGGCTGAGGGTAAATAACTTGTGCCTGTGCAGCCACACACAAAGGGAGTCTTAATGATTCACCAGGGCAGCAGGGTAAATATTTAGAAAGAGAAGCCCCTTTCTTAAGAGTACCAACTTTTGTCTTCTTGTTCAGATTGAAAGGACTTGGTCTGATGAGGGGTTTGTCACAATGGGAAGGAGGTCAGGGAGCACAGCAGCGAGACCAACACTGTGACCTAAATGATGGAGGTGACCTGGCAGTATGGGGAGGGCTGAATCAACAACCACAGTGGTGGAGCCTCCCCAGGATTCTCCGGGACACCCCCCGGGGAGCCTCTGCACGTGGCGCCATAAGCCCCGCTTTGAGCTCTCCAGTAGGGCCAGGAATCATGCTCAGGACAATGTTCACGCCCCTTTCTCTAAGACCAAGTGCTCCAAGGCACAAGAGGACAGGGAGGCTCTGTGCCCTCTCCTTAGTCCTTCCCAATACCCTCTCCAGCCACACAGCTGCTGTCCTCTCTTCAGTTAAGCCGCCCCTTGAGTCCCTTTCCCAAGCAAGGCTCCAGGACCCTCCCCTGGCAGCTGGCCAGCAACTCTGGGTGGTTAAATTCCTCCCATTCCTGACTCTTCCCCTCAAGATGTTCACAACCTGGTTCTTAGAGGGAAAATCTTTTAAACCCCCTTATGGTAAGTGATCATTTGAGTTGCTTCAGGGATGTACAGATTCCTTTTTAGAAAGAATGGATTAAGTCCAACCTGTCCGAGGGCATCGAGACAACGAGGTCCTCCCTGTGCCTGTCCTGGCCTCTGTCTTGGTGAATCCCAACTTAATGGCAACTGTTAGCAGGAGCCATTCTAACTCACAAAAGAGAAACAGAATCTGTATTTTGAAGTCTGCTGAATCAGCCAGAACTTGTCTCGAACAGGCTGTTTTTCTATAGCCTGATCCTGACTCTAGAGCAAGAGAGAGGGTGCGGGTAAGGCCTTCCTGGAACCTCAGGTCTCTCAGCAAAGCTGCTAGCTACAGAGAACCAGGTGTAAGTCTCAGGGGCTCATGGCCAAGAGAGGCAAACACTCAGCAGAAGCACACTCTGCATCTTGGGCTGCCTTGTCCCTCGCTGTATGAACTGGTTTTCTTTCTGGTGGCCCTCCACGGAAGCTGTGGTTTCTGATTTGATAAAGGTGCAGAAGAGCCACTCTGTTTCTACAGGGGAGCCTAAACCGTGAGGAAACCAACACAATAACACCTGCAGACCCTCCCATCCCACCTGCACTTAGACGCTCATTCCAGCACAGGTCTGGGGCACTGGAGGCTGCTCACAACAGTCCTATCTCTACTCCTGGGCACTCTGGAGCAACCCATTGGCCCTCCAGCCCAGAGTCAGTGCCCATTCTGCCAGGGGTGGTAGACATTTGTCCCATGTGGAGTCACCCAGTACCCACTTGCCCATCAAATCAACACTTCAGTTTATTTTGGGCTTACAACCATTAGCCGGCTCCGTATAGTCTGAGTGAAATGATAAACTCAGGTTGCCTGTAGCACATCACTGAAGATACAGGACCATCCACACAGCCAGGCTAATGTAGCAAAAGACCAGTTTATGCAATGCTCTCTCTGTAGACTTTGAGTCCTTAGCAAGCCATAGGTAGAGCACATACTGCCCAGACTATTCCTGTGTGCCCTATCTCCTGTCACTCAAGGCCCAGGCCACCACTGCAAGGAATGGGTATTGGCTATGACAGATGTGCTAATCTGTACCCAACATCACAAGCATAAAATGGGGAGCTCAGTGGTAGGTGAAGTGAGGGAATTGGGGGGAAGGCTTTTGAGGGACAAATCATATCAGGCAGCCACTGGACAGGGGGGATTACAGTCACTGACATAGGCTGACACTCATGTAATAAGCCAGACTACATAGACACCCAGTGGGGCCTGACATGAAAAAGGTGAAAATCCAGATGTCTTCTTCCATGGTCCTATGTGCCTTTTAAACCAGTCACAGCACCTTAGCTCAGCCAGCTTTCTTAAAGGGTAGTAGTCCTGCCCATCAGAAAGTTTCCTGATCATCTATGTCATGCTGCTTACAGCTTAGGTGCCTCAACAATGGCCCTCAACAATGGCCCTGCCCCTACCCTTGGGAACGAAGTTCATGAATCAACCACACTTCAAGTGTGTATATGCAATGACAGAAAAGAACATGGAGAGGTGACCTGGTTTGGGCAGGGAGTATGGCTAGGGAAGGTAGATAAACATTCAGATCTTAGTTTCCCCTGAGTTTTGCAGCCTCCTGAAGTGGTCCCACTTGTAAGTAAGTACTTGTGGTCTCACAGTCCCTCTTTCCAAAGGGAGTCCCTCTTAGCCCCAGGCATTCTTGGCAGCAGAGGACATTCCCAGGGCCCTCCCTTGGTTCCCCAAGGCCGTTTCCATGACTGGTTAAGAAATGGACTCATTAGGCTTTCATCCATCTTTTCACTGCCCACTTCCTCCCACACCCCAACCCTGCCCCCATCTGCATCACTAAATCACAGTGTTTCCTCTCTCTCGACCAACTAAGGGTCCCCCCATGAGAGGGAGGCCAGGTGGACCAAGGAACCCGGAAGCACCTGACCACCAGCTCACTCACCTGCAGCACTCTCCACTGACTGGGGTGGGAGGTGGGCAGCAGGGTGAGCCCCATCCAGACAGAACAGGAGCTGGGCCTCCAGCTCCAGACCTGTCAATCACGGCTGAGTCCTCAGCTGTGCTCTCCACTGCCCTAGCACACTGCTCCTTCGAGGGAGATAAACATCAAGAAATCCAATCCAGCACAGCCTCAGAGATAAACAGCTGTGTGCAGCCACTACCGGTCAGGAGATAACGCCCCTGCCCCGCCCCACACGCCTTCCAGGCCCTGCACCTGCCAGAGGCTACCAGAATGTGCCTCTTGGGAGACAGGCGGTGTCCCCCGCAGCCTGGAGAAATGGTCTCCAGCACCGTGAATGGGGGTGGAGTTAGAGAAGAAAGAAGCTCCATTAGTAACAAACTCATAACAAGCCCTGGAAGCTTGGGCTTTGGAACCAAGTACCAAGGTTAGAATCCTGGCTCTGCCACTGTTTCACAAGTGACAACAACCCTGAGCCTGAATGTTTTCATCTGTGAGATGGGGCTAATAACTTGCCACCTCCTTGGGCTGGTACCATTAGCAGTAAAGGAGATTGCACAGAATGAGCCTCAGTAAATAGTGACATCAGCCTGCCAGGATCCAGGAAGAATCACTGCAGCCACTCTTTGGGCATTAAAGGTGGCCAAAGATATTTGAGGTGGATGGGGGAGGCGCTATGGCCAGACACGAAACCCCAATTCTAAGAGAGGAATAGTTAGATCACATCTGGAGCTGGCAAATGACAAGTGACAGTGACACAACAGTGGGGAAATTGGGGCTGAGAGAACAGAGAGCTGGGGTGGGAGAGGCATCAAGGGAAGGCTTCTCCTTCCCTGGTATCCAAGGTCCCTAAGACCCTCACCCCTGAGTGCCTGGGAGACTTCCTGCTCAGAGGTCCCACACAACTCATTCATTTATTCCACAAACACCCTGGGAACAGTTGTGAAAAGCCACATCCTGTGAGGAGTGAAATACAGCCCCACCCTTGTGGTAAAGTGCAGGGACTCAGTGGGATCCGAGGCAACTGCAGACTATACACCACCCAACTGCCTCCTGTTGCTCCCTGTCCTTGAGTGGGGCAATCATTTCTTCTCTCTGGCTACCCCCAGCAGCTAGAATTAACCAACTCTCGCTGAGGTATAAATGGTTAATGGATCTCTGGGACTGTACCTAATGCATAATTTGATTTCTGACCCTAAAACCACAATGCTGGAAGTTAGGTGAGGGTGGGACACCCACCCTCCACATCCCATTCGCCTGAGCAAATGTGGGTGGTAGGGGAGTAGTTCACACAGCCAGAGAAAGAGGGTGAAGGTGGGGGGCACTCCCAGCTCACAGGTGTTCCCGCTCCAGTTTAGCCACCCAGTGGGCCCAGAGCACATTTCCAGTGTGGTGGATAGAGGAATGAGCCAGCCTAGGATGAAGGTGGTGGCCTCTTGGCCACACGTTGGAAACCAGCAGCTGAGTCTGCACCAAGGCTGGCATCTTTTACTGGCCCTTGTTCCTCCCCGCGCCTGAGGTCTCCAGGTGAGGAAATGACCAAGCCTCTGGGGTCACGGAGGCCCAAAAGGGTGCCCAGGATGCAGGGGTTCCAGGAGAGCCAAGGACTGACTGCACCGCGGGCCCCGAGCGCCTCTGCTGGTGAGGTTAGAAGGAAATGTCTGGCCCGAAGCGCAGTGGCTGCCTCTGGATCTCAGAGGGCGCTGAAGGGCAGCCTCCCTGCCCCCAGGGGCCGGTAGGGTGAACGCCTGCTCTCACCGCGGTGCGGAGCGCACAAAGGGCGCGACGACGCTGTCCTGCGTACTAGTTAAGAGCTTATTAGTTCCCTCGGAGCAGTGTGATCCCACTTTGTTCCCGAACGGCCCGAGCTCGCCCTTTCATGCTATTGTGCGCGCCGAGATTTAGCGCGGCCTTTGTGGGCCTGAAAGGGCCTAAGGCTTCTCGGGGTGCGCATTCCCGCGGCACCAGCTTCGGCGGCGTCGCCGCCCCACCAAGCCCCAGGCTCGGAGTCCCCAGAGCCACTGCACCCTCCAGCCTGTCTTTCGTGTGCGGCAGCTGGGGTCGATGGCACAAACCGCTGAACCAGAGAATCCCTCAGCCCCCGCTCCTGAAAGCTCTCGCCTCCTCCGCCCGGCTTCCAGTCAAAGTGAAAAAATGCATGTGCACCCTTTACCTCTACTTGGAGGCAATTTGACTGGGTTTAAAGGGCTATTGAGGCCTGGAGAGGCCGCCTCTCTGAATAGCTTTGTGCACTGTTTGTAGAGACATTTGCATCTGTTTGCGCTTGGGGAAAGGGCCCTGAAGTCTCCATAGCCCGAAAGCCTGAGGATTGTTGTGTGTTGCCCCTCCCCGTCCTCCCCGCACCGCTCCACTCTGCGCTGACCCACGTCTAGCGCCTAGCAGAGGCATGCAAAACCCGCCGGGTTCAAAGATGGGGCACCCTCGCTCTCGGGCCACTTTTAAACAATTGCTGTTAACAATGCAATTTTAAGCAGAAAATCGTCTAACTAGATTAAATCCATATGACATAAAAAAAAAAAAAACAGAGGGGAAAAAGTCCGCATCGGCACAGGAGTGCGGACGCCTAACAGGATAGAAGAGTGTGAAATGCATGCAGAGGTGGAGCGACCGGCAGGTGCCCTGGCCTCCCTCCGGCGGACAAGAGCTGGACTGTCACTCGCCTCCCTCTAGGTCCGATGCCCCTGAAGAGGAAGCGGCTCCGGAGGGCTCAGGAGCAGAGGTTGGTGTCCCACCTTGGGCGACCCAGTAAGGGGTGGTGTGTGCCCGAAATCATGCCCTTGGTTCCCCAACATTCCCGCTACACCAAACCCCGCGCAATCTCGGCTATTCCGCCCGGGCTGCACCCTTCCTTCCCCAAGGGCCGGGGGTCACAGGGCAAGTCTGGGGAAGCCAGAACGCGCTCTCCACTGGGGGGACTGAGCAGGCAGGTTCTTTATGGAACCGAATCAAAGTCAGGCCTTAGAAACCCCCATTGCTATGGCAGCAAAGATCCCTGAAAGCGACAAAGCACATAGCCCCTCCCTCCCTCCCTTCGCGGCCTCGTCCTCCGCTCCCCTCCCCCCGCGCAGTCAGGAGCCACACTCAGAGCGCGCTCGGACGGGTTAATCACTGTAAAGACAAAGAGATGAAAGGCTCTCCAATTGGAGAGCTCTCAGTGGCCTAGCGAAGAGGAGGAGACCGCTAGAGCCTAACTTCCCCGGCTAGGCTAGCTGGGAAGAAGCTCTCGCCCTCAACAGGGTGAGAGCTACATCCCACCACCCCCAGGCGACCCCGCCCACACAATCTGGCGCCTCCCGAAAGGCAGGCCGGCTGAGGCTGGCCTAGGGGGACAGTCTGTCTCTTCCCTCACCCCCCACACACCCCCATCAGCAGTCACAAACCCACAAAACAGAGGCACAAAGCCCCAGGATTTTTAACGGGTCCTACGGAAAGGTTTGAAACTTGAAAAAAATTACTAGCTCTAAAAAGCAAAACAAACCCGCATCAAAATATACTGATGTTAATGAACATTTAATTGTGTGTAATATGGTTACATTGTAATTAGCCAAGTGTAAACACATGTTGATCTATAAAAATTAAATGTAATATAGGATCTGGAGTCATTTTTATATCTCATATATTGTGGGGTGTGACTCAGGAAGAGTTTTTAAAGGCTTACAGGTTTCATTGTAAACTCCCTGCCCCCCACTTCCAGCCCCGGGCCTGAAGTCCAAGGCTGACAGGTCCCTGCTGATTCTGTGACTGGTCCACTGGGGTCCCTGACCCACCCTACACCTCACCTCAGCCCTACCCCAACCTCTCAGGCTGACTGACAGGACACCGGTTCATATAGTGGGAGACCCTGTGGTAGGAAACAGGGTAAGGACCTGTCTAGTCACTCTACCTGTCGACACCCAGGCAAGCAAGGGTGTTTGGTCTCTGGCTGGTGGTCCTTCCTTCCCTCCTTCCACTTCTGAGTTTCTGCCCTTGGAGAGAACGGGGCATTTGGGGAGACAGGGCACAGAGGGACTAGTCTGCAGTGGCCTCAGGGTCCAGGGCTCCAGCTGGAGGTGGACTTTCCAGGGACTGTCTATGAAGTACAGGGAGTAGACCACTGGGCACGTGGTGGGTCTGGGAAGATTATGCTGGCCTGGCAGCACTGCCTGTAGGGACAGTTTTCAGGAACTCACTGGAGATAACTGGAGATTTTTTTTTTTTTTAGCCTTGTTGATGCTGGACCACCCAACCCAGTACGTAGCATCACCTAAACCAAGTGTCATCTAATCCCCTCGCTGTTATCAAATCCCCCAGGTAAAAAGAGCACCCCACCCACCTCCCACATCACCCAACCTGATTTATTTCCTTAAAGCTCCAGGCTCAGATACTCCCCTGGTCAAGAAGAACAGTCAGAAAATCTCCCCCCTTTCTAGTCTCAGTATCCCCATAATAATAGTAACCAATCCCTAAAAAGCTTCTTGGGCAGTGAATGGGGGGAGAAGTGGTTTGGGTGAGGCCCATCAGATGTCCCTGGAAGCAGCCCTGAGGATGCAGGGGGTGGATAGTGGCATTAGCTTCACTTCACAATTGTAACATTGTGTGAAGTCACCCAGGATGAAATGGCTCTGCCACCTTCAGCCCTTGCACACAACCATCTGTCCTCTCTGTCCTGGCAGGGCCAGCTTTGCTGGGGCCCCAAACTGTTCTTTGGGGTCACTGGGGCAAGGCCCCCAATTATACAAATCCCGGGGAGGGAAGGATCTCTCTTGGAGAGCTTTGCTCCCAGCCTGACCCCTCCCTTCAATGAGGCAGAGGTTTCTCCTCTCTTCCCTGTTGCCTCTCTGGGGACTGCCATCTATCCATCACTGTGGGGGGGGGGGTTGATGAGCCCCATTGGGAGAGGGAACAGCACGGTGCCCACCCCCACCCCCTCTGTTTCAAAAGACTCCATTAGGGAACCTGCTCCATCCTGACTTGGACCCACTTCCTTTGGTTCCTACACCAAAACGTGCTGAGTCCTGGGACCCTTTCTGTGTCCTGCTGGAATATAGCCAGGAACCAGGCCACCAGAGCAATACCCCCTCCTTTAAAACCTATCTTCCTGACTTTAAAATCTATTTTCACATCTCCTATTTCTTCTTTTGGGGACACAGGCTTTCCTCACCCCTCCTACCCTTCTTCACAGATGAACATAATAAGAGGGTGAGGATACAGTCTTCTGACTCGAAGGGGGCATCATGCTCAGGGCCCAAGGCTGAGGAGCCTAGCCTTTCCCAGCCTTGCATCCCAGCCCCCAGGATCTGGGAAGCTTCAAGCCCCCTCCTCTGGTAGAGACAGAGTGGGCTTCCCTTTCCATGCTCCTCCCCACAGGACCAAGAGGATGCTGGGACTCTGGTTTTCCTCTTCTCTGCCTGACCCCAAATCACTTTCTTAAATGGCTTGAGACTACAAGGCAGGCCCACATTACAATCCTGAGAACTTTTGTTTAACAGCTCAGGCTCCCAAGATCTGGTTCAAACCCACATCCACCTCCAAGCCTCTGTGGGCTCATTTGTAAAACAGGGACAGTAGCAGCCCCTTCCCGTGGGGCTGTTGGTAGGAGTAAATGCCACAAAAAAGCATAAATAGTTGGCACTGGTGCTAGAGGAAGCACTCCACAGATGTCAGTGATTATTGGTGTCCACCAGGACTCTCATCCCCTGTTCCCACTCTGGGCTCAAAGGAGCTTCCCATTCACTTTGGACGTCACACTCAGGGTCCTATCTTCATGTCTCTTTGCTGTTCTTGCAGCACATGTCATTACTGAACCGTTCTCATGTTGAGGGCACTGCTCTAAGTGCTTCCACATGCTACCGCATGGCCACTGCACTATTACCCCAGCTCACAGACGGGGAGTCCACAAACAAGTGCAGAAATATCCAGTTACCCACCCAAGCTTCACAGCCAGTAATGGAGCCAAGGACTCCTCCTGAATCCAGAGCCAGGCTGTGAAACCCCAACAGGCCCCTGGTCATTCCTATGTCCATATCTGGTGTCCCTTCCTCAGGCCAGCCACCTCCCTCTGAGCCACCCAAGATGGGAAAGGACAGTCCTGAAAGAGCCTGTGGCCCTGAACCAAGCACCCTGGAGAGGGAGCTTGAACACACCTCTGAATGGGAACAGAAAGCCACAGTGGGGCAAATAACCTGCGTAATTTGCCACCCCCTCCATTCCTTCTCAACCACTTCTTACCCACGTGATGCTCATCAAAGCTGCAGCCTCCAGGGTGCTTCCTACTGCCACCCACAGTGCTCGAAGTGCCCCTTCTGTGTGAGACTGGTGCCCAGGGCTACCCCGCTGGCGGGGTGTCACCATCCTGATAGGTGTGCCTTGGCACTGCACCTAACTAGTCTAACTAGCCAGAGGCAAGCAGGTGGGAGAATATTCCACCCACTGGACGGACTGTGCTCTCAGGACAAACCAGCTGCCTCACGCTTCAATTTTGCCCCATTGGAGGGGCCTGATGGTCTCTGGCCCTCTGGATCAGAGCCATGCAGATGGGCAGATGGAAGGGAGCCCGGTCTCAGCTTGGGGCTCACCCCTCATTACACCAACACAGCCCAGCAGAATGTGCTCTGATCCCCATGATCCATGGAGAAAACAGACTGCAGCCCCCAAGGGAAGGTCAGGCAGGGCCGAACACCTCCCTTGCTATCCACCCTGTCTAGCCTAACTTCCTCTCACTGCCCAAAAGCAGAAATATATTTAGGACTCCAGTGGACCAAGACAATGAATTCTCTCCCACTGACTGTCAATCAATCACATCCAAGTTCCTTATTGGAAAAATGGGGAAACGAAGACCTTGAAAGGCAGTGATTTGCCCCAAACCAGAGCCCGAAGGTTAATAACAAGAAATTGGAGTACAGACCGTCCACGCCAGCAAGATGGTGTTTCCTTGGTAAATGAATGGCCATTCCCTGCAGGCCTAACTGTGCTCTAGGTTTCAGGGAAATACCTGTGAGAGACTTGTCTCAGGGCTGATGGGTGTGATCTTCTGGGGTGAAGGCTTAACCCCTCTTAACCTTTGCTCTCTGGCCATCAGTCCCCCCTTGGTCCCAACTCCTTCTCTCAGGCGAAGTGAGTGCAAATCCGGCATCAGTCTACATAGAGGCCACCTGGGGGGACAGAGAAGCCAAGAGGCCCAGCAGGCAGAGCCCCTTTAAGCCGATCAGCCTTGCCCCAGTGAACCCTGGAGGGAGTGAGGTGGCTGCTCAGTAGGGTGATTGCTGCAGCAGGGAAAAGCTGGGCCAGGCCCAGGCTCCCATGAAGGCCCCTCATGCCACAGGCCATAGCTGGGATGTGCAAAATGCTCTCAGGACTGGGAGGAGAACAGGTGGGTTTGAAAATCCTGTGGCCCTGTCTGGACAGGCTCCTCCAGGAGCCTGGAAAGGCCTCCACAGAGACTTTTAGCCTACTTGAAAGAACAAACAGCTTTCAAGTGCTCTCTGAAGCACCTATTTCATGGCAAACTCTTGTAATGCTAATGAAAGACCCTTCTTCTGTATTCATTAGAGCACATCTCCAAAAGACCTCCTCCTAGCTGCTGTGCACCCGCAAGCCTTCGTGTGTGAGTGTCTAAGAGCCAGTGGGAGCTGCAGAAAATGGGGCTGGGGCTGCTGCACTATACACCCCGCTGGCATTCCTCTGACTTAGAAGTCACAGGAAAGGACATGTCAGCAACATCTTCCCTATTTAGAAGCCACTTCAAGGAAACCTGCCCTTTCTGGGAGCACCACTAAGAAGCAGGCAGCCAGACAGGGAGAAAAAGTTCAGGCAGAACATGGGATGTCACTGAGCTGTGCCCAGGGCCATAGTGTATCACAGTGTGTGCCCCCAAGTAGACAGGCCCCTGGTTCCAGTCTTGGCTCTGCACTCATGAGGCAGGACATCTGACACTGCTCTGACATGTCGAGGCCGGGTGCTTCAGAAAGTCCCTATTAGGTGCAGGGCTTGCACAGATCAGATGAGCCCTCAAGGAGCCTCTGCTGTGGTGGGCCTTGCCTGGTCCCAGGCTCAGCACTTGGCACCCAGTCAGATGGAAGAACCTAAGATGGGCAGGTTTGGATGAAGACTTTGTGGGGGAAGCCCCTGGTGTCTACTATAAGAATGCAAGGGAGAGTCCTCACTTCCCTCTGAACCAGGCAGGGCATGGCCATGGTTGGTGATGAGGGACTAAACCGGGGCCCCTCCTCTCACATTCATATGTTAAAGCACTATCTCCCAGTGTGTCTGTGTCTCCAGAGACAGGGATTTCTGGAGGTAATTAAGGTTAAATGAGGTCATAAAGGTGGAGCCTGAATCCTACAGGACTGTGGCCTTTTAAGAGGAAGAGAAGGACCCCTCCCCCTCCCTCTCTCTCTCCTTCTCTCTCCCTCCCTCCCTCCCTCCCTCTCTCTCTCCCTCTCTCTCTGCCAGGTAATGACACAGTGAGAAGCCAAGTGTAAGCAAAGAAGAGAACCTTACCAAAACCAAACCATGCCAGTACCCTGACCTCAGGCCTCCAGCCTCCAGAACTCTGAGAGAATACGTTCTGTTAAGTCCCAGTCTATGGCATTTTGTCAGGACAGCCTGAGTTGACTAATATGCTTGTCATCTTCATGCCTCAGTCTCCTCATCTGTAAGGCAGGATGATGATAATAATAATAATAATGCCTTCCTTGTGGGATTATTAGACACATTGAGGGAGCTTAGCCCAGCGCCAGGCACTGTAGTAAAGGCTCAATACACGTCATCACCACCATGATGGTCCTCCTGTGGTACTACCATGCATCCCACCCACTACACTCCCAGTTCGAAGTGATGTGCAGACCCTAAATTACACAGCAGTCTAGAGAAGCAACATCTTTCAGGCATCTTCTGGGGTCAAAAATGGCTTTCTGGAAGATGAGAACATTAAAAACTATGTTTGTAGTGGCTTTGCTGTCCTCCCCCTTGGGGATATGGGAGGATAAGACTGGAATAGGGATAAGAAGCCAGCAGGAGGAAACAGCTGTAGGATGGGGCTCACCTGTGCCCCTTCCTCACCTCCCCCCTTACCTCGGCCCATTCTGGGGCCATGCAGGGGCAGGATGCTCACACAGAGCAAGAAGAGGGCTGTTGCCTTGGGGAAGAGAAAGCCCTCAAGAGCAGGCCACTGATCTCAAAGGGAAATAATGGGATTTTCTGGGATTCACATTGATCCCCAAAGGAGAAAAGCTTCTGTTTGCCTTTTTTTAAGCCTCCAAACAAGGAACTAAAGCCTCTTTCAGCCCTGAGTCAGGGCTGTCCTTTCTGAAGTCCTTATTATCCCTGGGGCACTGGGAGAACGGGCCCCAGTGCCCGGCCCTCCACACAGGGAGCTTTCCGCTGGTCAGAGGCCTGCCTGGTTTCCTAGCGACCCACACCCCACTGGACTGCAAGCGCTGGCACCTTGACCCACAGATCTTGACTGCGTCCTGGCAAGGGCCTGGCTCCTGTCCTTGATCTGCGCAGTGGTGCATTTCCATATCCAGGAACAAACACATGAAGCAACAGCTCTCCAAGCCGCCAGATGCCACACACATCCCCGCTGACCAACGATGATGAGTGATAACAGTTACGATAACAACAGACCAGCCAGCTCTTAAGCAGCGTGATGCTCCAAGGGCTGTACTGCTCTCCACATGGCCTGATCTCTGAAGATCTCAATGCCTGGTGGAACAACGAACTGCAGATCACAGCTCCAGGCCTGCCTAACTGATTCCAGTGACCATCACCGTCTGCCACTCGAGCTGTCCCTCTCATGGCCACACTCTAGATGTGGTCATCATCCACCACTGCTCCACCTCTGAAAGCTTCCACACACTTAGGCAGTTGTGCCCTCATACTCACCCACACAGTGTCACACCCCCACAAACACACACACACCCCAGACTCGGCCTCTAGCCTTTTCTCCACCCAGCTCTTACACCTGGACTCCCTCAGACACTCCTCCACCCCAGTTGCTCTCCCCACCCCTGGCCAACTTCCTCAGACTCCACAGGAGAACCAGTCCTCTGCCTCTCCGCTGGGGCCTGATCTGCCCCCACCCACCAGCCACCCAGCCCAGGAACCGGAGAGCTACCTGCTCTCCGCTCACTTCTCCCCCCTCAACTTCTCATGCAGATTTGACTTCCTGAAGGTTTCAGTTTAGAAAAACTAAACTACACTTCAGTGCACTTAGAAGAGATAAAGCCTGAATTTCCTTTTGAGGTGCACAGAGCACATGACTTGAGACCTGCCCATCTTTCCAGCATCGCTCTTGACAGTGCCCCCTCCCACCAATATGGGCACTTGCACATGTGCACACACCTGTGCACACCCCCACACACAGTGCCCCCCCACCAATATGGGCACCTGCACATGTGCACACACCGGTGCACACCCCCACACACAGTGCCCCCCCACCAATATGGGTGCACGCACACGTGCACACACCTGTGCGCGCCCCTCACACACACACAGATACACACGGTGTGCTGCTGCATTTCAGTCCTGTGCCCTCCCTGCCCACACAGTCCCCTCCGGGCTTCCTGAGCTGCCCTTCCCCCTCCTCGGTGAATGGCCAGCAGAAATTCATCTTTTAAAACACCTCAGGGCCACCTTCTCCCCTCACTACCACCATCACCTCCTTGTGTCACGTGATTGTGGCGGAGCAGAGACTGTTGGTTGTCTTCCTTCTGCATTAACAGAATGGAATTTTTTAGTCCAGCAAACGGTCAAGAGACTTCCCAGCCTCCATTGCGGCTCGATGTGGTCATGTGACTACATTCTGACCAATGGAATAGAAGCACAAAAGTGGCATGTGGCAGCCTCCAGGATCCCCTCCCCCCTCTATTTTGGAGAAAGTGAGTTTCAACATGTCTGATTGTCAGAGGATGGCACTTGAATCTTCCCATCTCGTTACATAGCCCCCAAAAAATCTTTCCCCCCAAAACGGCCTCTTGAGCAGTTACAAAGTCGTGAAGGAAAAAAATGTTCCAAATATGTTCCAAATATGCATGTCCTTTGAAGTATGAATCAGTGTGTACACTGGACTATAAAGTAACTCACGGAAGGGTTTTCCTCACTACACGTCACTTAATTCCGGCGACAATATAGAAAAGGTTTATACTATTTAACCACTGGGATCAGAACCGACAAACACAGAGTCACCAAATATACATGAAGTAGTCAGGGCCGGGGGGGGGGGGGGGGG
>PVIA01000532.1:0-364917 GCA_004024845.1 Tonatia bakeri | reverse complement strand
GCGGGGCCCAGGGGGCGCGCTCAGGATGGCTGGAACAGCGGCGGGTCTCGAGGGCAGCAGGAGGCGACGACCTCGGGCTGGGATGAGGGCAGACCCAACCCAGCACCTCGTCCCATCCTGTCGGCGCTGCTGGGGACATGGGCATGAGCTGCAGAAGTTGGGCGCGGGGCTGCCTTCTTGCAGCTGCTTCTCTGGGAGGCGCCCCGTCACTTTTCAGGGCGTTTCCCTCAGGAAGTCAGGAACCTTTCTTAAGAGACAGCTGCGATGTGCCCTGTGCCTCTTCTTCATCTCGTTCTCCTTCCTGCCATCTGGAACAGTGCTACCATCTTGGATAATCAGATGAAAGTCATGGACTAGGAATGGCAGGTTCCTGAGGTTTTAGGGAGCAGAGCTGTCCTGTTAGCCACGGACAGAAAATCTGGAGAGAAAGAAACTTTCACCATGTTTAAGCAATCTTGCTTTGGATTTTATGTCACTCCAAATAGTGTCCATGGTGCCCTCTTATAACACAGGCATATTTCTATCACCACGCCCATCACATCGTGATACAGCCACTACTAATGGGTCTAGTCCCCAACCCCCTGACCCCAGGTAGAAACTGAACTCCCTGCCACCAGGGGTTATGTCTAAGCCTACCCTGTATCCCCACAGCCCAGAGCATGGTAGGCACTCAATAATGAGTAGAGGTAAATAAATGGATGCTTGACGATTAGACAGGCAGATTTGGAATGAAAGACTTATCTGGGGAAGGCAACCGTCAGGTACGATAGCACAGAGAAACAGTTCGTGGACTCCATTCATGTGCCAGCTCCAATATGCATATTGGCCTTGCACTCCAGCTTTCATTTTTCCAGTAGCTGCTTCTGGTCCCTACAGCATGACCAGATCTACCCCTTACTTCCCACAACCAGTTCCTTCCACCAGGCCTGTGAGGCTGCAGGCCACAGGTGGGCAGGCAGGGAGCACTGATGCCGCAGGGGGCACTGCAGGTGCCACCACTGTTGTTTGAGACCTGGCTTCCATAGTGGAGGGCCAGGTGGCACAGCCCAGAAGGACAGGGGAATTGATGCTGTCAGGGACTGAACTTTGACCAAATAGAGACAAACTAGCAGATTAATTCTCTGATCCTCTCCTGGACTGTTTAGAGACAAAGTAGCCTCATACCACCTCTCAGAAGAGGTCTTGCAGGACAGAGCAGTTAGCTGTGCTGGTTATGAGCAGTGACCAACTCATAACCCACCCCCCTTATTTCCTCTCTTACTCAGCTTCCCCCTTACTCCTGCTTTCTGGGGATGGAACTCCCAACAAAATGTTACCACTTGACTTTTGTGTTCTATTTTCTAAGGATACTAATGGTTACCATGTTTAGGGGATAGTGAGCTGTCTGCTGTGGTCAGAAAGCAGGAGAGTGGTAGGATGCAAGGCTGGTAAGTTAGCTGGTGCTGGGTGAGGCAGTAGGGAGTGATTGGTTATCAGGCCAGGAGTCTGTGCTTCTTCTTGAAGCCACTTGGGTACCATGAGGACCGTGAGATGCCTGCACTGTTGCCACGAAGCCAGGAACTTCCACAGTGCACAAGCAGCAGCAGAGAAGGTTGGCTGTGCTAAAATGAGCATCCCCTCTGGCCCACCATTTCACTTCTAAGAAAATGTCCTACAGGCCCACCCACACATGTGTGAATATGCAAGTGATTCGAGCCAGGCCAATTAGACTCCATTCCAGGACCTTCACTAGAATTAATGAGATCGACACCCTCCTTTTGCTGAGGTCGTCAAGCTCATAAGACAAACTTGGAATAGATGGTGGCTTTCTTGCCTTCACGTGGAGAGAGCCTCTCTTGAGAACAAAGCCAGACAGGAGCAAAGCCAAGAATAGGAGGGAGGGAGGGAACAAAGAGAGGGAGAAAGTTAGCTGAAGCCACCATAGGGGCCGCAGGAGGATTCCACTGTCCTTGAAGTTGAAGCCAGACTCCTGGCTTTTCAACTACACAAACCAATACATGTCTTTTTTCACTGATGCCAGTTTGCCTTTGGTGTCTATCGTCTGCAAGTGAAATGTGCTCATCAATCCAATGTGTAAGGGTGTTTATGACAGTGTTGTTTTAATAGCAAAAATGAGGCCCTACCTAGTGCCCGCCACGGTACCTTATTTAAATAAATTGCAGTATATGCACATAATGGAACTGGGCAGCCATCACAAAGGAGGAGTAGAGCTCCACCTGCCCACACAGAAACACACCCATGCATGCTGTTATTAACATATCAGTGAAAAAGCCAAGGAGCATGACAGTGTACATGACATTCTCCAAAAAGTGTGTGATGTTTGAAGGGTGGACATACGTCCTTGCACAAAGCATCTGCTTGGATTTACATGAAGTTTTCAGGAAGTCACACACATGAATTTGTTACTAAGCATCGTTTCTATGTGTGTGCTTTGGAGCGTGCTCAGCAAAGACACCATTCCGAGGCCTCCACACACATCATCTCATTTTATTCCACCACAGTCCAATGGGACTGGTAGCATTATTAGCCCATTTTACAGCTGCAGAAACTACGGTGCTGAGAGCTTGAGCACAGACCTAAGTCACAAGACAGCCAGTAGCCCTTCCCTGGCCCAGGGTGCTGGTTTCCTCTCGGCAGTGGACAGACAGGTCAGGAGGGGTGACTCACTTTTGCACTGTTCCCTTCCATACTGCTTGTTTGGTCATAAAAGTCACACATGCACAGGGCAAAATGCAAACTAACTGAAGAAGAGCTTGGAGAAGAACGTCCTCTGTGTGGAGTTGGCAGCCTGAGCAACCAGAATACGCTGGCTTAGCTGAGGGAACAACTCTGTGGCTTAGACAGGACCCTGGGCTAACAGCAGGGGCCCCGAGTCCCCTTAGACTTGGCTCTGCTTGTGCTGAGTCTGAGCTAATGGGCTGCCCACTGTCTCCCTGTACAAGCAGACAGGGCCTGCTGACGGTCACCCAGCCTCAAGGAGGTCAGCCTCTGCTCCCCAGATCCAAGGAGCCAGGGGACATCTGGATACCTGGAAGATCAGTCTGGGCTGGGAGTCAAGCAGCCCCACTCTTGATATGGGTGATATTGCCTCAGATGTCCAGCAGGGTGTTCATCACACCGGGCTTCCCCAACAGAGATATAACCCCCACACCTGCCTTTTTCCCAGGACTAATGCCCTTTGTTGGGGGATAATGGCCTCTCCTGAAAGCTTTGACATTGCTGCTGCAGTGACCTCCCCTCCTGAGGATGAAGACCCGGCCGTGCAGGGAGCGGCTGCTCTGGTCTCTTCATGCTGCAGTTGGTCACAGGCTGCCTGCTGGGCACTATGAGTGGTCCTGGCCTTGGGATTATCTCTGAGCCCAGAGCCCTCCGGTGTGCCAAGTGGGCAGTCAACCCTGTGAGGGTATGGGGGCAATGTGTGGGGCAGAGGGCAGCACCCAGCAGACCTCCATTAACCCATTCGGTGCAGGATTAGCCTGAGCTGACCCTGCCCCCTCCTGCACACTTCCATCCCACTCCTTCAGTATAAAAAAAATGTTTGCTGCCCCCACCCCAACCCACCTGCAGCCCCAACTTGATAATGAGCCCTGAAGCTTAGAAGCCCCAGTTCTCTGCTCCTATGACATGCCTTCGGAGCCCAGGTTTGGCATCAGAGACCTGTGGGTTTAAATCCTAGGTCCCTCACTTTTTATGTATGTTCAGTCAACAAGCATTAACTGTGTGTCTGCTCTGTGCCAGGCACCGTGCTAAGCCCTGGAGTTCAAGGCGTGATAGAGTGATGAGAAAACACACAGGTCCTGCCCTCTTAGAGCTTACAGTCTGGTGGGGAGAGAGATTTTTTAACACACTGTTTGTGTGGATCTTTTGGCGAACATCTTACTAGTACAAAGGAAACAAAGAAGGGGCACGTATGCTGAGACTACTGAGGGTGGGGTGGTTGGGGATTCCGACCTAGTCTAGGAGGGAGGCTCTTGGGAAGAAGGATGTATAGGAGCTCACTTTGGAAGTGGGGGGGTAGGCAAAAGATAGTCCACTCAGTAGAAACAGCATGTGCAAAGGCCCTGTGGTTAGGGAGAGTGCCACATAGAAAGCCAATGTGTCTGTAGTGCAGGAGATATGAGGGAGAGTGATGAGAGACAAGAGTGGGAAGTTCAGCAGGCACCAGAGCCATGGAGAGGCACTGAGGGAGGGGGCAGGTAAAGCAGGGGCTCCCAGGACCAGTTTGTGTTTTTAAAAGACCATTCTGGCTGAAGACAATGTAGGAGCACAGCCTGAACAAGCCACACGCCTCCAAACCTCAGTGTTCTGCTCTGTTAAATAGCAATGATACTATTCCTGCCTTTGAGGTCGTCAAGAGGATTACCGAATTTCTCAGACCGTAAGATATACCAGACCACAAGATGCACCTAGGTTTTAGAGGAGGAAAATAGGAAAAACATTGAAGCAAAATATGTGACAAAATATTTAATAACATAAATAACATAGGCTGCCGCCACCCTACCCACAGCGAGCCAAATAAGCTACATTCGGACTATAAGATGCACCCCATTTTCCTCCCAAATTTGGGGCAAGAGGTGTGTCTTATAGTCCAAAAAATACAGTACATGACCTCTGTGAAGCATTTAGCACAATATAGGGCCCACGGTAGCAGCCCAAACCAGGACAGTTGCTGTCACTGGGGACTGAGGCTGTCCTGGAACCTTGGGATGGGGGAGTTGGCAAGGCTGAGAAGTGGGCCCTGTTCATAGGCCTCCGAGTCCTCATTTTATTGAGTGCGCCAAAAGGCTCCCCAGAAGACAGGTGCTGCTGCAGTGGCTTCTGCAGGGAAGGAACTAGAGGCGTTCACCAAAAAGTGAGTGTAAGGGAGGGCCTGGGCTGGAGCCCACAGCCCACAGGAGGGTAGGGAGGAGGAGAAGGGGCAGAGCCTGGGGAGCGCTGGTCTGCTGTGTGCATGCAGGCCACACAGGCCTCAATTCAGGGACAGGTAGTGAAGGGCTGTGTCCATTTTGCAAACAAGGAAAGCGAGGCTGGGAAGGTGAAGTCAGGACTCCTTCGCTGGTGAGAGGAAGAGACAGGCTGTGAGCCTAGGCTGTTCCCTTCTAGAACCACAACTACCGACCCAGATTCACGCCCACAGTGAGGAGCAGGTGTCCAGGAAGGGACAGAGAAGCTGAGAGGGAAACGGCTGGGGGATAGAAGGACCAGGCCCACCCAAGAGCTGCCTGTTCTTCCCAAGGCTTGATTACGCAGCATTCCTGGGTGCTCTAGCAAGTAGATCCTTTCGATTCCTTCTCTCAGCCTCAGCCTATCACACTCTGCAGTAAGTCCTGCTCCTGACAACCCCACAGGACAGAAGGGTCCTGTAGGAGGTCTCAGTGACTCGGAGGATTGAAGGATGGACAAGAGTCAGCAAGGACATTCCAGGTGGAGGCATAGCAGATCCAAGGGCTGGAGTCAGAAGTGGGAACTGCATGGCCTGGGTGGGGAGAGGGAGCAGCCTGGCCCAGCTGGGATGAAGGGAGGGCAGAAGAGGGGGCACTGGGAGATGCTCCCAGGGCAGGTCCTGGGGGGCCTGGAACATCAAGCTAAGGAGTAGATCGTGTAGACAATTGTATGTGAGCAGATGACTCACAGGATAAAGGTATCTCTTTATCATCAAGATGGACTTGGTGGGGAGGGCAGTGTAGCAGAAACCAGGTCAGTGTCTTGGAGGCCTATCGGGGCAGGTGTTTGCCTGGCGGCTGGTGGGCAGGATGAGGCAGGTGCAGAAGGCTTTGGCCCTGGCCCGCCCCCTCTCTGCAAAGGCCACTCCAAGGCCAGATTCTGGAACAGCTAACTCTCCTGCTGATGGCTTGTGTCCCCTCAGACCCCCCAAGGCTAATCAGCTTAGGATGGCTGCAAAGGAAAGGCTCCAGACCTGAAGGGCCCTTACTCTCTGCAGCTACAAATTAACACTTCAATTAAAAGCCAACCAAGCCAGACCCGACATCCACACTCTCACTGGGTGAGGATTTAATTAAGACATGGTGGGGAGGTGGCGGGAGAGGAGGTGACTTTGGGAGGCCCCACCTTGAGCTGACCATCTTGGGCGACCTTTTGTTTCCAGCTCAGACCAGGGGCTCAAGACCACCAAGCACACTGGAGGCAGCGGAATTTCCCAAGATGCCAGGGGTTTCTGTCGCCAAAAATACCCATTCCTGGGCCCTACCTCAGGGCCGCTGAACCAAACTCTCAGAGACGGGCCTGGGCATCTGCATTTCCACAAATTCCCAGAGCAGATTCTGATGCCTATGAGTGTGTGAGAACACTGCCTATGGGGCACGTCGGCAGGCTGTGAAAGCAGGGTAGCATCTTTAAAACTGGGACGACACGGCTGGAATGTCAGAGTAGAAAATGTCAGAGCGTATCACACAGAGTGGAGGGAGGTATTATTTTGTGAAACTTTCCTTTATATATATGTCTGTGGCCTATATATTGGGTTGCTATCAAAACTATACATGAAATAAATATACAAAATGTGTTGTATGAGTGTGTGTGTGTGTTTTACTGTGGGTTTCAGTTAAAAAAAAGTTTGGAATCCCCACATCCACAATTCTTCAGCAACAAAGAGGTACCCACATCCTCCACAAAGCTCTACGCACCCAGTTCATAGATGTGTCCACACCGAAACCTCACTATAGCCGTTCCTCCGAGACTACTGGTCTGAAACGCCATGCCCACTGGCAGCCTGCCCTCCCCCAGAAGACAGGTGGGAGGACGCAGACACCCACCAGCTGCTCCTGGGGGTAACAGCCCCATTCTTGGCCCAGGCTGGGGCAGATATTAGAAAGAAGACCACCCCCCCCCCCGCCCCCCGCCACCACCACCACCACCAAAGAGACTGGAGACTGGAGCTGGGACTTTTGCACTGGTGGCGAGCAGAGTCCCCAGGTTAGCCTCTGAGCCTGGGACAACAACATACACATCCATACCTTCCAGAGCCCAGTGCCTGCTTGGGAGATAGAGAAGTAGGTGCAGGAAAGAGCCTGAGGACGTCACAAGGCCTGCGGAGCAGAGGGAGGGACATGGGAAGAGGCCTGGTTGTGCAGGAAGTGGGCTGGGTGGCAGGCTGTCTTCCGAGTAGCACATTCCCCAGCCCTGTGGGGCCACGCTGGGCCTGCCCTCTCTGCCTTGGAAATCCCTTTGAGCTCAGAGGGCAGATGGGGGTCAGAGAGTGATGAGCCCTGGCCTGGGCTCTGTTTGAAATCGAAGCATCCTGGGCCAGGGGCGAGGCCTTCGAGGTGGGGTCGCCACCTCCAGGGCAGTGGCATCCTCCCGCCTGGGCCTGGCCGTTGCTAGGGCCCCTCTTCGGAGGCATCAGGTTATAGGGCCGCGTGGAGCAGCCCATCTGCCGGCTAACTTCTCACTTTCCCCCCTAAGGCTGCCTGTGACCCGGCTCCCCAGGCTCTGGCCCGTGTGTAAAGTGGCGGGGGGCCTTTATTCCCACCGAGCCCCTTCTCAGCAGCTCACAGCCAAACTGCTCTTGGATTACATTTTGATGAGTTTTCAATTTAGACCCAGCAGACAAGGGAAAGGAGGGGAGGGGAGAGGGGGTGGGCGGGGGGGGGGCAGGGGAGCCTGTGGAATAAATGCAACAGATGGGTCCAATTGTGCTGCCTAGGCAAATGAAGGAAGACATCTGTAGCTCCCGAATACTGGTGGTCTGAAACGCAATTAGCCCTCTGTGAAAGGGGCCCCTCGCAGCCCCCTCAGCCAATCCCCTCCGAGGCACTGCTCATGTTACAATGGCCTTGACCACAATCCATTGAGCAGAAAAAGGAAAAGAGAAAAGAAAAGAAAAGAAAAGAAAAGAAAAGAAAAGAAAAGAAAAGAAAAGAAAAGAAAAGAAAAGAAAAGAAAAAAGAGGGAGAGAGTAATCCAGGAGTCGCTGGGCGCTGGGGCTGCTGGAAGACTTGCTGTGCAGGAAAGGAAAGGTTGCTTACATTTCTGCTTTTCTCTTTTTTCCTCTCAATATATCTGATGCACGTTCTTACTGAAGAGAAGGAGAGGAGGGAGTGTCTTATTTTTTGACATGACAAGGCTATGTGGACCCACATTTCAAGTGGTTATTAATCTGCAAATTGCTCAGAAACCTCAATTTTGTACTGACATTTGGAAAATAATGAATGAAGACACAAGTCCCTTCGTTTGCTAGAGGGCCCCACCTCCTGCCCCCTGCAGGGCGAGAACATTGTTATGTGATAAGTCCCCTTCTGCAGGTGATAATTATAATGGTTGCTGCAAGCAATTGCTGCAGGGCGTTGGGTTCCTCCTGGCTCCTCAGAGGACCCGCCTCTTCCCCTCTAACAGGGAGCCCGACTGGAGAAGTGGGAATGGATTGGGGCCTCCTTTATTCATGCATATGTATGATTGGTGGTGCCTGGAAGAAAAGGGGGAACCCCAGTACAATGGTGCATGCTGCCCCTGGGGGGTCAGGGCACCTTTAAATTACCCTCTTGGCTTTGTTCCCCTCCAAGCTCTCCTGTGCCTCATCTGGGAGCTGGCAGCTCCGCCCAGGGAGGTGAAAGAAAGCCCATATTTTCAAGAGCCCTCCTCCAGTTTCTGCTGTCTGTGCCCAGGGAGAGCCAGCGGACAGCCCACAGGCTCTGAAGCCCTGGTCTCAGGGGCCCCTCTAGGACATGAATTCAGTGGTTCAATCCCGCCTTTACTAACAAGAATCTCTGCTCAAGGTGGACGGGGCACACTCCCTGTTTGTTTGGTTTCGTTGTGGCAAAATGTACAGAACAGGCCCTGGCCAGGTAGCTCAGTGACAGTGTGTCCCGCAATGCCACGGTTGCAGGTTCCATCCCCGGTCAGAATCAACCAATAAATGCATAAATACGTGGAACAACAAATCTAGGGGTTTTTTTTTCTCTCTACCTTGCTTGCTCTCTCTCTAAAATCAATGAAACACATATACATAACATAAAGTTTACTGCTTTTAAGGGTCAGGGCTATTAAGCTCATTCACACTGCTGTGTGACCATCACCACCATCCCTTTCCTGAGCTTTTCCAGCAACCGGATATGAAACTCAATGCCCATTTAATAAATAACTCCCCATTCTCTCTGGCCCCAGGTGCTGGGCAAATACCATCCTACTTTCTGCCTCTACAAATTTGACTACCCTAGGCACCTCACATAAATGGATCATACAGAATTTGTCTTTTTGACTGGCTTATTTCATTTAACATAAGTCCTCAGGGTTCATTTCTATTGTAGCACATGTCAGCATTTCCTTCCATTTTAAGACTAAATAATATTCTATTATATATCTAAACCACATTTGAAAAAAAATTTATTTAGAACTTATTCATGAATACAATTTCATACTATTTTTTTTATCCTCACCTGAGGACAAGCTTACTGATTTTAGAGAGAGGGGAAGGGAGGGAGGGGGAGGGAGAGAAACTGCAATCATTTGCCTTTCATATGCATCCTGACTAGAGACTAAACCAGCAACCTAGGCATGCGTCTTGACCAGGAATCGAACCTGCAACCTTTTGGTTTATGGGAGGATGTTCCAATCACCTGAGCCACACTGGCTAGGGCATATAAACCACATTTTATTTATCCATTCACCCATTGGCATTGGGTTTTTTCTGCCTTTTGGCTACAGTGTATAGTGCTGCTGTGAGCGTGGGGTACAAATACCTGTGTGAGTCCTTGCTTTCAGTTCTCTCCGATATGGACCCAGAAGTGGCAATGCTGGATCATATGGTAATCCTATGTTAAATTTTGTTTTGCTTTTATTTGGTTCATTTGTTTGTTTTTTTCCTTTTTACTCCCAGTGTGGATGCTCCGATGAAGGAAATATCAGTTCAGTCCCAGGGAGATGCATTTTAAAGGCTGAATTCGTGATGAACCTGGTCCTTAGACTCATGTTGAAGCCAGGCCCTGCTGTTTTCATTGCTTTGATTTAGAACTGTGCACGATACATGCCCCAGGGGTCTCCACGGAACCCAGCTGGTTATCAGAGCCAGTTTGGGGTTCACAATCCATTCGGCTCATGCCTCCGTCAAGCCTGCTCCCTCCAGCCCCCCTCTCTTCCCAGGTCAGGCTGAGGGTGTTTTAGTGATCCAGTCATTTGGGTTTTTTTCCTTGTTATTGTTTTATAGTTATTCTTGAGGGCTTAGACAAGGTCCTAATGCTTGACATAATTTTTTGAAGCTTCCAAACCTAGTGCTATAACATTCAGGATGTCCCAATTCATCAGCACCTGATGCTGATTTACCAAGGAAGACAGAATGGACATGCACCATCCCAGCGTGTGACCAAATTCCTGAGAACACCCAGTGCCTCTCCCACACATGTCCATGTCTTCCCCTTCCCCAAATCCTAGCACTGGCCACAGACTCAGTTTGAAAAACTTGGCAGCCACCCATCCCTGGTTTCTTAAGGTGACCCTGATTTCAGTGTCATATTTCATAGGTCACGAGCCTTCTAACACAGTCCAGAAATCTCAGTGTTCTGTTATCCAGACTCTCTCTTCTGTTCTGGCAATAGGACAAAAGTCTGTGTCAGGCCGTACACCCCAGGATTTGGGAAAGGAAGTTACATGGACCCTCAGAATGTGGGAATTACCAGATCCTCATTGAGTGAATGCCCCACCCCCTCAGGAATCTTCTCCCAAGTCTGAGCTAGTTTCTTCAACAAGACCATGAACACCCCCAGATGGGTTCTGCCTCTGGGCCCCTTGGAATGGGTCAGCCAGGCAATGCCATGGCCTGCACTTGGGACCGTGCACGGAGCCCACTTCTAAGTGCCACCAGTCCCTCCTAAGCCACCTGGTCCTTCACCCCACTGCCCAACAAGGCTAAGTTCTCTCTTAGACATGACACCCTGACCCATACCAGGTGTAAGGGCCCAGCGGGACTGGCTGATGAGAGCAGCGATCTGCACTGAGGTCATGCATGTGAGGCCATTTCTGCAGGGACTCCTGGGCTGGTTCCCAAGAACCCCTTACAGAAGCTGCAGCCCAGGCCTCGCCCCTACCTAGGCCTGGCCAAGAGAAGAGGGGGCCCTGGCCTGCCAAAGGCAGCCATGCTGTCCTCACTAGTGAGTTGCACCCGAGTCCTCGTCATGGAGAGCTTTCACCCACAGAACCAAGGCCCCACCTCCATGTAGACTGCCAGGCTTTGCCCAGCCCCAGCATCCATACCCATGCACAGCACATTTAGATAAAAGCAGCCTATGTGCAGGCCCAGCTAATGCACATACAGCACTTCAGAGCTTAGGAAGCATTTTCAGACTCGGCCCCCACTGGAAACTCCAACCATCCAGACAGACCAAGAAGATAGTGAGAGCCCTTCCCATTCATCCATTGTTTCCATTTATCGAGACCACATAATGTGGCAGGCCCTGTTCCAGGCACTGAGGATACAGCAGTGAGCAAGAAAAGACAAAGGACCTCCCCTCCAAGAGCTTACCTGCTAGAGAGACAGAGAGTCCGTAAGCAAACAAACATCTAACATGACAGTGATGATGCAGGGTGCTAGAGACTCCTGGTGCTCAGCCATCACCAGCTCCCTCTTTCAGAGGCTCATGTGTCCCTGTCTCTGCAGAGTCATGAAACCAGGCATAGCCTACAAGCCACATGTGGAAGCAACACATGTCACTCCCAGGCTGTGGCATTTCATTGCTAGTACGAGATTCTCTAGACCCCTTTTCCTCTGTCATAGTGGCCCACAATGTTGCAGAGAGTGGATCTTCCTTTAGCCTATTTAATGGGTTATTATCTCTGCAGAGACCAGCCCATTCCTAGAAAAACACAGTCAGAGGCTAGAACAGGGGTTCTCAAATGTTTCAGTCTGTCAAACATTATTGAG
Source organism: Tonatia bakeri (assembly GCA_004024845.1). Taxonomy (NCBI): domain Eukaryota; kingdom Metazoa; phylum Chordata; class Mammalia; order Chiroptera; family Phyllostomidae; genus Tonatia; species Tonatia bakeri. The sequence continues at coordinate 353,051 of PVIA01000532.1, read as the reverse complement.
AACTGCAGAGGGCTTTTGTTTATGTAACTTACACCTGTTTATATTTTTAGAAATCAAAAAAGAAATATTTATCTAATTCATTCTAAAGTAGCAATCGTAGGGGAGGGACTAAGCTGGTGACACAGGAGATTCCTGAATATCTCTCCTCCCGTGGACACCCCAAATGTGAAGTGATTTCCTCTGAGAGAAACCCAGAAACTAGCTAAGCAACTCCTACACCCAGAGAGAATGAGAAAAACACCCACACCCCTACTGGTAGGGTAGGAAAAGCTGAGACGCACTCTCATCATAACCCTGTCCCTGGCCCAGTACTGTACAGTCACGAGGGAACTTCCAGCTCCCAGCTTCTCCTTCAGCAGCAAAGGGTTTAGACCCCACATCTAGCATCCCAACTTGAAGCTCCCCATCCAGTAGATTGGCCCCCAAAATATGAAGCTCTGAAAGCTAAGGGACTAACAGGAAAGCCTCTGGGAATCTCTGTATAGCAAATACCTATGGGTGGTTAGCACTTGCAATGCTATCCTTCAAACCCCATGCTGGACTCAGAGGCTTAGCACAGAGGGCACAGGCTAAATCACCCATTTGAGAGTCTTTCCCTGAAAAGGGTTTGACTATATATGTTACAAGCTGCTGCCTGAGGTTCCTGCCTCTAATCGGCCTGCATCTAGAGGTTGACTGTGATCCTCCCCTTTGGAACATTGATTGGTCTTTGCACACCCTCTACTACTGGGAGCCAATATGAACAAATCTGTTTGAACATCCTGTTTGGACAGTCACAGATTCTCTAAGTAGCCAAGGAAAACTTAAGAAAGGAGAACAATGCTGGAGTTATTGACATTCTGATTTCAAACTATATTATAAAGCTATACTAATCAAAACAGTATAGTATCAGCATAAAAACAGGCGCGTAGATCAATAGGGCAGAACAGAAAGCCCAGAAACAAATCTATGCCTATATGGCTAATTAATTTTCTTTTTTAAAATATATTTTATTGGTTATGTTATTACATTTGTCCCATTTTCCCCCCTTTCACTCCCCTCCACCCTGCGCACCCCCTTCCACCCACATGTTCCCCCTTTAGCTCATGTCCATGTGTCATGCTTATAACTTCTTTGGCTTCTACATTTCCCATACTATTCTTACCCTCCCCCTGTCTATTTTCTACTTACCATCTATGCTACTTATTTTTCTGTACCTTTTCCCCCTCTCTCCCCCTCCCACTCCCCTGTTGATAACCCTCCATGTGATCTCCATTTCTGTGGTTCTGTTCCTGTTCTAGTTGTTTGCTTAGTTTGTTTTTCTTTTTGTTTTAGGTGTGGTTGTTAATAAATGTGAGTTTGCTGTCATTTTAATGTACATGTTTTTTGTCTTCCTTTTCTTAGGTAAGTCCCTTTAACATTTCATAAAATAAGGGCTTGGTGATGATAAACTCCTTTAACTTGACCTTATCTGAGAAGCACTTTATCTGCCCTTCCATTCTAAATGCAAGCTTTGCTGGATAGAGCAATCTGGGATGTAGGTCCTTGCCTTTCAGGACTTGGAATACTTCTTTCCAGCCCCTTCTTGACTGCAAGATCTCTCTTGAGAAATCAGCTGACAGTCTGATGGGAACTCCTTTGTAAGTAACTGTCCCCTTATCTCTTGCTGCTTCTAGAATTCTCTCCTTCATGTTTATCTTGGCTAATGTAATGATGATGTGCCTTGGTGTGTTCCTCCTTGGGTCCAACTTCTTTGGGACTCTCTGAGCTTCCTGGACTTCCTGGAAGTCTATTTCCCTTGCCAGAATGGGGGGCAGTTCTCCTTTATTATTTGTTCAAATAAGTTTTCCACTTGTTCTTCCTCTTCTCCTTCTGGTACCCCTATAATTCGGATGTTGGAATGTTTCAAGATGTCCTGGAGGTTCCTAAACCTCTCCTCGTTTTTTTGAATTCTTGTTTCTTCATTCTTTTCTGATTGGATATTTCTTTCTTCCTTCTGGTCCACTCCATTGATATGAGTCCCAGTTTCCTTCCCATCATTATTGGTTCCCTGTACATTTTCCTTTATTTCACTTAGCATGGCCTTCATTTTTTCATTTAATTTGCGACCAAATTCAACCAATTCTGTGAGCATCCTGATTACCAGTGTTTTGAACTGTGCATCTGATAGGTTGGCTATCTCTTTATCACTTAGTTGTATTTTTTTTTTGGAGCCTTGATCTGTTCTTTTATTTGGGCCATTTTTTTTTTTTTTTGGTCTTGTCAGGCCTGTTACGTATGAGGGGCAGAGCCTTTGGTGTTTACCAGGGTGGGGCAACCCACGGCATTGGGTTGTGACGTAGTATGCGGGGTAGGGGTCAGAGAGGGAACAATGGCACTTGCTTCGCTTTCCGCTGGATTTCAGTCACTTCCACCGCTTTTCCCAAGCAAACTGGGCCTTTCTGATGCTGATTCCCGTGTGGGTGGGCTTGCATACATTCCAGGACCCTGTGGGTCTCTCCAACAAACTCTCCTATGAGGCTGGGAGTCTCTCCCGGCACTTCAAACCCCACAGGTGTTTTTAGTCGGTGTTTTGAGGCTTTATTTTCCGGCGCTGGGACCCTGGGCTGCGAGGTCTGTCTCATTCCCCAGTTTTGCCTGGTTTATCTGCGCGCGAATGTGGGACCTCCCGGTCCACCAGCTGCCTTGTGCACCACGCCTCGTTCTATAATCCGCCACCTCGCTGGGTCCCCCTGCTGCTACCCTGCGTGCCCAGGGTCCGCCAGCCACTGCTTTGCCACAAGTCCTCTCCACCCAGCAGCCCGACTCCGCCCCTCCTACCAGTCTGGATGAATGTGTCTACTTTAACTCCTTGGTTGTCAGACTTCCACACGGTTCAATTTTCCATCAGCACTGGCTGCTTTTTGTTTTTAAATTGTCGTTGTCCTTTTGGTTGTGCGAGGAGACACAGTGTGTCTAACTGTGCCTCCATCTTGGCCGGAAGTCCTGGTCAAATGATTTTCAACAAGGAGGAATATACAACGGGGAAAGGATAGTTTCTTCAACAAATAGTGTTGAGAAAACTGGGTATCCTCATGCAAAAGAATGAAATTGGACCACTGCTTTACACCATAGATAAAAATTGACTCCATATGGATTAAACATTTTGGCCTTGAACAAATGGTCTTTTTTTTATTGTTGTTCAAGTACAGTTTTCTGCCTTTCCCCCCACTACCCCTTGAACAAATGGTCTTAAACCTAAGACCAGAAGCCATAAAATCTCCTAAAAAATATATAAAGGGTGAACTCCTTGATATCGGTCACGGCAATGATTTTGGGGTTTAACACCAAAAGTAAAAGAAACAAGAGGAAAAATAAGTAGAACTACATTAAAATAAAAAAGCTTCTACACAGCAAAAGAAATTATCAACAAAATGAAAAGGCAACCTATGGAATGAGAAAAAATATTTGCAAACCATGTGTCTGATGAGGGGTTAATATCCAAAACATACGAGGACTTCATACATTCAATAACAAAATGACAAATAATGCAATTTAAAAATAGACAAAGAACCCAAGGAGACATTTTTCCAAAGAAGACAAACAAATGGCCAACAGTTACATGTAAAGATGCTCAACATCACTAACCATGAGGCAAATGCAAATCAAAATCCCAATGACATTTCGCCCATGAGGATGTCTCTTACCAAAAAGACAAGTAACACGTGCTGTGCGGGTGTGGAGAGAAAAGAGCCCTTGTGCCCTGTCGTCAAGGCACATACACAGGTACAGCTGCTGTGGAAAACAACATGGAGGGTCCTCAAGAAACTAAAAGTAGAACTACTATGTGATCCGGCAGTCCCACTTCTGGGTATATACCTAAAGGAAATGAAAACACTATCTTGAAGATATATTTGTATTTCCACACTCACAGAAACATTTTTATAATAGCCCAGAACTTACGTGTCTGTCAACAGATGAATGGATAAAGAAACAAGTAGTAATTGCATATTAGTTTTTTCTATATGATGGTTTTAGTTAGTGCTTCATTGTTTTTAACTTCATTCAAAACAATTTTGTTAGACTGTATTGTGACAGCTGTCATATCAGCATGCATTTAAAAAACTTAATCCAAATTGGTGAATTTTTGTGCAGCCACTTTAATATTGAAGACAGAAGAAGATATGCAACATTTTTGTGTATTATGTTTCATTGTTTCAAGAAAGGTTAAAACACACTGAAATGCAAAAAAAAAAAGACTTGTGCAGTGTATGGAGAAGGTGCTGTGAATGATCAAATGTATCAAAAGTGGTTTGCAAAGTTTCTTGGTACTATTGACATTTTGGCCAAATAATTCTTTGTTGTGGGGCTGTCTTATACACATTGGATATTTAGCAGCACCCCTGGCCTCTACCCACTAGAAGCCAGTAGTGGGAGATAGCCAACATAGTCAAAATATCCAAATCAATAAAGTTATTAATTAAAGTGAAAAATGTGTCTTTTATTTTACGAAGGAAACCTAAATGGACTTTATGGCCAACCCAATATATACATATATCACAGTCTTGAAAAAGAAGGCAATCCTGCCATTTATGACAACATGGATGAACCCAGAAGTCCTCATGCTAAGTGAAGTAAGCCAGACAAAGAAACAAATACTGAATGGCATCACCCAAGGGGTTGCTGGTTCGATTACCAGTCAGGGTAAATGTCTGGGTTGTGGGACAGATCCCCAGTAGGGGGCACTCAAGAGGCAACCACACATTGATATTTCTCTCCCTCTCTCTTTCCCTTCCCTTCTCTCTAAAAATAAATAAAGGAAATCTTTTAAAAATATTAAAACTAAACATGTGAGGTGATACATGTGTTGATGTGATAGTGGGAATCTTTTAGAATATATATGTACATCAAATCATGTCTACTTTAAATACATTAAAATTTTGTCAGTTATACCTAATAAATATGTAATAAATAAATAATGTTAACATGTAACATTTTAAATAAAAAATAACTATATTTTTCAAAATGAAAAATTAGTGCAGTGTGGCATTGCTTTACTTTTTTTTTTTTGGCAAATCTTTTAAAATATCTGGCTTAATAGAAGACTAGATTCACGTACCTGTTTCTGCATTTGAGCTGATCTGATATGTTGTTGACGTATGTGAAATGCAGTGTCAGCGAGCATGTAACTGGCTCTAGAGGAGCTGTGGCACCCTCTAGATCCCCTGGTGCCACAGCTCCTATGGTCCCCACGGGAGGGTCTTAGGGAGCATCTGGGTCCTCGGGACACCCTTTCAGAACCCCTGGACCGGAGCAGGCTGAGAGCGCTGGCAGTTGGAGGGGGTCGATCTGTACAGAGGAAGGGCAGGCTGGACACTGCGGCAGGAAAAGAACGGATAAGCTGGCAGTTGAAGGCACTGGCCTGGCTCCTTGGAGGGCCTGCCAAACACGAAGGTAGGAGTAGATGAGGAAACCGGGAGGCCAGCGGTAGGCCTGAGTTTCTACACTAGCAACAGGCGGAGCAGAACTCGGGGCCCCCTGGCTTCTGACAGCAGCCTTCTCCTCTACCCACTTGGCCCAGGCCTTAACGCTGGGAACCGGTGTCTGAGACCGTCTTTGCCTTTGCCCACCTTCACACTAGCTATTTGTAAAGCTGTTGATCAGATGCTGAGGTCTTAGTCAGAGGCAACGCCCTTGGTCTCCTCTCAAATCACCTGGGGAGGGTGGATCAGAGAGAATTTCAGCTGCATTCCGGGCTCCTGGCACGTGCCCTGGAGGCTCCTGGCAGTTCTGAGGACCTGGGGTGTTTGCATGGGGACCAGGAACACCCTCTAGATCCCCTGGTGCCACGAGGGGCAAAGGCATGTGCCCTTCTTGTAAACAATTGTAGGTTAAATTAGACATTGTTAGTAAAAATCTATATTTTATTTTTAATATAAATTTAATCCCCATTATGTTGATTTTACAATACCTTTGTCCCCTTATGATGCCCTCCCCCCAGCAATCACAAAACCTGCTTCATTTCCTAAGTTCTCACCAAATGCCAGGTGTTTCATCCAGCCCTACTTCAGGGTCAGAGTCTTACCTCCCATCAACTGGTTCGGAGCTTAGATTCTTGTGTGTGTTACAGTGTTTTGATAACTTTTTATTTTAATATAAGTTCAAACACAAAACAGTTGCAAAACTCCTGAACACCCAGCTTCCTGAATTGTTGACATTTTCCCACATTTCTCTTTGTATCAGCTTCCAGGTAGATAAGAAGATAAAAGCACTTTTTTAAACTACATTACTGGAAAGCAAGTTGCAGACAGCATTACCCTTTAGCCTTAAGAACTCCAGGGCATGTTTGCTCAGGAAAGAACGTTTTTAAACATAACCTCAATACCATTATCAAAATAAGGAAATGTAATGTTGACGTATGCTAATATCCAATGCCCTGTCCCTGTTCAAAGTTCCCCAATTGTCCCAATAAAGTCCTCTTTACCTATCCCCACCCCGCCCCAGGTCAGGATCCAATCGCTTTTGGTAGTCAAGTCCCTTTGTTCTCTGTAATCTGGAATTGACCTGCAGCCTTCCTTTACTTGTCATGACCTTACCATTTGAGGGAGTACAATTGTTTTGCATAATGTCTGCAGTATAGACTTGCCCGATGTCTCCTCGCATCAGGTGCAGGCCTTACATCTGGGCGGGAGGACCACAGAAGTGATGTGCCCTCCTCAGTGCGAACCACAAGGACGCAGTTGGTGCAGAACTGTCTCAGTGTCGGTGATGTTCTCTTCTGTCACTTGGTTAAGTGATGTGGGCCGGGACTCTTCACCGTGACGTTTCTAATTTCCTTATGCAATTAAGAAGTAATTTGTGGGGAGAGTCTTTGAGACTGTAAATATCCTGATCCCCATCAAACTTCCGCCCACGGGTTTTAGCATCCATTGATGATTTTTGCTTAAATCAATTATTACTTGGGTTCTCAAAATGACAATTTTCCAACTCTATTATTCTTTCTACACTCATCACTTGGCATTCTACAGAAAGGAAATGTTTTCTATTCTATGCCATTTATGATTCATTCATTCATTCATTCATTTTGTACTAATTTGGATTCTCAAGTTCATATTTTATTCAATGGATATAGTCTTTTCCAATCATTATTTGTTTTGATGTTCAAATTGTTCTACACAGGACTGGTGGGAGTCTCTTCAGTCCGGCTTCTAAGTCACTTTGACACCCCGCCACCATTCCTTTTGGCATAAACTGAGGTTCCACACTCAGCTGGTACTTTTCCCACCCCAGCCCTCTCCCAAGGAGCCCAGGTTCATTTTTTAGTAAGAAATGGTGTTTAGAAACCAAGATCTAGGTATTAAATGTAATTGTTCCAACTGGGGTGTTTTTTGCTTCTGGATTCTTTCATTGAACAGAGCTAGAAAATACATATGTGTGTGTACATGCATGCATATATGTATATATGTTTATATATGTATGCATGCTATGTTTATGTGCTGTACCTCCAGTCCTACAACTCTGACTCACAGAATTCTTCCTAGCCTTCCTCCATTCCATATTTTTACTTTCTCCTCCACTGGTGAGAATCTGACTGTCAGCATTATCTCTGTGTTCGCTCATTTGTACAATACCAGAGAACTGCTACATCTATGCCCTTGCGAAAAACATCTATGCCCTTGCGAAAAACACGCGTCCTCAGTACAGTTTAGTATTTGCAGCTCTTTTTGCCTTAGATAAAGGGTATGCAGTCATAGTACTGTGTTTGAAAGATCGTTGGGTTACTTTTTTTTGTCTTCCTTCAGTGTGATTGTGTTGTTCACCATTGTTGTTCAGATTCGGTTCATTCTTTCCATGTTTATTCAGTCTCAGGGTTTCTGTCATCCCTGCTGACTCAATGGAGCCTGGACCCTCAAATACTAACTCCTGTTGCAATCTGGGCCCAGGTAATGTGGGGCTTTGGGACATAGTTCTATGGTTTTTTCTAATTCCTCAACAACACATATTTTCATCCTGACTTACATTTCTGGGTGACTTCCCCCTATCTTTTCAAACTCAGCAGCTGCAAAGTGTCTTCCCTCCATCCAAACCTGAGTTGTACTAACACTTCTCTGGCTCCTGGCCTCTGCCTACCCATCCCTCCTCTCAGACACTCCCTGTCTGTTCTCTCAGGCACCAAACCTTCCAGGGCCCAGCCCAAGTCCCAGTCCTCCGAGCTACTTAGGGTGACAGGCTGGACCCCAGGAGGTCACCTCCAGACTTCCAAGTGTCAACCTAAAAATGGCCCCTGGGGTGGCAGGTGCCCTTCTGCTCCTGCCTCAGCTCCCTCGAGGGCAGACCTAGGGGAAGGAAGTTGGTATAAAATCTGTGCACTGAAGCAAATCTGCCTACGATGGGAACGCAGCCTGCCAGGAGCAGGCCCCTAACAGAGGCCTGAGACCATGGTCTGAAGCAAACCATCTTGGTTTGTCTGTGAAAAGTTCCTTTTGGAGGGACAGCACCAGTGGGCTTTGGGATGCAAGGAATGAAGGCTGAGGTCTGGGGCAGGCCCTTCTCTTCCACAAGTCCAGTCTCCTCCTCTATCGCCAGCCCTTGGCAACCAACCACCCCGGGATGCCTGCCCTTGATCCTCTCTGCCAGACTCCATGTGGGGCATTCACTCCACAAGATGGAAATTTAAAATTGGATGTGAAATATCATCACCCCATCGTTCAACAGAGTAGCCCCATTACAGGGGTCCCATCAAGCCCTCTTGTTTCTCAGGCAACACCTTCAGTTCCAGGACTTGAGTCAAGCATTCAGGGACTCAGGCCCTCCCTTTGGCCTGGGCTATTTGGCACGCAGCTGGTCGAGTTCCTAACTGCCACCTGGGGCTAATGAGGGTTGAGCCCAGTGTGGGTGGTTAATGTCCTGCCACTGAGAGATGTCCTCTGCTCCACCTGCAGATGTCCGGGCCCCTGCTGGCTCACAAATACAGCACCCCTAGCCCACGGGAGGGACCTCCCTGTGCCAGGTGGCCCTGGCCCGACGCCGTTGCGGAGATTGGCAGATGTTGCCACGTCCTGGGACTCCGGGCCGTCTCTTTCCACTTGGGGACAGTGAGTGCAAATTTAGCTCTTGTTACCACGACACACCTCACTCCACATGCACTTCTAATGAGGCAGCGCACACGCACACACACACACACAAGCTGCTCAACTGCGGACACACTGCAGCTTTCCAATGAGAGAGGATTTCAAGGGTGGATTTTTATAGGGAAGAAATGACATAAGCGTCTCTCTTTGTTATTTAAATTTCATGAAAATCAACTATAGACGGTGTGTAATTGAGCACAGAATAGGGCCCAGAATATATTCTGAAATAACGGGAGCTCTTTTATCAGGTTATATGTGAAGAAAAGAAAGTCAAAGAAAAGCAAAATCTCCATGCAAAATAATGGACTATTTGAGGGAAGAGAAAGGAGAGAGACTGGGGATCAAGCGTGGCTGGGAGAGAGTATTCGAGAGGCTGGTTTGGAGAAGTTGCTTGGGACGGTGGTTTAGAGATGGGGTGGGTTGTGGGTTGGTTGACTTGGGCTCAGAATCAGGCTGAATACAGAACTTCCACCAGGAACCAGGGGCAGGCAAGTGAAAAGATGAGAGTCACCTGGCTGGTGTGCTCAGTGGATAGAGCACTGGCCTGCAAAGTAAAAGGTTGCCAGTTCGATTCCCAGTCAGGGCACATGCCTGGATTACAGGCCATGTCTGCAGTTGGAGGTGTGAGAGAGTCAGCCAATTGCTATTTCTCTCACACATCATGTTTCTCTCCTTCTCTCTCCCCATCCTTGACCTGGGGCCTGTAGGAGGACAGGAAGGGCTGTAGATCCTGAGAGGACACCTTCCCAAGGCCCTCCTCCCCCTCCCCTCTGTACTCTGCACCCTGTGGTCCCCAGAGGCACACGCTAGCACCAGGTGCCCAGGTGATAGACCGGAGCTGGTCTGGGGCTGAATCAGGGGCAGCCCAATGGGGGTGTGTGTTTAGGAGCTGGCCTGACTCAGGAAGAGGCGATCGCTGACTCTGTACTCATATGGCCACACACAGACCCCTTCTCCAATACCAGCAAAGGGGTAGGCCGACCCCAGTCTCCCCCAAGCATCCCACCATGTGCCAACAGCACAGCTCCTCCCCATGGGCCACTCACCGTGCAGACGCCCGGGCCTGAGACTTTCCTTCTCTGAGCCTCCGTCTGCTTAGGAGGAAACACGTCCCCTGAATAGGTTGCTGTGAGGATGATGTAGGAACAGAGCCTAGTACCCTGCCGGCCACTGATTCCCTTCCCTACCCTCTTCCTTGCAGGCTGCCGCCCTCCCCACTGCCCACGCCCCCTGCCTTGCAGCTAGATCTCTCAGCCCTGAGCCTAGGACACAGCAGCTTCAGAGAGGGTGCCCAGGTCACCATCATGAAACTCTAAGGAGCCAAGAAGTCCCCAGGAAACCACACTCTTGACACTGCTGAAGCACTGCGGGGCCAGACCGCTGACGTCTTTGCACATAGCCTACAGAACACCCTCATCAGCTCCCCTTCCTTTCTGGAGAGCTGCGTGCCTGTGCCCAAACATCCCCCCAGGCACAGTCCTGAGAGGACACTAACTCCAGCCTTCTCCCCGGTGGATGCATGGCTACCCAGTCCCAGAGTGAAGTGTTCCGGAAGCCCCCAAGCTCCTGCCCAGGACCCTCCTGTCCTAGCTGTGGTCACAATGAATTGCAATGGTCCATCTGTCCTCCCCATTGGACCATGAACGCTGAACACGCAGCAGACATCATGGGCCCAGGTACTTAGTAGGTGCCATGTAAGTGTCTGTTAAGAGGACAGTGAAGAAGCAGCCCTTGCTCTGGAAGTGCAGGCGCCTCCCAGCGAGTCTGGGATGAGCTGGCTGAACACTGGGATCTTCGAGCTCAGGCGGAACAGCTTTGACCGCAGAGCAAGGAGCGGGGTTGCAGCGCCATCTACTGGCAGCTTCGCAGGCCGGCAGGAAGGGCCGATGCGGCGGTGGGAACGCGGGCACCTCTAAGACAGTCCCTCGGAATGGTGAGATCAACAAGTTTGCTACGCTGCTCCGGCGTTCACGCAGCAAACACTCTACACACTGCACCGAAATCACCAGCCGACTCAGCCGCCTCGTTCAGAAAAAAAAAAGGCTGGGAACCAAGAGTGATAGCCAGTCCTGAATTGCATTGGGAATACTCAGGAGTGGGCTTCAGTTCCGCAGGCTTCTCTGGGCAGGAATTTCCCAGGAACTCCTCGTAGTTAGGCCTTGGGCAGAAGGCAGTTGACAGCAGTGACTGCAGAGCTGAGGCAAAGGCCTGCTCCTTGGCGGGGGTGCGGGGGTAGTGGGGATACCAGCAGGCTTTGGGGTCAGACAGACCCAGTTCAAATGCCAACTCTACTAGTTACTAGCTGTGTGACTGAGGGCAAGTTACTCACCCTCTCTGTGCCTCTGTTTCTCCATCTGTGAAACCAGGTCCATGGTAGTACCTCCCCTACAGGGTTACTGTGAAGATGAAAAGTCCTACCTATAACCCAGATGCCCAGACACCAACTGCTCCCAAAAGTCAGCCTTTCCTTTGGTGCCTAAATGGCACAAGACCCACCCAGGCTTCACCCTGATTGGTCATGCTGTAGCCCGCTCCCGTCAGGGTCCCCTCCCCTGCGTTTCTGGGAGTCTGCATGCTGAGGACCCCCTTCCCTGAAGTCCTGGATGCTGTTATTTCCCAGTCTACCTCTTGACTCAAGCTCCCCATTCACCACTGTCCTTTTCCCCAGTGACCCTCTTACTGCCTCATAACAAACTTTCCCAGAACCTGCTAATCCCTGGACCCCTCAGCCCAGTCACAGCCAAGGCTGGTCTCCCAGCACACTGAACCCAAGGAGGACCGGATTTGCCTGAGAGGGAGCCACAGAGCATGATGGAAAGACCAGGCCAGCTCCTGGGTGTGGCCAGGCTCAGAGTCCCAGGCCCCAGGCTCCTTCTGACTCCCTCCCTCTTTGGGGTCCCTGGCTGCCCCCTCCTGAATAAGCAAGAGCCCCAGCCACATTACCCCTCCCCAGTTCCAGGAACCTCCCCTTACACATCGAAACAAAACTCTCAGGTGTTTTTATTCTGGTGCCCGAAGACTCTCCGTCCCTAAACAGCATCTTGGCATTTTTTCTATATAAAATCAAATATCCTGTTAGTTATTTTTTCCCATTTTCTGAAAACAAAGGAATAGCTTGCTCTCAAAGTTGGCTCCTACAGAAACTAAAAGTCAAATAACAACAGTTAACGATTTTTTTGCATGTCCTAACCTAAGGCCCTGCTGTCAGCCCTTTGCCTGTTTTAAGATCCATTTGAACGTTTACAACAACACTGGACTGCAGTCACCACCTCGCCTCTGTTTTGTAGAGGAGTAAAAGAAAGTGCGAGGAGGTTATGGGACGTCCCCACGGTCCCACAGTTAGTAGGTATCTGAACCAGCTGGAATGCCAGTGCAGCTGTGTGTTTGCAACAAATACTCAGACTAATAACAGTTATGGCATTAATCGTTCCAAAAGTGACAACTTGATGGAAAGTTGTGTTCCGGCTTTTCTTGAATACTGGCATTGGCAAAAACAATTCCATCCATACCAGTGCCCTCCAGGCACTTGTGGAGGGAAGGATGAGTGAGAGGGAGAAGGGAAGACGCCGTCCTCTTCCCCTCACAGGTGCACCGGGGTTCTCCCCACGGGGGCTGACATGGACTGAGTCAATGCCCCCAAGAGGGCTGGGGGACTCTGGAGGAATGGGGTGGGGGAGTTCTTGCCCTGAGGGGGAGGAGCTCTGCTGGGGTCCCAGCAAGCTGACTGAGTATGGGACAGCCTAGCCCACTGGGCATCCTGGCTTCTACATATACAGGCAAGAGTCCGGCAATCATCCTCCTACGTATTTACTCAAATAGGTTGAAATCTTATGTCACATAAAAACCTGCGCATGAATGTTCATAGCAGCTTTATCCATCGTTATCAAAACCTGGAAGCAACCAGGATGTGCTTCAGTAGGTGAGTGGATGAGTAAGCTGTGGTCCATTCAGACAACGGCATATGGCTCAGTGCCAAAGAGAAACGAGCTATCAGGCCATGAAAAGACATGGTGGGAACTTGCATGCATGTTACTCAGTGAAAGAAGCCCACCTGAAAAGACCGAACACTGTATGATGCCAACTACTGGCATTTGGAGAGGCAGACTATGGGAAAAAGCTTGGCAGTTGAGGGGGGATGAAAAGTTGGCACACAGCCGATCGTTAGGGCAGTGAAACTACTCTGTGTGGTACTGTAATGGTGGGCACACATCACCGTGCATGTGCAAAAATCCATTGAGTGATGATGACCACGTGTCAGTGCAGGTTCACAGATTGTAACACATGTACCGCTCTGCAGCAGGATGTTGATCGTGGGGGAGGCCATGTGTGTAGAGGCCGGGGCTATCTGGGAAATCTCTGTACTTTCCGCTCAGTTTTGCTGTGAACTTAAAGTGCTCCCAACACCAAAGTCCATTTAAAAAAATCCAGGCAAGACCTTCCGAGCACACAAAGGCTGTCCCACAGTGCCCTCTAGTGCCCACGGACTGTAAACTCTCACCGAGAGTGGAGCTGGGGTTTTGTTTTCATATCTGAAAGCAAGAGTGCAGGGGACCACCCAACTGTCCATCAGTAGGTGAGTGGATAAAACAACTATGGGACATTTACACAATGGAATACTACTCAGCTGTAAAAAAGAAGAAAATTTTACTCTTTGCAACAGAATGGGTGGACCTGGAGAACACTATGCTAAATGAAATAAGCCAGTCAGAGAAAGACAACTACCCTACGATTCCACTCATATGTGGAGTCTAATGAACAAACTGACTTAACAAACAAAATAGAAACAGACTCACAGGTGGAGAGCAGGATGACAGCTCTTGTGGGGGTGGGGGGAAGGTTAGGGGGTGGAGGGATAGAACGAATAGAAAAAAGGACTCATGGGCACGGACGACAGTGTGGTGATTACTCAGGGGAGGGAGATAGAAGGGGGCTAAATGGTAATGGGAAAATACAGTAAAAATTAAGAAAGAAAGGGTGTAGGGGAAATTTGTGTTTCTCTGAGCCACTTACCAATAACTTGCATGTGTCGGGGATTAGCAGACAAGGCAGAAGGGAGAAGGAAAGGCAGGCTGACCACTGAGCCCTGGACCTGGTCTTTCAGCCAGATCCTCAAGTGCCAGGCTGGCCAGATCATGGCTCTCACTAAAGGCTCGAAAAGTCCTGCCAAGTTTGAGCCGAAAGCCCCTGGACTTTGTTCAGAGGTGGTGGAGGCATTCCACTGTCTGGCGAACCCTGCAGCAGTAAGGCTTGCCTCCATATGGCTGAACCATGTGGCCCTTGGCTTCCACTAGAAATACCACAGCTCCACCAGCCGCGTCTCTGAAGAAGCTGGGCCTGCAGGCAGTATGTGCCCATCCCAGGGTCCAGTTGGCCAAGGGCAGGCAGAGCCCAGCTCTTACCCAGCAGGGACCCTTGGTGTCAAGCAGCCAAATGGCCACCACACAGAGATAGCCATGCACCAGGCCTCTGGGAGACAGCTTCGCCAGGCCCATTTGGTGATTTATGCTTCGCGAGGTGGTACAGTCCCGGGGAACCTCTGGAAAACCACTCGGAGAGCGAGCTCTGCAGGCAGGGTTTTTCATTTTCTCATTGAGTTTCCATTTTCATGATCTAGTTCCCCCCTGGGGCCAAGGGAAGTGGAAAACGCTCTTTGTATTATATTAGTGGCCATGTGGAAAAGACATATTTCCCGTGCCATTCCATCCAGAATGAAGACGCACAGTTGTAAAGCACATGTGAAAAATGTCGTGCATGCAAGGTATGAAATGTTTGTGCTCATGGCTTAGTCTAGTTTTGTGAAATGCCATAGGACAGGGAGAAAATTTAAGAATGAGAAACCTCGGGGAGGAGGGTGTGAGCTGCTGGTCTTAAGGACACTGTCACAAAGCGTGATGCCAGGGTTTAGAAAAGAAGAGAATTGCTTAGGATATGTGCTTGCGTTTGCTCATGCCTGAATAAAGAACATGAGGAAGGATTCACAGGACACATATTAAAGTGATTACCTGCTAGGAGTGGTGAGACTTTTCATGTAACTTCTTTCTATCTGTGACTCTATTACCTTTTCAAAACATTACATAAAAATAAAACAAGCACCCTGCCCAGGTAGCTCAGTTGGTTAGAGTATTGTCCCCAATACACCCAGTACAGGTTGGGTCCCTGGTCAGGGCACATACAAGTGTCAACCTATGAATACAAAAATGAGTGCGACAACATCTCTCTCTCTCAATCTCTCTCCCCCCCCCAGTCTCTCTGAAATTAATAAATAAAAAATTTTTTAAAAATAAAATAAAGCAAGCAAAAAGCTGTTTACTTTGTGAGTCTGCATCTCAGAACAGAACTAGGACATTCAGAAAAATGTATATTTTGATCGCCCCAAAAAACTCAAAAATGAAACCTCTGCCCTCTAGCCATCCTTTTCTCTGCTCCCAAATATTGGCCCTCGGCCATCCTCCGCACTCCTGTTCACAGCGACCTGCTTCTGTCAAGAACAATGCTCTCTCAGGAACATCTTCTCTGCAGCTAAACCACAATTACTCCGCTACTGTTCTAGGTGGTTCCCTTATTCTGCACTGTGAGAAGGTGGAGGGCTGATGGTGGTGCTTTCCAGCATAGCAGGTCTGGGATGCCAGGGTGGCCGTCAGCCTCCCTCTATGGGAATGAACCTGTGGCTGACGAACCCAGCTCTGAGCTTGTGTGAAGTGCAAGGTCTTTCACACCCTTGACAACTATGCTAGCGAGCTAGGGAAGAAGACTAACTGTATTCCAATATCTGGCCTGGCTTTTTTCTACAATAACAGAACTCTTCTTTTGTTGCGGAGCACATGGCCACCCAGCTGCCCTTGCAGCTAGATCTGGCCGCTGGCTGAGACCAGGCCAATGGGATGTGAGCAGAAGCAATCTGGCAATCTCCAGGTCATGCTTTTCAGGCAGAGGCTGTGTTCCACACCTTTCCCTCTGCCCACTCCCACTGGTGGTGATGCAGACACAGTGGGGGCAAGCTATTTGGAGTCACATGGATGACAGCAATACTCGGGGGTCAGCTGAGTGACAAGTTGGAAGGCGTTTAGGTTGTTGACACTGTGGAGTCACTATTATGAGCCCTGGAGGGGAAGAGCCAGAGTACCCAGGGGCAATGGTGACAACAGAACCCCAGGCACCTGTGCAGAGGGCTGAGTGAGCAGCAGCCTGCTCTTCCTCCCAACACTCACTAGAGGTCTGTTCCCTCGAACTCCTCAGTGAGGCTTTGCTCATGCACGGCCCCTTCTTGGGGTGCCTGCCCCTCCTTATTAGCTTAGCCAGCTCCTGCTGCTTCTTCAGGACCTGGCCTTGGCATCATCTCCTTAAGGGAGACGGTTGTCTCCCTAAGGCAGAAGGCTGGTCTTGACACCTTGTCAGGACTCCCTCATGGGTCCTACTGGCTGGTCCTTGTCTGAGAGCCTGTCTCCTGCACAGGCCGGAACCTCCGTGAAGGTGGGGGTGTCTCATGAGCTTGGCCACTGCAGAGCCCATCCAGGGCTGGTACAGAGGAGGCCAGCTCCCTCGGGTGCAGCCTGCTCCTCAGGAAGAGGTCCAAAAGCCCCACTTGGGAACACAAGTCGGCTGGAACTTGGCTCTGGAGGCACGTGGGCCTGAAGCAGGGAGGTCTGGGAAGCTAAGCCACTGCTCTGTTCTGTGTGTGGAGACCCAGCAGCTGCTCCCCCCGAGCTCAGAGCACATGTGCACACGGGGGCGACCCACCGCCAGAGCCTCTGCTCCCCAGAGCTCTCCACGGTCCATCTCTTTGGCCCAGGCTCACAGGCAAGTCATGTGGGATCTCTCGTCCACTCCAAAGAGATTTCTGTCTTTTGCAGGTTTTTGAAATTCCAGTTTGTATTACATTAGTAAAGGAGGATTAAAAACAGGCAATTTGATTTTGCAAAACAAACTCACAAAAATTGCTAGAGGGCATTTCCTTTGTTTTGGCAAAACCGAGCCAGATGGTACTACCCACAGCGACAGCAGCATCCTGAGGTGGTGTTTGAGGCTCACAGCCACAAAGCTGGGCCAGGCTGTTTTTCTTGGCACCAGAAGCTTCTGTGATGTGGCATTTTTTCCAGGAAATTCAGGTCCTCTCCCAGCTCAGGACGATCATCCCAGATGCAGGAGACGAGGTGTTGGGGCAGCAGGAGTGAGGGGACACCCCGCGTGGACAGCGCAGGCCTCTCACGATCCCACTTCTGGGGGCAGTCCACCCAGTGGTTGGCTCCCCTGGTGGCTGGTCTGCAACAGTTTAAAGAATCAAGCTTCTGATACAAATTTTAAATTATGAGGAAATTCAAAAGTTTGGAAATGCTTTGAATTTCTGGGGTTTGTGTGCCTGCCTTCTTGGGCGGTTCAGAGCCCTGGTCATGGGCTCCGAGTCTGGGGCCTAAACCCACAAAAAACAGAGCCTGATGATGACCGGTTGGCCCCAGCTTTATTTAGAAGCCCATGGAAGGAAACATAACGAGAGCACGACCGTCCCTGAAAATCCATGGCATCAGGGACACCGGGACAGAGCAGCAGGTGAGTGGCATGGGATCCGGCTCACAGGCAGGAAGAGCCAGACGCGGTGCCTGGCAGGCAACAGGGCGTGGGTGACTCACGGAGCCTCCCATTCATAAGCCCTGAGGTTTACACTATTGCAACGCGGTCCACACGGCGGGCACCTGCCGTACTGTTGTAAACAGAGGAGAGTTCTGTGAAACAGTGCAAATGTGGGAGCACAAAGTTCCTGAAAGCTACACGTTGAATTTGAGTGCTTTTTGTTTTGTATTGTTCCCAAGACATGTAAACATTTGAGTCAACCAAATTTGGTCATTGTGACCATCAATCATAAATTTTATCTTAAGATAACTTTTTGTAGGAAAACTGGATGTCCACATGAAGTGGACCCTTAAACCACACATAAAAATCAAATCCAAATGAATTAAAGATCTGAGTATAAGGCCAAAAACTCTAAAACTCCTAGAAGAAAAGGTTTGTGACATTGGACTTGGCAATGAGTGATTGGACACCACTGGACATCTCCGATGCCTTGTGCTTTTCATCAAAAGCACGGGCAGCAAAAATAAAAATAGACACAAAGGACTACATCAAAGTCTAAGACTTCTGTGCATCAAACAACATGATCGACAGAGCAGAAAAGCAACATACAGAATAGGAAAAGTATCCGTAAACCTACATCTGACAATGGGTCAATATCCAGAATGTGTAAGGAACCCCTGCAAGTTAACAGCAGAAAAACAACACACTCAATGAAAACATGGGCATGGGACAAAAGTAGATATTTCACCAATAAAGAAACACAAATGTCCAACAAGCATATATAAAAAATATTCAACCTCCGTAATCCTTAGGGAACTATAAGTCAAAACCACAGTGAGACATCGCCTCCTATCCTTAGGATGACCACTATCAAACCCAGAAAGTAAGAAATGTCAGCACGGATGTGAGGAAACTGGAGCCCATGTGTAGTGCTGGTAGGAACAGGAAATGTGCAGCCGCTGTGGACACTGTATGCCTGCTCCTCAAAAATCGACACAGAATTACTGTATGGCCCAGCAACCTCACTTCTGGGCATGTATCCGAAAGAATGGAAAGCAAGAAATCTAACAGATATTTAACACATGTTCATGGTAGCACCCTTCACAACAGCCAAAAGGTGGAAGAATCCCAGTGTACACGGCGGATGAGTGAACAAACACAAGCGGCGTATCCATACAATGGAATGCCATTCATTCTTAAAAAGGAAGAAGATCTGGGCTTGTCTACAACATGGATGTGGCAGGATCAACCTTGAAGGCATTAAGCTGAGTGAAATGAGCCAGTCACAAAAGGACAGATACTGCAGGATTCCGCTCATATGAGGGAGCTAGAGGGGTCAAACCCCTAGACACGAACAGCAGGTGGCTGCTGAGTGGATGGAGAGTCTCAGTTTTGCAAGACAGAAAAAGGTTCTGGAGGTCAGTTGCACAACATTGTGAATCTCTTATTAACATGGCTGACCTGTACACTTAACAAGGCTAAAGTGCCTGTTTTAAATAACACAAAATAAATTTATTTTATAAACGTGTATTGGTGCATTACTGTAGAGGGTCAGTTGTCTCCCCCCTCCTGCTGCCGTCAGGTCGGGGAAAGGACCAGGAAACACCAGGAACCGCCCACAGTCCCACACAGAGGGTTTTCAGGGTGTATTAAATATCTGCCTTGAAGACATGCTAATTTCAGAATACTCTTTATTCCTAAATTTTAATTAGAAGTATTTATGTCAGGATTTTACCTCACTTAATTAAAAACACAGAGTCCACGTTTGATGTGCGCTGTGCTGAGTTTGAGGACATCTTGCCTGGCCACATGCATTCTTTAAATAAGACGGAGCTATATTGCCTCACTGCTGTTCTAGACTGAAAAAGGAAGCAGCAAGGCCTTGGCAAATCCTTTTGATCCAGTGAAAGTCAACTCCTCTCAAATATTAAATGGAGACTCTAACTCTAGGGCAATGGTGGGGGGTGGGCAGGCACGCTCACCCCACTGTATAGATGAGAACACTGAGGCCCAGAAAGGCAAAGTGACTTACCACAAATCATATCCACGGTGGAACTCAGACTGGGCTCCCCTGAAGGCTCCTTCCCTGCCCTCGGGCCCTCGGCCACTCTGGACGCACTTGGTGAAAAGAGAAGGGACAGCATGCAGGCCAAGGGACAGCCCTTTAGCTCAGTGGATATAAAAAGAGGCCAAAAGCTTGAGCTGATTGCTGGGTACACCTGCACCAGCTCCGTGTGGCCTAGCCACCCCACACCAAGGCAAGAGCCAGGGAGGCCTGTAGAATTTCTAGGCACCCCAGGCATTACTCAGAGCTCTAGGCATTGCTGGATTTAGGAGTTGGTGAAATTGACACATAAAGAATTTAGAACAATAACGAAATTGGGCTTAGCCATGACCCTGGAATAGGGAGGGAGCAGTGGTCAGAACAGCAGCAACTCCTGTGTGTCCTCCTCTCACCACTTCTTGCCCCTCAGCAGATGGAGCCACCCTGTCATGATGGCCAATCCCCCTCCCCCCGCAGAGAAGCCTGCCAGCCCTTGGGAGGAATGTCGCCAGAGTAAGCAGTCGGGGTCATCTAATAGCCACCTGCTTCCCACCAGGGTTCGGGTCAGGATCATCCAGGCCACTCATCAGAAGAAGGTGGCGACCCAAGGCCCCAGGAAGGGAATGGACTGGCCCCTTGGAGGCCACAGGGCACAGAAGTCGGGGGTAAGGATCTGGAGATCAGAGCTGGGTTTGAGATGTAACTCTGTAGCATATATGTAGCATATCAGTTTTCTCCTTGGTGAGACAGGATGAACACTGGGACCTATCTCAGAGTTGCAGTGAGGATTAAATAAAACAATTCATATAAGGGCTTAGTAGAGGACACAGCACACAATAGGACTCATTGATGGTCATGTTATGGTTGTTTTAAACTCAAGCAGCACTCCTTCTGTTATCATTCTTACTAGCTGATACAGCAGGTGAGGCAGAGCCATTTCCAGAGGATGGGGATCTGACTTCCATCTCCTCTACCAGGTAACATCCCACACACCATCAGTTTCTACCTGTCCAACTCCTAGCCAACCTGCAGGAATCAGCACAAGTGGGCCCCTCCTCCAGGGAGGCCTCCCTGAAGCCCTCTCCATCCCTGGTGGGTCAGGTGCCCTTCCTGGGATTCAAGATCCTGTGCAGCCCCCCTCACAGCGGAGTTACCAGTTCTCCTTTCCTCACCTGAGAGCTCGGGGACACAGGGAGCATTCTGTCCTGATGACCAGAGTAACGACACTCCATCTGTATTCCGAGCACTGACTGCGCATGAGGCCCAGGTCTGGACTAAGTGCTTTGCATGCATTTCCTCACCGGGCGCCCCCTCCCCAGAGAGGATCATCGTCACTCCACTTCACAGATAAGGGAGCAAACCCGGCTTCTTGTGCTGGCTGCGTTGTACACTAAGCCCGTGTCCTCGGGCGGGTTCTTTAACATTTCTGAACCCACTGGTGCCTGGAACCGCTGCCCCCACAGCCCCGCGCTTTGACTTTCAGCTTTGTCTCCATGCTCAATGAGTTGGTGTCCTCTGGTGAGGTTTTCTGTGGACTCATGTTGGGCCATTTCAGGGCACTTGAGTCAGAGAAGCAGGGACCCTTCCTCTATGCCATTCTGAGCACTAGGCCTTCTTCATGAACCCCTCCGCCGCAGTCCCTTGAATGGTTCCGCCAGACTTCTGCTGCCCTCACCTCCCGCCTGGGAGAGCAGTCCACAGGGTTTAGGGGTGCTGCCACTTGGCGGCCATAGGCCATCAGAACTCAGGGGAGAGGGTAGCACACTGGCTTGGTGGGTTGGAAGCAGGGCCCCTCTCTGCCTAGTGTATTGCCAGCGGTCAGCTGGTCAGCTGGTCAGCCGGTCAGCTGGTCAGCGGTAACACGTGTTTGGGGAAGGCAGGGCTGCTGGACTCCAGCGAGCACCACCCATCAGACACCACGACTTCATGGTTAAGTCCAAGAGTCCAGACTGGGTCCAAGTCCTCGTTCTGACCCTCTCCAGACACGTGGCCTCGGTCCACTAATCACTGTGAGTCTCAGCTTCCCAGTCTGGACAGTGGGTAGCCTCCCCCTCCAGTGTTAGGGCCACGTTCCCCATCAAGAACCTGGAGATTCTTCCTAGAGCATCCTCTTCATGTCATTGTTGTAAAAAGGGAATCAATATTAGACTCCTGCTAATTATGTATCCAACTCCAAAATCGTGTTTGTTTTAAGCAAAACCTGGAGCCTTCCAAGAACTGGGGTCTGTGCCACTGCCGGTCGGCTCTGGCCGCCCCTCTCCCCAGGCACCTCTTCACTCTGTTCTGTGTCAAGGGCTCTGCCAAGGGCAGGCCACCCTCGGCTCGGCACTTGGCACCTACCTCATTCAGTCCTCACACAACAACAACAGATGACCCTAGTCTTACAGAGCAGACACCAGGTTCAGAGAGGCTGAGTCATTCGTCAAGATCTCTGACGCCAGAGTCCTCGCCTGCCCACCAGTGCAGAGAGCCCCACCCAGAAGCTCTTGTTTTGTCCCTGAGTTCTCCGAGGAACACAGGACAGGGGACATCTACTGGAAGGGGCTGACCTGGCCGAGGGGGGCAAACAGAGGGAAAACAGCACCTCCACGCCCCCTCCTTCCGCCTGATTCCTGCTGGCCTGTGGAAGATGCAGCCGGACAGGGCTTCCTGTTGCCAGGTCAACTCCCTGGCAGTTTCAGTTCCCTCTTTCTGGGAGCCACTCTGAACTGAGTTACACAAGGGCTGGGAACATGTCTCTTCTGCCTGCCCCCTCGGGCCAGGGTTGGGTATGCAGGCAGAGCCCCCCCTCAGGGTGACAGGAGGCAGTGGGAGGAGGTGTCCCATCCCCACAGGAGGACAGTGAAGGCCTAGAGAGAGATAGGACTCACCTGAGATCCCACACATCAGGGCAGCAATGCCCCCTGCCAGGCTGCTGCCCAAGGCCCACTGCCCTTCTCCTCTGGTAGGCGGGAGTACATGAGTATCATCAAAACTGGATGGCGGGAGGAGAAGGCCCTTTCCCATGGTCCAGAGACACTCAGCTGGCCCGGAAGTCTGGGCCAGGGAGACAGACAGATGGGCAGAGGGGAAAGGCTGTGGAACGTGGCCAGCCACCTTCCACTCAGTTGGCTCAGCCCCATGTGCGTTTGTGGCCCCTGAAGCCCCTAGGAGTAGCCACTGGGCTTCTGTTTATGCATCCACCTGCTGGGGAGGTACAGCTGTCTGTACTGAGCAGGGGCACGGCGCTGGCCAGAGCCCTGGGCTCTACCTGAGCTGCCCAACCTGCGCATGGCTTCTCTTCCTCACAAGACAGTCCACATGCCTGCAGTGCTACTATAAGAGCCACCACCTAGAGAAAGAATGCTGTGGATGAAGGCAGAGGTCAGGGCCACCCTTTCACAGCCACAGAAGGCCAGTGACTGCCAGCAGGCCACGTGGAGCCAGGTGGGAGGCCTAGAGCAGACTCTCACACAGCCCCCCAGAGGGGCCCACTCCGTTGAAACGATCTTGGACTTCTGGCCCCCAGAACTGCCAGACAGAAGATTTCTATTGTTTAAGGCCGCAGCTGTGGCACTCTGTAGTGGCAGCCCTAGGAAGCCAATATGCCGGCCAGCACCTCCCTGCAGGCATAACTCAGTATTCTGACCTAACTACCATAGGCCTGTCCTAGTGACTCATGGGCCTGCAAGCAAACCATCTGGAGCAGTGTGCCTGGCTTCTTCGGCTCCGCCTACAGTTTTGAGCTTCGTCTGTGTTGTGTACGTATCGTTAGCTCATTCTCTTTCTACTGCTGCGTAGTATTCCATTGAACAAGGCATATGATTGATTTATTCGTTTTCCTCCTAATGGACCTTTGTGTTGTTTCCAGTTTGGGGCTAACGCTGGGTTTGCTCTAGGGGCAGACACAGTTCCCGTTTCTGGGGAGGCTAGTCCCCTGGGGGACCCTTGGTGGTACACTGGCTGGGACAGGCAGGGGTGGATGACGGTTTTCAGAGTTCTCTGTTTTTCCTTCTTCGTTACTAAGCAACCAACTAGAGTTTAAATGCTCAGAAAAGAGGAAGCAGACAAGGAGCAGTGAATAGGACCCAGAGGGGCTTAAATTTGATTATCCCTGGGGTGTGGCCTGCTGAGACTTCTGGAGCCACAAGAATCAGCCCTGAGGAGTGAATCAGCAGCTGGTCTGGGCAGCGAGGCAGAGCAGGGAGGCTTTTGCTGGTTGACAGGGGTGGCCTGGCCGGTACCACTCACCTGCACACCCTCCAGGAGTCCCCAGCATGGGTTTTGTTGGAAAAAGAGGAAGGATTATGTTCCCAGCTCATTCTGGGGCCTTTCACCATGCACTGCCCCTCTTAGGGCCTTATGTGCCTCCTGTATAACATGGACACAGGTCTATAGCCACCTTGGCAGGTTGGTGGGCACGGCGGAGGCAGTACAACCATGCTGGTGAACTGTGAATAGCTGTGTCGGAGGAAGAGTTAGCGCCATCGTGGCACTGGGTCACTTCTAGGACAGCGGAGCCCACGGTGCTGAGCAAGCATCCATCTCGCTCTCTTTCAGACTGCCCTCGGAGGTCAGCAGACCCCAGGAGGCGGGGACTTGGAAAGTGGCTGTCTTGCTGTCCTTCTGCAAGTGGGGCCACCCTGTGTGAGTGGCTGTTTTTGCCCTTCCCCTGAGGCCCTGGCATTTCCTGGGCTCTCAGGGGACGGCCACATTGCCCTAGCCCAGCCATAATGCTCCCTTCACAGCCTCCCACAGGCAGTGGGGGCGCCAGTGGGCCACCCCTGTCCCTCTGTCCAAAGAGGCTCCCCTTTCTAATAAGCCTGGGGTGCTTTGCCCCCACCTGACTGGTGGGAGAGAAGAAGGGCATGGCTGATACCCTGGACACAGCTCTCAGGTCCCTGGGGACACAGGGCCATAGAGACTGGCTGAGCCGAAACCCGGGAGGGAGCCAATCTTTCCGGGAGCCTCTCCTAGCAGGACTCCCAGACTGGGGGTGGTCACCTTCTCAGCTGTGGGGTTGCACTTCTGCAAGAAAGTCACACTTCAGTCTCTCTCCTAAAATGAAAAGGGAAGAAGCAACAAAACTGGTGAGAATTCTGACAGCACATCCCTGAACCACCGCTGTAATGGTAGTTTTCAAAAGTGCCCGTCTGGCATCCACTTCCTCCCAAGAGCTCACAGAAAAAGCACCAGAGCCAGCTGTGCCCCTGGAGGTAAGGTGGTGGAGGTAGAGGGATTTGAACCTGTAGTGAGGGGAGGAGCCCTTGTGGGGCTGACAGGGGGCTCCACTGGCTTCTTGCCAGGTGCACACCCCAGTGTCTTCCTCCTGCCTCGTTCCAGAGATGGCATTGGCAGGGCTAGGGTTCTGCTTCCCCAGAACAGCTGGGGTCCTGGGGGCACGAGTCACAGCTGCTCTGGGGAAAGTGTCTGCCACTCTGGAGTGCTCAGAGAATAAGGTCACAGGAATAGTAACGAACCCTTCTTTCAGAGGGTCACTTTTAGGGTCCCTGGGCCACAGGGTTGCTTCTTATGAGTGAACTCAGTTTCTGGCCAGGCCGAGGCCTTGGATGCCCAGTGCAGCTGTCCTGGACCAGCTTGCACCACACTGCACAGAGAGTCTTTCTGCAGGTTGGGGCCAGAGGGGGTGTGGACGGAGGCGTGTGTGTGTGTGTGTGTGTGTGTGTGTGTGTGTGTCAGGGGAAAGGGAGTGTCCTGAGGGGCCCACCCCTCACCATCAGACTGCAAGGTCCCCATCATTACCCAGTTTCATCCACTAGGCAGGAGGGCAGAGGGGCAGGGACTCAGTGGGACATGAAACCGGTACCACATGAGAAAGGCTCCCTGTCCCACAGCCTTTAAGGACCAAACTGCAATACAGGGTCAATGTAAGCCTGATTCCATGTGATTCTCATTTAGCTGTTTAGCAAATGTGCCCCCAGACCCCCACTGTGGCTGGCCCCATCTGCACTGGGCAGCTTGGCAGCTCTGGCCACACACTGACCTTTGGAGGCCTCGTAAAGACAGGAGGAGGGGAGCTCCGGGAGGACAGGACAAAGACCCAGAGCTCTGACATGTCATGCAAGGAGAAACTGAGTGGGGGATTGGCGAGGTGGGTGCCCAGGTCGGAGGGGTCTTCCTGCTGTGGGGGCCAGAGGGCAGGAAACGGAAACTACCTTCCTAGAAGAGGTCACACTGGCATCAGGCCTTTAGGGAAGAGCAATATCTAGACACAGAGTTTGGGATGGAAGGTACATTCTTAGTAGAGAAAATGGTGTGAGCAGAAGCCTGGTGCTGGGGAAGTGTACAATTAGTTGTTCAGACCCACTCAGCCCTGTTGGAGGCTGGTTTCTGCTGCAGGCGGGGACAGGTCCCAGACCACATGGTGTTGGTGGTTCTGGTGGAGAGCTTGTCTCCCTCAGACCCCTGCAGGAACAAAGCTAGCCATTGTACATAGCCTTCCCACCGGTGCCAGTGAGACACTAAAGGACAAATTGCTGGAGATGGAGTGGCTGGGACAGTGCATGTGTTTCACACTGCGGCAGAACACTGCCAGCAGCCCTCAGTGGAGCCTCGATTAGTCTTTGAGCAGGAGACCTCCTGTGCCAGGGTCTGCCTTCTGCCCCACACAATGAGGATGCGACACTTGCCGCATTCAGGCCCATAAGCACTTGGCTTCCGGTGGGAATATGCTAGCTGTTTTTATTCCTCCTTCGGGTGCCCAGGCAGCCTCTCTGGTCTCCCAGGAGCAGACGGGGTTCCGCCCTTCTGTGCCCCTTCGTATGCCTGATGCTAGAAGCTCCTGTCTCTCCCACCAGCTGGGGGCTTGTTCTCTTACATGCACTGGACCCCAGCAGCTTGTCAGAGGAGGGCCCAGCAAGGGTTCTATTGTGACTGTCAGATGCGAGGAAGGTAAATCCTATCTGTCCTTCCCTTTCCGTGAAGTAGGGCCAAACTGTCCCCAAATACAGGAAATCACCAGAATCCCACTCAGCAAGCTAGAACATCTTCTACTTTGCATAGGCAAGCTCAGGCATACCCACATTACAGAAAAGAACATGAAAATTCAGAGAGGGCAGGCCGCAGGCCCCACTCACAGACAGGGAGAAGCGAAGTTGGGCTAGAATCCGTACCAGTGCCCACGGTCGGTGCTTGGCTCTGTTTGGCTGGAGGTGGTCCAGGGTCCCTGAGGTGGGCAAGCATGTCTGGGCTCAGTGAGTCAGAGGTGGGTCGGGCCCCACCCATGTCTGTGTGTCTGTGTTCCATCCTTCCCAGGCTCGCATCCATGGAAAGATGCCTCACGGTCCTGCGGGTGAGTCTGCACCACTCCACCCAGGGCCCCGCCGTCTTCGCCACTGTCCCCCTGAGGCTGCAGCAGGACACCAGCCCGTTGCTTCTGGGGTAGGGCCTGGACACCCATCTCTGGCTACATCTCCCTCACCTCTCCTGCCAGCACCTGTCCCTGGAGCCCTACCGGGAGAAGGGAGGTACAGTGCTGGCCTTCAACCTCAGGCCCTGAATCGCAAGGGCCGAGTGTGGGTCCACTGGCTGATATTGAGAGTCTCGGAACAGGTCCCCCTGGGTACCGTCAACAGAGTCGCCCGCCTTCTCCGACATCCGGATGGTGGTCTGCGTGGAGGGAGGCGCCTCCCTGAAGGCCTTTGCTGCTTTCAAGCAGCCCCTCGCCCCTGATTTGCAGGTTCCAGGCCGAGGAGACTGACAAATGGGAAGACATCCCAGAGGAGCCACATGCCCCAGGTTCAGAGCAACTGGCTCCAGGCCACCTGGGCTTTCTCCATGGCCCTTCCCAGACTGGGGACAGTTCACCCCAGCCAAGCATGGGAGGAGGCCCAGAAATACAGCTCCAGAGGGAGCCCGCAGACGGCGCGCTCTGCTAGCCCTGCCGTCGAGAGCACGCCTTGGCTGAAACAGGGCTGGAAAGATTCGAGCTACAACAGGCGACTCTGACAAGTGGAGCCTGTCTGGCTAATAATGAACCGATTCTGCAAACACGAACAGCCTGGGGTGGGGGACGGGGGAAGTGTCTTCCATGCTTCCAGCTCTGCAAGGCAATGGGAATGTCATATACTTTAAGAGGCGCTGAGGGGCTCTGGGAGCGTTCCTCAGCGTTTTTCCACATTTCACGGTCTTGTCTGACTAGGAGTTACTTTATGTTGCTAATTTTGTGTGCTGCTTAAGAGTGGGATTTTGAGGTTGCAGCAGGAACGCAGGGACACATGTAACAATTACGTTTGTGGTAGCTTGGGGTTACCTTCAGCTCTCAAATACCCACAGGCACTGGGGGCTTAGGGAAGCCTGTGTTTAATAAACTACAAGTATTTCATTAAGCTGGCATGCCCAATAGGAACCCCTGGTTCCCAGATGGTCTGCATGCATGCCACATTGCCACAAAGAGGCAGGGGCGCGAACTGCAGGAGAGTTGTAAGAGGAAATTGGAACGGTGGAGGCTCGCATTTCTGGAAAGGATGCAAGCAGAGCTCAGGGCTTCCTGGGCATGGGGGCTGGGGGCTGGGCCTGCCTGAAAATTCGTTGTCACCATCATCCTCCTCATCCTCGCGTTCCACCACTCTCGATCATTTCTGGGTCAAAGCCTTGGCTGGCCAGAGGGCACAGGTCTTTAGGAAAAGGCAGCTTCCCAGAGAAAGGAGCTGTTTCAGGATTAATTCTGTGAGAGGGTGGGTGGGAGGTTGTGCTAGAATTTGGCCAGCAGTTATTGCACTCAGGGTAGGTCATATATCCATGGGGTGGGGTGGTCTTTTCAAATAAGGGACCGGTAGAGGCCAGGTGGGATAGTTTTCTCGGTGAGCAGAAGACCAGAGGAGAAGTGTCTTTGAGATGTTGCATCCCTTGAGCCCCATGTCCAGGGGGACAGGAGAGGCAGGAAGAAGCTCTGTGAGGACGTGATGGCAGACGTATCAGACAGCGCCACCTTGGCCACAGCCTAGAGCCAGGAAGGCCATGACTAAGCACAGGCATCCCACACAGGATTTCAGCTCACTGTGACCACAGTTCCTGTTCTGTTCCTAGGAGACCACAAACTCCATGCAGATGGAAGCTCAGATTGTCCAGGATTGTGTTCCCAGTGGTCATCACGGAGCTGGGCAGAGGACAGATGGACAGACAGGTGCAGGTGGTCAGGGAAGCAGTCACCTTGACTGTGGCTGGGCATGAGCCAGCTTTTCCAGGTTGGGGGGGGGTTGCAGCACAGAACAAGCAGCAGGCCAGGCCGCTGGGTCAGGTAGGCTGTGAAGCCATGGGCCGACAGCAGGCAGAGGCACCCCACTCTCATGTACGCTGGGCCTCTGTGGGGGCATCCTGGGCCCTCGGGCTGGGTCCCAGCGAGGCCAGTGCTTCTGCCTCATTATTGAGTCCCCGGAGCCCAAACTCAACCAGATCTCTGGGTGTTTGTAATTCTGGGTGGCGACTGCTGAGGAAGGTTGACAGATTTGACAGTGCCCCATGGCACCGAGAGACAGCTCCCAGCCAGCATGTCCTGCCCTAAACAGAGGCCCAGAGGAGGGACAGACATCTGCAGAAGACCCTGGGGGGGGGGGCAGTGCAAGCAGAAGCAGTCAGGATGGTTGGATTGAGCCTCAGCCTGCAGCCCACCAGGTCTCTACAGGACCTGGCTCTACTCTCTCCCCAGCCCTCACCTTCACCCAAGTGCAATGGAGTCCAGCCCCCGCTGACCTCCTTCCTCAAACTCACCCCAGGAACACCCTCCCTATACCAGTGCTCCACCCACACAGGCCAGGCAGTCCCAGAGGCTCCCCATGGCTGCCAGGAGCTAAGATGTGCCTTGCTGGAGGCATCTGCATTTTGAAAGGAGAGACTGGAGAGGGCTGCACTGGCCCTGAGGAGTGAGTTTCCTTGCAGGAAGAGGGGCGTGACAGGGTTCACGGGGGGCAAACATTTTTCCCTTCCCCTCAAATGCATGGTCCCCTCACACATGTACAAAGCCAGATACAGTCCAGGGGCTGGCTCAAGGTCTCCCTGTGACTGAGTCGTAGAGCTGAGACAGGAACTGAAAACTCGGTCTTTCCACAACAGCAGGCTGGGCGGCCAGTTCTCCAGTCCACAAGGGAACGAGTAGAAGTGAGTAAGCCCCAGGCAGTGTGGATGGTGCGGTTCATTGGTTCATCTGCACCTGCAGGGCCTCCCCCACCCCCACCCTGGGCTGCAGGCTGGGAGACCTGCCCTCCACCGGTGGGCTGCATGTGCCTCGCTCTCCGCCTCCGCTCTGTGTCCTCTTCTTCCTCCGCTCCCGGCCCATGGCATCTGGCGGTGCGGGTGTTGCCCTCGGTGAGCCGGCTCCCAGAGAATCACACAGGACCATCCGGCCCTCCAGCTGCTCTCCCTGCATTCCGCACTCCCCGCCACACCAGGCGCCCATCCCCATGCCAGGATGTGGGGCGAAGAGTAAACAAACCCAGCCCCTCCGCCTTTGAGAGGAGATCCCGCAGTTAATGAACTCTGTTCCAATCGCCGGGCTGTGATCCCTCTTACCTTGAACGTGAACTCGCGGGTGGATTACAGTGAAATAAAACCTACCATTTGAGTTACATTCTCAGCTGATTGGAAACATACATTACCTCCCCATGACCAGGCTGTGCGAAGGGAAGTTATTATCTTTCTTCAGAGTCTGTAAACTCTTTATGGCTGAGGCAAGCTTTAATCCTGCTCAAGAAAAAAAAAATGATCCGGGAATAAATTGCTCTCATTTACCTTTGTTTTCCAATCACATGCTCCAGTGGGAACAAAACATCCTAAGTGAGGGGATGTGGGAAGCCAGGTGATCCCAGGCAGGAGAGTCTAATTGTTTTCTTCTTCAGGCACGGGCTTGAAAGGGCTGCCCGCACTGTGTGGCGTGGGGGCCACGCCACAGAGATGTGCGCTCCTCTGCTCCTGAGCGGTCTCTCGCCTCTGCCTGCCTTTCTCTCCCAGGGGAGCGTGGCCTCCGCCTTCCCACAGCACCCACTTATTTGAGGGTGCGGCCCTTGCAGCTATAGTGCCCAGCTCCAGGCACATGGAAAGGCCAGGGAGGAGTCTGAGAAAGGGTGGATTGGGATCGAAATCTAGTCCCAGCCCGGGACGGAGTAAGAGACCATGGGGTTCGTGTTTCCGGAAGGGCTTTCTTTCCTACTCTGTTATTTCTGTTCCCTAACATGGAGCTTACGTAGAGCGGATGCTGTCGAGCAGATCCCCGGCAGAGCCACCAGGTCGACCGTTCTCACTGCTGGAAGGAGTCCCAGCTGAGAGGTCTGCCTATTTTCCCTTAAAGATGCAGAGGCAGGGGTAGGGTGGGGGATCTTCTGCAGACAGCAGAGACTGGCACCTTTGGAGGGAGAGCTCAGTCAGACAGCCCGCCCTGGGCTCCATAATCACCTCTCTGCATTCTTCCATTCACCTACGGTTTGCTGAGCTAAGAAAATGGACCCTACCTATCACGTCACCTTGCTTGGGGGAACGTGGTGGGGAGTGTATCAGCCAGGATCCAGCAGGGAAAACAAAAGCCACTCTAAGTATTTAAAAAATTTAATTCAGGGAATTGGGTACACAGGTGGTGTTGCCGAGAAGACACACAGGCAATGAATTCAGATTCAGAGATAGGCCAGAGCAAGGAGCTGCTACCACTGCCCATCCCCACCCCAGGGCTGCAGGGACACCTGAGAGAGATGAGTCCCTGGAGGAGGAGGAGATGTGGCTGCGAGGCGCTGAGGGAGAGGGCCACATACCCTGGCTCCTCCCTTTCCCACAGCACGGGGACCCCACTGGCTGAAGCCACCCAGAAGGCAGCTAACCAGCAGCCTGGGCAATGTGGCCTGCAGGCCAGAGCAGGGGAGGTCAAAGCCAGCCTAGGAAGTATGCCCACCTCAGTGCCCCTCAGTCCCAGCCTAGGGCCCTGGGGTGGCCCCCGTGAATGGAAAGGGGCCCACAGCAGAGGACTCCACAGCCCAGGGCCTCCAGGTGGCAACTAGACAACACAGATTGCCCTCCACCAGGGGTGTCCACACCTCTGTGACCTCCAGCGTCTGTACGAAAGGAATGAGAAGGGCACAAAGGCCAAGTGCCAGTCAGTGAGGTACAAAGAAGAGCTGGGCTTAGTCTGGCCTGGCCCACGTAATCCCACCCACTGGGACACCGGCTCTGAACCACCCCCCCCCCCACTTTCCATCTTAGATTGGAGGTGGGGCATCGCAGCAGTATCTACAACCCCAGGCCTCTGCTTACTGACTCCTAAACCGCCTTACTGCCCCAAGGCCCTTCTCCTCCTGCATTAAGTGGGGACATGACGGGTACTTGCCTCACCTCCACACCACTGACACACACCTGGAGGGAGGGGACTTCATGCCTGCCCCTGGGAAACGCTCCAACAGTGCCGGCCAATCTCGCTAACTGCCACCCATCCCGAAACATTCCTCCCTCCAGGACACTGCCCTGACTTTCTCCACTAAGGAGCCACTGGCTCCAAGCCAGTGCTGGGGAACTCAGAGGGGGTTTCCAGGCAGTGGTCCATGGGTCAGAAGGTGTCCCCTCAGCTGGGAGTGTGTGTACGCACAGTGTGCTGTGCCGTGCTGGAACCTCCCCCAGCAGAACCCCGAGGGGAAGAGCCTGTCATGGACCTGTCTGGACTTGTCCCTCTTGGACGGAGCAGCCACCTGGCACCCAGTAGAGGCTGTATAAGGGTCTGTTGTCTGAATCACAAGAGACTGAGCTGAGAGAAAGAATTTGGGCGGGGTGATAGCCAGCCTTCAGGAATGAGGTTTTGGGAAGAAGCTCAAAGGAACAACAAAGCTCCTGGTCAAAAAGTTAAAATGTGCTTTAAACAACTCACTGCTCAGGGTGGGAGGAGGCCGGCGTGAGCGGTGCGCTCAGAGAATGGACTCACTGTGCGCCCAGGCCCCTGAGCCCAGGAGCCCAGGGCAGACCCCGGCAGGGCCAGGCGAGGCCCACAGCCCCAACTCCTCCGCCACCCACAACCTGCCATCTGCTGCCAGCGGGGCCTGTGTCTGGGATGCGGCACGACCGCCCACCCCTGCCCACGCAGAAACGCATGCATGAGGTTCAGAGCTCCTGCACTTGGGGCTCTGCCCTGGAAGCCCTGGGGGCCGGCAGGCTGGATGCTTGGCGTCAGGGGCGTCCAGAACTAGCTCAAGGCCTCATTACTGAGGAATACATGGTCCCCCGTGGACACTCGTTGGAGGCCAAGTGGGGGAAGCAAATGGGACGGGGGCTCCATCTTTCAGTTTTACGTTCCTCTTCCCCTGGGCCTGCGGTTGCCGTGCAGGTTTCAAGTGGAAACATCAGGAAAGCCTCACACGGCCTGACCCCCCTGCCCCTCCCCACCCCCCAACACTCAGACGTGCACGCACACGCACACGCCTGCCTCTAGGCTCCCTCGAGCACCCCAGGTAAAGTGTCGGTTAGGAAACCACAGGGCAATTATGAGCCGAGAGATTTGCTCCTCAGTTGCAGAAAGAAAATAGCTCCATTTGAGATTCTCAGCACGCTTTATGAACCAGGAGGAATGCTTTGGCTTGGCGCAGGGGAGAAGTGGAGCCAAGGAGAGATCTCATTAGAGGAAGGGAGGGGGGCACCTGGAGGAGGCGGGAGCGTCTGGATAAAGCAACGCAGGAAACATGACTCTGGGGCGGCCGGGCCAGCTCCAACGGCAGTGCTGACCAGTTCCCAGTTTCCTCAGTGTCAGTTCTGCCACCGGGGTTAATTTCAAGGTTCCCAGATGACATCACTGCATTTGGAGTTGAAAAGAGAGGCACAGTGAGCCCCCGTTATGTGGCATTCCCACCAGACAGATACGCAGGCAAACGTGGAAATGACCTCAATGGCACAGACACGGTGAAACAAAATATAAAACAAGAAGCGGTGAACTCTTGATTACTTATGAATTTTGTACCTGAGAGAGTTTATTTAAGTGTAAGTTTGTACAATTTAATATTTAGTAACGGGGTGTTCGACGATCAGGCCTTACCAAGCAGTGTGAGATAGCCCCCGCACACTGCTTCACAGACAAAGTTGCAGCCCCTCCTGGGAAATAACCAGCGTAGAAACTGAAGAGGCATCTGCACAGAAGCCCTGCAGAGGTCAGAGTAGCCATTCTAAGAAACTGGTACAACATTTTGCTGTTTAAAAGTGTGTGTGTTTGTATGTATAGCATGAGATATTCAATATAACCTTAGGAGGATGTTAAACCATCCCATACTGCAGACGAGGGAACCGAGGCTGAGAGGGGAAGCATGCCCAGATTCACCCAGCCAGTAATTGGGGGGCCCAGCATCTGATTTATGTTAGACCCTTGCTCCTCTCCTCACCCCCTCCACCCGGGCACACCCAGGGGCAGGCTGCTGGCTCTGGCTAAACTTGGGTTGAGAGCCCCACCCCCAATGCCTGCCTACAGATGTTAGTGGGTAACAGTTCACAACTAGGGTCCTAGGATGCATCCTCTGGCTTAGAACATGCAGCAGGAGAATTAAGTAAAAGGCCACACTCCCCTTCTTTCCTAGGGCCTCTCTCTCAGACTGCGGGGGCAGCAACAGGCCACCTTCCTGCTCTGGAGGGGGGAACTCACAGCTCTCTGGGACCCACCCCTCCCTCTGCCCTCTGGGACACTACACATTGATGTCTCTGGTAAACTGGGAGCAGATAGACTTTCACTCAATTTCTGAGCCACAGCCAAACCCCAAGCCCTCCTTGACAGTGTCAGTGGGACGGTACCTGGTTGGCCACCCAGGCTGTGTGTGAGCACTCCCTAGAAGCCCCTCAGGGAGCCCCAAATAGGCCACCTCCCCCCAAGCCCAGAGCAACTGGCATTGGATTCCAGACAGGAGCAGGACCCCCACTTGAAGCTTGGATCCCAGACCCCAAACTCACATGTGGCAAGAAACTAGTCCCTAGAAAATCCTCCAGTACTAAGTGACCCCTCTTCCACCTTGCAGAGTCTCCCAGCTTGGCCACAGCCCCTCTGACTTGTGGGTAGGAGACACCCCATTGCCCAGGCCACGTCCCCTCAATCTTGTGTCATTTCAAATTTTCTGGCATATAGGTTTGGTATGCTTGGCTCTTTCAACCACCACGCTTTATGGCCTTTAGCAGTGTAATTTTGTTCCTGTCCTGCCATTCAATTTGAATTAAATATCAAACAGATGTGAGTCTTTTTTTTTTTTTGCTCTTTTTAAAGAAAAAGTTTAATATTAGGGAGCATGCCCTCCTATATGATCAGGAAAGCCATTCGGAGAAATAAGCCCCTTCAAATTAAAAAAGAATCACATTGGTTAACGTTAAGTTGCTTTCAAGTGATACATTGCGAAGTGCTAAGGGAAGGTGTTTCCAGCAAGCTATAAAGCAGCCAGGAGGAAAGAGGAAAAGATATACGGCCCTAGTCTGATGGGGAAATTGGAGCTCAGAGAGGGGGCATCCCCCACCTGGGGAGGAAGCTCTGAGCGTGGAGATGAGGTTCACAGATGACGCTGGGGGGGCCCATCTTCCCCAAAGGCCTGGGGGGACTGCTCTCTGCAGCCCGTGTGGTCAGGGCAGGAGAGGAGCGAGGAGCAGCTCTGTTCTGCTTGAGAGCCAGCCGGACCTCGGGACGTGTTTCTCACCCTGCACACTCGCACCAGCCTGGCACATCTCGCCCAGCCAGCGGTCCCAGGAGTGACCGCTGTATGT
Organism: Tonatia bakeri; assembly: GCA_004024845.1. Lineage (NCBI taxonomy): Eukaryota > Metazoa > Chordata > Mammalia > Chiroptera > Phyllostomidae > Tonatia > Tonatia bakeri. Next base: position 317,669 of record PVIA01000532.1, on the reverse strand, counting down.
TTGCACACGCTGAATGGCTTAATCCCCTGGCCCCTGCTGCAGGCTCTTGGATAGTGGGGTCTTTTGCCTTTTGTGAGCCTTGGATGCCTCTGAAAATACAGAGAAAGCTATGGCTCCTCTTTGGACATGGGAACATGCATGGACTGGCATACAGCCGCAGAGGCACATGGTCCCCTGGTTTAGACCCTCCCCTCCCCCTCCCCCCACACAGTGGCCACAGCATAGAGCATTTCATTGCCCAGACACTCAGCCCATGGGACCAAGGCCCTTCTCTCACAGGGAATCCGAACCCACGTTCCCGAGCACTACCACACCCAGCACCGTGCAGGGCCTTTGCATGGACTGGGGTGCTGGGCAGCTTCCAAACCTCTCTGGCTTCTTGTCAATATGCATGCCTGAAGCTCAGCGTTATTGGACCTGCTGCCATTCGCGGGCGTGAGCCAGGGCTTCTCCAGTGCCGGCTCAGGCTAAAATGTTTCCATGTGGTCCTTCGACTCACTGAACCTGAAAGTCGGCTCTCCGGCCACAGCTGGCTGACTACAAATGACGTTTCCGTGTGGTGGGGAAAGGCGCCAGAATGCCTCTGACTCCAGCTGGCTCTGGATACCCCGGACCCTGAGATGAGGCTCTGCACACCCAAGATTTCCCTCTAGGGATGATGGTCAAATGCCCAGAGACCCTGCTCTGTGGGGAGCATGAGGCCTGGCTGATGAGAAACAGAACCAACACTTCCTTGAATTCTGCAGACAAAAGAGAAGGTCAGGCAGAGGGATTTAGAGCAAAGACAAACCTAGGCTGTGGAGTCAGACAGCTGAAGTCTGGACCCTGGCTCTACCACTTACTGGCTCGGGGACCTTGGGCAAGAGACCAGCCTCTCCCAGCCTCAGGCCCTTCCCCCTGTAACACGGGGATATCGGCTGTCCCATAGGGAGTCTTGGAGGATGAGATGGGCAGAGGCATGTGCTGTGCTTGGCTGACCTACAGAGAGGGCTCGATGTTTTGCCCTTGCTTTGCCCTTCCTTCCAGGTTGACAAGCCCCCTGTCTTATGTGCTCGTGGGCCCTGGAGGGCTGGGAGGCGGGTGAGAGGCAGGTTTACCCAACAGTAACCACACTGACAGCCACGAGAGGAGCAGGGGAGGAAAAGGGAGGGATATGAGTTACAGTCTCATGATTCCTGGCTGGGGTGGGTATGGGGAGGAAGGCAGCAGAAATATCTGCAAGTGGTTTTAGAAAAGGAATCGAAAGCCCTCGGGGAGGGACAGGTGCAGCAGAGGAAGAGCAAGGCCTGGCCCCTGTCCTCCAGGGACTCGGGACCACACCCAGGTTCCAGAGGGGCTCTGAGCTCAGAGCCGTGAGGGCAGGGCTGGTCGGAGAGGGATGAAGCTGTGCCTTGGACGATGGGGTCTATTGACCGAGAGACGTCTACCCTCTATGCCTTGTTGCCCAACGCAAGGGTCCAAGGACAAGGCAGCCTGTTCTCCAGGGTCTCGAGTTAGAGCCCTTCCACTTCCCAACCTACACAGCCACACGCAGCTGCCATTCATTGGTGCTTCACTCAGAATAAGAGGTCCTGTCTGCAGCGCTGCTCAGGCGCCCAGCCTTGGACCCTGACAGCAATGAAAACCCATTTTTCTCACCCTACATTGAGGGGCAGCCGAGTGCTAGTCAGAGCCCTGAGGACACTTGTACCCTCCCAGGGCACCTGGTTCCTCCCTCGGCTCCAGGGGCAGAGGGAGCATGGGGAGCATGTGGGGTCACAGGTTACTGTAACAGTGGGAAATCATAACGGTGGGGAAGTCCAGCACACCCACAGTTCTCCTGACATTGTTGCTGTGAGTGTTCACTCTGACTAATACGTGGCTTGTAGATGGACAGCGTGTTTGCACAAGAATCCTAGGAACTAACTCCAAAAGATACAGACCCCAACCCGCAGGCATCCCAGCCCCAGGAGATAGGCTGGTCTCCAAACAGAAGGCCAGGATGACCTGGAGCCCGGATGACTAACCCAGGATGACGCTCACCGACCGTCACTGTCTTATCAGACTGCACTGTGCTCGTCTGCACGAGCAGCACTTTGCAAGCCCCTCCCTTGTTTGCTTGGTTCTGTTCCCTTCTCCCTCCTTACAGAAACCTCAGCCTCCACTGAGATGGGAGACGGACTCTGTGACACGAGTCCAGGGTGCCAGCACCTGAACGAACTCCTCCCTTTGTATCAACTCCGGCCTCCCGAGTGTTGGCCGTTACAGTGGTGGGCAGCCCGACTGCTTGCGGCCGCACTCTGCCTGCAGCTCGTGCCCCAGGATTCCCAGCACACCCTCCCGCCCCCGAGACTTCACTGGGGTGGCCACACTCATTCTAGTGGCCCTGCTTCTATGTCCCCCAGGGGCAGGGTCTCAGCCACAGGCTCTCCTCCAGCCTTTGGGACACGCACGTCTTGTTGACCTGGCCCGATGTCACGGACCCTCTCTCGTCCTTGTAGGAACTTGACGACTTAGAATATTCATATCTACCTCTCTTCTTAGTGAATTTTCCTTTTAACTGTGCATTTAAATATCAAATGGCTTAAGTGCACTTGAAACAAGCAGTTACTTACATCTCCTCCAGTCTTCGTCGGGGACACGTTTCCCCACAGCTGTGATCAGGGTGCACAGACTGGGTTTCTCCAGGGCATTTACGTGGCTCTCGATGGTCGCATTGATCATGTTGGTTATTCACTGTCCCATCACTGACACTCCTCGGTCTATAGTCAGTTCATGGGCATTTTCATTTGGTCACAGTTGCTTTATGCTGTGTTTAAAGTTATACCCTAAACTATTCAGAAAATAATTTTTCTTTTGAGGACTCCTTCAGGGATGCCCTTAGAAGCAGGACGTCCCCAGGAGCAGGATGTCCCCAGGGGCAGGATGCACTGTCACCCATAGTGGGCCCAAGGTTCTAGGGAAGATATTCCGTTCATCCATGTGCAAACCCTGCACGTTCATTCCAATGATTCCCATTTCACAGATGAGGAAGTTGAGGTGGGTGGGGTGGGGGTGAACATTTGCCCAGAGCCCTCACCCCCACCACCCCGGTCCCCACAGGTCCATTTCTCAGCGCAGCCCCTCCCTCCAGGGATACTGTGAACCTGGCAGGAGCCAGGAGCGCCTTTGCCAGGGCAGCGACCAGCAGACAAACAGTAGAAATGCCCGGCAGCGGCATGGGGACGTTGCGGGGTGAGGAAGCTGCTTCTTTAGCCTCTGAAACAAGCCCCACAGATGGCTATCTCAGACAAAGCTCGAGGCTGCTCCTCCAAAGACCCTTTAAGCCAGGGAGGGCCTGTTTTTCGGGTACCTAAGCCCTTGAGAAGATGTGAAAATGGGGGCAGGTCAGCCACATGAAGTGCCGGCTACAACGTGTAAACACCACCTCAGGGCGCTGCTAATCTCCCAGGTCAGGCCCTGGTGCCACCAGCTGCCCACTGCAGGCACAGAGGCTGGGAGCTCTCGCCAAGTCGCCTGTGTGATCTTGTGTCAGTGGCAGCAGTTACTGGGCTGCCGGGACCAGACAGGGGGTCACTTGCTGTTACCTCTGTCTGCCCTGCGGTGGCCTGATTGTCCTGCCCAGCGTCCTCTAGATGCAAAGCCACAGCAGCTGCTGGGCCAGAGAGGCCCTGAGCACACACAGACACCCCCAGCCCCCAGTAGTGCCCCTGGGCGAGGTGCGGGGGACTAACCAGAAACACCTGTGTACATGGAATTTCCTGCCCCGGTTCAGCCTTCATTTCCTCCTCCAGTAAAAACCCAAGGCGTGTGAAGGTGAAAGAAACCAGCCAGTCAATCACCCAGATGACGGCCACCAGGGCCACAGAGACAGGACTTTCTAAATTAAATTTTAATTCCCACCCGATGGCCTGGCCAGGAGAGCCGTGACTCAAAATGCACCCACCGGCTGCTCTGGCCAGGAAGATCTGCGCCCAGGTCCTGGCAGGAATTAACCTTCCCACTGGGCCAGCGGACGGTGCGGGTCTGTCCTGGCCGTCAGGTTGTGGAATGAGACCCTGAGAACGAGAGGGACCCCTTTCCTCTCCATCTCATTGTGCAGCTGCCAGGGCCGCCCAGCTGATTAGCTGCTCACTCCCCCAGGCCGTTTGAATTATTAGGTGCTGGAGAGATCAGAGCCCATCGGTGACTCGGGGACATTTACCAAGACAACATCAAAGCCGGGGGCGCCCAGGCCCAAAGTGTAGGGTGAATCGTCGGAGCTCTGGGGTCTGCGCTCCGTCCTGGCCCAGCAGGTTCAGGTGAGGAGAGAGTCGTAAAAATGCCTCCGTTTTTCCAGATCATTTTTCCAGAGATTCCTGCTGGTTAGAGGAGGTGGGGCTTAGATAAAAAAGGAGAAAGATACTGAACTGCCTGTTTTCTGGTCAAACCAGCTGGCTTGACGGCAAGGCTAGCTGGAGCTAGGTCAGCAGACTGAGTGCATCGCCTGAGGCTAAGGTGTGATCCCCGGCTCTTCACCTCAGTCAGCGAGAGGGGGCAGGGAGGTGCCCTGAGAGGCGATACTGGGGTCACAGAGATCAGGACTCAAAGCCCAGCTTGTGCCCTCCTGTGAGTTCATTCCCTTAGTCTCCCTCTCATGGCGCCTAAAATGGGGAGCGGTAAAAGCCCCTCCTTTCCACAGTTGTTAGGAGGAACAAGCGAGAGTCTGCATGGTATGTCGTACTGAGGACTGTGGCAACCGGGGCTCCAGAGGAGGCAGCCTTTGCCGGGAAACCTCTGCTTCTCTGTCTGCCAGGGGCAGGTCAGCGAGTCACCGTGGGAACACCCCCCTTTGGGACAATCCGAAGGCGAAGACCCTTGCTTCAGGAGGGCCTGACCCCACCCTGGACTCACACAGCCCTGCTCCCCGTTCAGCCTTGTGCAAGACCCACGTGCCGCCCCCCTTCCTGCCCATCGTTCTCCTCATCCGGGGGCTCAAACACAAACATGCATCACGGGCAACCGTGGGTGAGCCAGGGGATGGTGGAGTCAGCCCATCCCCTTCCTGGTCCCGCAGAGACAACTGAGAGAGGCCAAGAGGCCGGGCTGGAGGCTGGGACCAGCTCCCCAGCAGGGCTGCAGAGCTCTCATCGGGAAACAGAAAGCGTCCAGGTTTTAATAGTTGCCATCTGGCATCTTTTAAAAATAGCTTTATGATTTTAAAAATAATATATGCTCATTATAGCATACTACAACGCCACAGCATAACGTGGATGAATCTCACCAACAATGCGGGGGAGGCGGGGGAGGCATAAGAGTCCACATGGCGCGATTCTGTTCATATAAAGTTGTAAAGCAGGCCAATGAAACCCGTGGTGTTTAAACCAGGAAATGGGTCGTCCTTGGGGGGAGGTAACTGCAAGGGGACACGAGGGGAACTTCCAGGAGGCCTGGCAACGTCCTGTTTCTAGACCTGGGTGCTGGTTATACAGGTGTGTCCACTTAGTGGAAATCGCTGATCTGTACACTTAAAATTTGCACACTTTCCTGCATATATGTTATCTTCAGTAATACATTTTCTTAAAGTAAATTTTTGGATCCACAGCAAAACTGCATGTAAAAACAAATAAATATAAAACATTTGTGCTCAGTGTAGAAAAATGTGTTCTCTTAAAAGAAAAAGTAGAAAATTGGAAACATGTCACTCATTTGACCATCCTGTGTTAATTCCTTTTATGTTTTAGTCTATTTCCTTTCCACCTCTTTCCATGTGTGATACGCGTGGTTTGGATACATTTAGTATTATTCTATGTGTGACTTTTTTCCTTAACATTATGTCTAAGGATTTGTGCACACATCCTTAATGACTCCAGGAAACTGTCCTGTGGCTCTGTAATCTGACACCATATGGACATAAGATGTTTTTAACTAGGGCTTCTCAACCAGAGTCTGTTTCCTCCCTCCCTCGGGCGTTCGGCAACGTCTGGAGACATGCGGGTTGTCACAGTTTGCAGGAAGTGGTGACTATTGGCATCTGGTGGGTAGAGGCCAGGGATGCTGCTGAACCTCCTGCAAGCCCCGGGACAGCCTCCGCAGCAAAGAATATCCTACCCCAAATGTCTACAGTGCTGAGAATCCACATATAATCGTGACCTTATTGTCACACACGCAAGCTTCTTTCAGCTTTTACTGTCATTGATAAGGCAACAACAAATCTCTGATTCTCTCCTTAGCTTCAGTATCTGCTGGTGAGTTCACTGTTAAGGCCACTTGAAAGCTTTTTACGTACAGCTAGACTGCCTTCCAAAAAGTGGTCTGGGTGTACTCTCACCATCCCCAGCCTTCCTCTCCCTTCTCTAGTGACGGGCTCTGGCCCCTCAGCCTCTAGAGGCTCAAGGGCCTCCCACCCCTGAAGACAGCCCCCAGTCACCCGGCCTCCCCCCTCACTCGCACTTTCTCAGCGGAGCAGGGGTCCTGACAGAGCTGTCCATGTCCCGCTCCCTCACCCTTCTCCCCGCCCATCGCTCGGGCACTGCAGAAGGACCCCTGCCGCTCCGCTGATGCTGCCCTCAGAGCCACTGCAGGACCCCAGACAAAACTTCACGACTGTTTTTCAGTATTTGATCTGCCCTCCACTGCATCTGCTCCAGGCAAGCACCCAAGCTCTCTTAGAAGGTTGCTGAAGACCCCTGTGCTGCTCCTCTTGGGGGTGTCACCCCAGGGTTGGACCCCAACTTTTTCTCACCCAGGAAAACAGAGATGATTTGAACTCAGCCCGATTTTCTGAACTCCAGACTTGAGGCTCCAGCTGAAACTGTGCAGCTTGGCCTCTCCCCCAAGGCAGGAGATGCAAGTATTCCAGACTTCACCTTCTCTGGGCTCTCTTCCTAAAACAAAAATCACAGATACAGTATGTAGACTTGCCTGAAATCCTAGCCCATACAAAGCAACCTTGAAGCAAACGCATTTGGGGGATTACCAGGGAAAGTTGAATGTGAACTTGGTGTTAGAAGTTAACAAGTTACTGTTAATTATGTGGGGTATGATAATTAATGGTAGGATAGTTTTGTAAAAAAAAAAAAAAAAGAAGAATCCTTGGTGGTAAAGGACGTATTGCAGTTTTTAGAGGGGAATGGTTAGGATGTCTAGGTTTGCCATAAAATATTTTAGATAAATCTAAGAGGTACATCAAGCAAGCTTGAAAAAAACAGTAATAATCACTTAATTGAATCGTGGGTTCATGGAGGTTCACTTTTTAAAAAAATTTTAGACATTCAAAACTCCCATCAAATCTGGGCACACGGCTCCTCTGCTGGGAATCCTATGGTATCCCCTACTGCCTCGAGGTCTGGTCCAGATGCGCACCTGGGTCCCACCCGCCCGAGGGGCCTCCCAGGGCCAGGCACCGGCCACTCCCCAGCCTCCCTTCCCCTTCCCCCACCTTCCCCCCATCACAGACCTTCGCTGCAACTCTGCTTGAAAAGCAGGGGAGACCAACCCGTCTTCTCTGCCTGCAACAACCTACTCGTCTTTCAAGAGTCTCTTCAAAGTGTCCCCTCATTTCTGAACTCTTCCCTGAGTCCTCCCATCTCTGAACCCTCAGACTAAGCCACCGGCCCTCCCTCCATACCCCTGCCCTGCCCGCTGGTAAACTATTTCACAGCTGCCAGTTTTCGTTTGTTCTCTACTCTCACCTCCCACCCCACCCTGCACCACCACCCTGGGCTGAGCTCCCCGTGGGCATGAGCTGTGTCTTGTCCACTGCCCCTTCCTACGGGGCTGGCGCAGATGCAGCGCCTGGTCGAGATTCCGTAGAAGTCCATGGGAGGAAAGAATGGGCTCCTTCCTTCCTCCTCTTTCCCTTCTGAAGATGAGCAGTCCTTGCATGTTAGTCTCCAGGCTGGGCTTTTTCCTGTGCTTTACTCTGTGTGGGGCCTATTTGAACAGGGTCTGAACACAAGTCGTAAAGTGTCAGGGTAGAGGTGTAAATCAAGCTCAAAGAACACCTGAATTACTGTGAAACAAAAGGACACAAGTGTGAATTTTCAGATACCAGTCCACAGATGCTTTGTAATTGCTTGGGGTCATTTAGTAATTTGCTTACTTACCTGCAAGGTAAGATGTATTAAAAAACACAGTGAATCGTGCCAATCATCGGAGGGATACCAGAAGTATCAGGCACCACTGATGGAAGAAGCACACACCTGGCCTGGCACTGGGAATATCAGAGAGAAAGGAGACGGCATGACCAACTCTGAGAAGTGCTCAGGACCCAAGGTCACCGCTGCCTTTGGCCTTTGCCGCACCCGGCGGAAAAGCCCGTCTGGGGCTGCGCAGGCTGGAGAAGGATGCGCGACCATGCTGCCATGGAGGCGGGTCGATGGCCTGCAGAGCCCTGGATCGCAGGGCCACAGGGCTGGCTGTAGTGACCCTGCTAGTCCTCTGCTCCCCAGATGCAGCGTGGGTAGGCCAGTCCGCCCAGCGCATGGAGCCCCAGAGCGGAGCAGCCCACCTCACTTTGTCCCTAACTGTAAAGTGGGAGTGTCCTTTCAGGACAAGCTCTGAAAAGCAGCAAGCATGCCTGTTTTGTTTTTGTTTCTTGTTCTTCACAGGAGGGCAGTTAGCACAGCTTATGCATGCCTGCAATTCTAGAGGAGGCCCCTGGATTACGCACATAAGAGACACTTGGGAAGCTGGTCCCAAAGGCACTTCTTGGGCCCTCCTGGACTTACTGACTCAAGTCTGGGAGCACATCCCAGGAACCTGCATTTCTGCAAGCTCTTCAGGCAATTTTTTAAAATTGTGGCAAAACATGTATAACATGAAATGTGCCATTTTAACCATTTTAAAACGTACAATTCAGTGGCAGGCATTAATTGCATTAACACTGTTGTGGAAACTTCACCATGGTCTATTTTCAAAACTTTTCCATCATCTCAAACAGTTCAGCAATAACCCCCGTTTCCCTTAGCCTCTGGGAACCTGCAATCTGCTCTCCGTCTCTCGAACGTGCCTATTCCAGCTAGTCCACGTCGGCGGACTCCTGTGATGTATGCTCTTTCACGTCTAGCTTATTTCACTCAGCGTGACCGTTCTCAGGGCTCATGCATACTGTGGCGTGTGCTAGAACTTCATTCCTCTTCCAGGCCGAGTGGGCAGTCATCCACAGCCCGTGGAAACCACGTTCAGATCACTCATGCCTCTGTCCGTGGGCACTGGGCTGTTTCTGCACCTTTGGCTGTCGTGAATACGCCGCCGTGAACTTGGAGGGGTGAGTATTTGCTCAAGTCCCTGCTATCAGACTTTTGCTGTTTTGAATGGGATGGCTGGGTCACGTGATAATTCTACATTTTGACTTGGAGGAACACCGAAGTGTTTTCCACCAGCTACACCCCTTCCTGTGCACAAGGGCTCCATCCCCATCTTGCCCACACTTGTTTTCCCCATGTTTTCAGTTATAACCATGCTAATAGGGGTGAAGTGGGGCCCATTGTGGTTTTTTCAGGTTATTTGTAGGCACACTAAGGTCAGAGGCCTCTGCTGTCTGTGAAGGGGGCAGAACATTCAACACAGAGAGGTCGGGACTTGGGAAGTCCCGAGGGAAGGGGTGGTTATCATCTTTCAAAGAATAAATTTTTCTCCTCCTCCTCCTTCTTCCTCTTCTTCTCATCCTTCCTCTGCTGCTCCTCCTCTTCTTCTTCCTCCTTCTTCGGCTCCTCCTCCTAACAAACACTGCTTCTCAGGGCTGAGGTCAGTAGCCCTTCAAGAGCACCTCACAGTCCAAAGTGAACCTGATGAGTCTGGGCGTTGCAAGGGCGGGGCTGAGATCTGAGAAGGCGAGACCCGTGAGCGTCACTGCGCTGGGGACAGAGGCCCCGGGGTGGCGAAAGCAGCGCTGTGGGAGACTACAGGCAGGGAGTCCACTCTCGTGAAGCTTTTGCCAGTGGAAGGACTGAGTCCAAGCCTCTCTCCAGGGTCTCATGATTTTATGAGTCAGCTTCATAGGATAACTTTGCCTTTCAGGAAGCGCCGTGATGAGAATGCACAGTGGGAAAAGTTCCACCCAGCTTTCTAATAAAAATAAAAGTTGAACAAACAAAAACCATGCCAGTCAGGGGAGGGGAGAGGAGCTCCCCTGCCCTCCTTCCAGCAGTGTCTGTGCAACGGCACTCAGGGGTCGAGGTATCAGACTTTGCGCCCATCCTGACCGACACCCAACCAGGGGGTTTCTTGTGCTCCAGGATGTCATCCCGGGCTGAGGAAGACTCTCTCTGGGGGCAGGGGATGCCCCTCATGACCCTCCATCACCCTGATCAAGAAGCAGCTGCCCACTAGCTCGGGGGGCTCTGAGTGTCTGCAAAGGGTTGGGTGGGACCCAGAGCAGATCCCTGAGCACCCACAGAGGCTGCCCTCCCGAATGCCACATCCTGCCCAAAGTAACACTCATGGCTTTGGGTGGAATTTTGCTTCTCTGGCTACACCGAGCCAATTAGCCTAGCGGAGCTCTGCGGGTAAGCACACTCTCGGTGGGACTTGTAGGAGCCACAGACGAGAGATCAAATAACCTCCTTGCTCTCCGTGCAGCAGGCCTGGACTCCATCAGAGGGACATGCCCAGCCAGCCAAGACGTAGCTTCGGTGCAGACAGCAGGGCAATGAGGCAAGCAATAAAAAAGGCCTAATCTCTAAAGCAACATGAATTGTTGGCGAGAACATAAGGGGAACGCAACATTCGCCAAGGATCATTTTCCTCTTGTTACGGATGCCTGCTGACTGCTTGGAAAAAAACAAAGTGGGGGGGAAAAATCCTGCTAACACCAGTGGGCAGCAAGATGGCATTTACAGAACTGGCTTCCCGCAAATTTTAACAGCTAGCAGTTAGTCGTATGGTGGTCATTAGCGACTACCCTTGACCGAGTGCTTCTGCTGTGGCAGGAACCACAGCTGGCCTGATCCCGCGATCCTGAAAAATCTGCGGTATCGTCAGCTTGTGTCAGTTAGGTTCAGTGCGGGGAGCAGAAGTCACTCGAGGTATTTCAAGCAGAGGAGGGGCCTTTTGTGCAGGGAATCAGATGCTCACAAGATTATGGGAAGGACTGGAGGAGAGCACGAGGGGTGACAATGAGCTGGTGAACATGAGGACCCATTACGTAGCAGAGATGTCAGGAAACCGCCTTCGCTGCCAGCAGAGCTACTGTCACAGCCGCCTCTCCCACTGTGAAGCTGGTGACCATCTTTCCCGGCTGCCTCGTAACTCACCCAAAACCAAGCGCTCCTCAGCACGAGGAAGAGGGCTCCCTCGGCTGCACTGTCCAAACATCCCACGAACATCATCAAGTAGTGGGAGTTTCTTCCCACCCAGAATTCTAGCTGCAAAAGAATCTCCCCAAGGAGAGAGGGTGACGTTGAGAATAAGAGTGCCTCACATCTCTATTTTTCAGCTGCCTCCAGAGAGGCTAAGTCACTTGTACAAGGTCATGTAGCCAGTGCATTGGAACTGTTACTTGAGCCCAAGCTTGCAGGATTGTAAAGCCTGTTCTTACCCACTGCTCTCAGGGGAATAAGAGAAAAAGCACTCTGCATATTCTAAGCCTTCCTATTAATTATAATTACATTGCTGGTTATTATTAGATCTTTAACATTTAAAGGAGAGACTTCATAGCCCAAATGCTGTGTAGTGACTCAGCGCCCCAGGCATACCCTTCCTCATCACCAAGAGCCCCCCACCCACCCTTGCTTGTCAGCTTCTGAGATGGGGTAATATTTTATTTCTCGATCTGGGTAGTAGTCACATAGCTATAGTGACCCTGTGTAAATGCATGAAGCTGATTACTTATGGAATCTTTTTATTTTTTATTTTATTTTGCACTTTTTTACATTATCTCAAACTTCAATACAATGCTTATTAACAATAATGTTGGCTAATTAGACTTCCCCCAGGACCAGAAAAATATTTCACGTTTTAATTGAAAGATATTTTCCTTCCAGTCTTCAGAGGCTGAAAATGCCCTATCCCATGCTTCTGTCAACTCAGGGTTTGAGAAAACTGAGGAATAAAAGAGCCCAGAGGCTTTGGGGGCAGAAGCAAAGTCATTTCTTTACTTCCTCTTCAGAAGGTAGAAACACACATACAAACATGAGCCCCGGGCAGAGACCTGCAGCTGTTCACGAACTATTCGAACTATTCGCTGTCGGCCTTCCTCCAGGCAACCACGAGGCTACTCTCCCCGGCCACCCCTGCAGGCAGGCGCTCCCATATGACTGGATTCTGGCCTATGGAATGCCCAAAGTGGGTGGAAGGGATAGCTACAATTTTCATGTTTGACCCATAAACCTCCCCATGTTCAACCTTTGATTGCATTTTGCTACCTACTGGTTATCCAGAGAGTTATCTGAGAGCCTGGAAGAGGGACAAGCCACAAGACCAAAGGATCCTGGGTGCCGTGATGTCACATGCAGGAGAGCCGGTAGGAGAGTCACCCAACCAGGAAAACCTAGGGTGGGACATTGCACAAGAAAGAAAGAAACTTCGTGGTGTAAAGCGTATCTGTTCCAAAAGTTAGCCTGCCCAAAGTAGAGCCATTTTGAAACTAGGCAAATCCTGCTTTCTAAATCACCCCTACCTTCTCAACCTAGAGCCAGCCCCAGAGCATTTTTTAAATCTGAGCAGCCGAAGCAACCTCTTGCCTGTTACCTATTGACTCTTAGTTAAGTTGTAACAGGTACAATTCACCAGTTTCCTAGCTGAGTTAGGGCAAGAGGTCAGGGGAGAAGACTCACTGTTCTAAGATGTGCGAGTTGGCAGTCTTTTTTTTTTTCTAATTGTTCCTTCTCCTCCTTTGCTAACAAAGAGCCCAGAACAGCTGCATTCTGGGCCCATTTAATATGGGGGCTAACAGTTCTGCACCACCAGAGGGCAACACTATATAATAGCAGATGCACATAATAACTTTGAATCCTGGTGACAGGGAGAGATGGAGCCAGCATTCACCGAACGGGGCAGGAGGCAGACACCAGAGCCGTGGATGGGATGGCGGACAGCGAGGAAAGCATCTTGGAGATGTATGCTCCCCACCTCCGTCTGCCTTGCAATTGTTGCAATGGCTAAGTCGGCCTATGTTTTTCCTACCTGCATAAAAATTCTCCAGCTGCATGACATAAGGAACAATTGTGCTGCAACTACCTTCCACAAGACACCCAAATGTGTAGGGCTGTTAGAAAATGAAGACAATGGGAAAAAAACAGAAATGATAAGAAGCAGGTGAGAGGACGGAGCCCATTTTGTTCTCTGTAGGGCTGGGGGCCTGCAGGAGTCTGTAGGAAAACAGCAGTTTCTCTAGCAATGCCCTGTGGTTTCCTGTGGAAACCCAGAGTACGGGTTCTGCTTCCTGGAATGGGGAGCTAGCTTTTCTCCAGACCCAGCTTCTAACTGAAAGTAACTAAAAAGGAAGACAAAGGCGTGCTTTTAAATTGTGTGATGGCATTAAAGAACAACTAACTTTATGTGCATTATAGTAAAAAGATGATTTTGAGATTCAAAAAAATAAATCAATGAAGAGCAACCGAGGATTTCAGGGAAATGCCCCTGTCTCCGTCTCTTTCTGCCCCTCGCCCCTTACAGGTACCATCTTCACTGTTTTCTGCCTCACCCCTCCTGTGTTTCTCTTTCTAGAGGAGTACATGTGCTGTTTTTCCTTCATTCTGGCACAAAATATAGCGTACTATGCTCATTTGCCCTTTGTCTTTTTCACTTGACAATATCTGCTAGAAATCACTCCATAGCGATTCACAGAGATTGCCACTCACTTTTACAGCATAAGTACTTATTGTGTGCATGTGTCATAGCTTATTCAACCAATCTCCTGCACTTAGATATTTAAGCATTTGCCAATATTTCACAATTACAAAAAATAAAGCAATGAACAATCTTGTGGGTATGCATTTTCCTGTCATTGTAGTACATGGTCAGGGTAAAGTCTACAAGCAGAATTGCCTGGTTAAGGGTAAATGCAGAGGGAGCCTTGGTGAATATTGTGACATTGCTCTCCATAGAGCTGTCCCAGGGTGCACTCCCCCCGGCAACGTGATGGCCTGTTTCCTACCGCTGTGCCAACAGAGTGTGCTTTCCGGCCGCTGAACTTCTGCCAGTCTCACAAATTAGAAATGATATCCAGGTATGGTTTGTATTTGTACTTTTCTTGTGAGTGAAGTTGAGCATCTGTTCACATTTTAAGCACCAGTTTTTAGATCTTTCTTGTTAGTTATATCTTTTGAGCATTTTTAAAAGTAGGATTTTTTAATCTATTCCCCTCAATTTTCAGGGTTGTATATGATCAATGTTCAGCATATATAGTCAGAAAAAAATATTTTGAAAATATACATATCTGCTATGGGATGAATGGTGTGCCCCAAATTCATATTGAAGCCGGAAGGACCAGCGAGGTCATAAGGATGGGGCCCTATCCAATACCATTAGTGTCCTTACAAGAAGAGACACCAGACAGCCGACTCTCTCTCCCTCTTTTTCTCTCTCTCTCTCTCCCTCTCTCTCTCTGTCCCTCTCCCCTGGACCCCCCACCCCCACCCCACATACACAGAGGCACAGAGAAAAGGTCACGTGAGGACAACTGGTCATGTACTCCAGAAGAGAGCTTTCACCAGAGAATGAACTGTACCATAACCTTGACCCTGGACTATCCAACCTCCAGAACTGTGAGAAAATTGTACTATTTAAGCCACCCAGTCTGTAGTATTTTGTCGCGACAGTCCAAGCAGATTAAGAAAGGGACAGCAGCTTCTATCTGTGGTAGATTTTACCAATATTTTCTTCCAGTTTGTCATTTGACTTTCCCATGGTGGCTTTTTCTCAGCAAAAGGTTTGTTTTGTTTTTAAAGTAGTCAAGGTAGGAGCATTACAATAACCTTTGCAGATGATTGTGGGTCTTGTTTTCTGATTCTACAAAGTCGAGGTAAGAAATATCCAAACATGCAGAGATTTTTTATGAGACTTTATTTGAGCCAAACTGATGCCATTGCCGGGGAACAAGATCTCCAAAGCTCTAAAGAATAACATTTTTGCAGCTTCTTTTAGGCCTTTAACATTAAGGAGGGAATGTAAGGAAGATTAGTGGAGGTAGGGGAAGTAAGGTGAGGGTTGGATTGCAGGATGGTTAACAGGATTACGTGCTCTCCAGAGGGTGGTTATTTCAAAGGTATGTTAACGTAGGTGCACAGAAACAATGGACGGGGCTTGCTTAAGGCGAAGATAAATCTTTTACTAAACAAGTTACGTGCTTGAGGTGACTACGCACCATGACCTACCCAGTTAGGAATTTATGATCACATTGCCCTGTGAGGCTACTTTCCATAGGAGCCTTTCGTTCGCCCACAGCACCAAAACTTGACCAGAGTTAATTTCTTAAATATTAGCAGCTATGTGAAATATTAAAATATATCACTGAACTTTTCATATTTTGTGGCATTAAATCCATTGGTTTGTCTTGCACTCTGAACGGATTTTTAAAACCTATGTGTGATACTGTAGCATCATACTTTAGTCATTTGGAAGACACTGGTTCATGAAGTAATACTAGCACATGTATTACTTTGATATGTGAGGTCTTTCCAAAGGTTGACAGATTTTATTACACAACATCAAAAAATCACGCTAGTTAAAACTACCACTGATGTCATCAGGAAAGTTTTTTGTTTGTTTGCTTGAAAGTATTGGGAAGCTGTCAGGCTCCTGGCGGCAGATATGACCTTTCAAACATTTAAAAATCTGCCCTGGCCAGTGTGGCTCAGTTGGTTGGAGTGTCATCCTTAGACCCAAAGTTCATGGATTCCATTCCTGGTTGTAGCACATGCCAGGGTTTCAGGTTCCATCCCCACTCTGGATGCAAACAAGATGGCAACTGATCCATGTTTCTCTCTCTCTCCCTCCCTCTCTCCCTCTTTCTAAAAGCAATGAAAAAAAAAATGTCCTCAGGTGAGTATTTAAAAAATTAAATTAAAAACTTTAAAAATCTGCTTCATTAAGGATATTTTAAAATCCGTGACTGTGTGTGAGAATGCGTGTGTGTTTCACAGTTTTTTCCTCCAGTGCAAATGTCAACACAGTGAAAGGGCACATAGGTTTTAGTATTACTATTATGATGACAGTGGTTTAGACCCATAAGCCCAAGAAAAGGACTTCAGTGACCTCCCAGGGACACGCAGAGCGCCGCTGCTCCACGGGCAGCCTAAGTCCTTCAAACTGCATTTTCAGTTCAGCTCTAACTTCAGGAGGAAAGCAATATTGAAACCCAGAGAAGCCTCTAGGACTGAGAATCGTAAAACAGCCCCTCCTTCTTCCTGCAGGCACCCTAGGATGGTTTTCCTTGGCTCCTTTGTTATTCCTAATTAAGGGTAAACAATCACCTACTTCTCAGAGGAGGGCATTAACTGCTTAACAAAGACGGAAGGGCCGGGAGGGTGTTGAAATGAGGAAAAGTGTTAGATGTCAGATGTTGTGGCCACTTGGACATCAAAGAGAAAGAACTTCTGAAATAATCAAGTTTGGAAGAAAGGCTGCACCTGCCGCGACGGCCAAGCATCTGTCCCACGGAGAAGAGCACATCTGTTGGCTGGTGGGGGCAGAGGATGGCAGGGACAGGTTTGCCAGAGGCTTTCTCTCCTGGGATCCCCACACAACCTCGCACAGAGTCACTCCTCTGGGCTTGAGGTGTGCCGATCAAAAGCTTAGGAACTACTGGAGGCCTGTTCCTTGCCTTTCCACAAAGTCTGGCTGAACCGAGGGACTCAGCGACACCCGAGGGTTGACTCCCCGCGTGTTGACTCTCAGATCATCAGAGGTCTTGGAAAGACGCAGGGTGGGGCAAAGAGGTGCTGGGAGCATGCAGGACTGCTGGAGCCCACCCTGCCTGCTGGCCTTGTCCTGCCCCGACTTCTATGGCGGGCCATTTGACCACCTGTGTGAAAGCCTTTAGATTTTGATACAGCAGTTCCACTTCTAAGAATGGTGCGGCTCAGTGGATTGAGCACTGGCCTGCGAACCTCAAGGCTAGTGGTTCAATTCCAAGTCAAGGAACATGCCTGGGTTGCAGGCCAGGACCCTGGTTGGGGACATGCAAGAGGCAACCACACATTGATGTTTCTCTCCCGCTCTCCCTCCCTCCTCTCTCTAAAACTAAATTTTATATATATATATATATATATATATATATATATATATATATATATATATATTATGTGTGTGTGTGTGTGTGTTCTTAACAGTCAGGTGTCCACAAATGTGCAACTCCACAAATATGTAACTCTAAGGATATTCACCAGGTCTTTATAATAGAATTGGAAACAGCCTGAAACAAGCAAGCAAACCAGCAACTACAACAAGGGACTGGTTAAATAAATGATGGTACAGCCTCAGGGTGTTTGGAACTGAGGTTCCCACATGGGGTCTGCGGAACCTCTAAGGTCACTGAGAACCTTTCCAGGTATCCACATGGTCCAACATTTTCATAAAAATGCTAAGACGTTACTTAGCTTCTTCACTGTTTTGATCTTTGCACCAATGGTGAAGAAACAAAAGTGGGCAAAACTGCTGGTGCATTGACACAGATCAGCACTGGCACCAAGCTGCACTAATGATCACTTTATTCTTTATTGTCACAAACTGGCAGAAAAAGAATCCCAACAGTTTCACTTAAGAATGTCTTTGAGGAAGCAGTAGCGAGTGTTAACTTTATGGAGTCTTGACCCCTCAGGACACATTTTTAAATATTCTCTGCGGCCACCCATGTGGGAAGCATGCATGAAATGCTTCCCTTAGGTAACAGACTAGGATGGCTGCCTTGAGGAAAAGCATTTGCTGTCATTGAGTAGTGGGCTAAAGGTTCTGCCTTTCAAACATTTTTACTTGAACCAACAAGGCAACATTAACATTTTTGTGGGCTCTAGACACTTTTGCCTTTGTGGACCCTTCCTCTCTAACAAGATATAAAAATTACATTTGAGCCCTGGCCAGGTGGCTCAGTTGGTTGGAACATTGTTCTATACACCAGAAGATTGTGGGTTCGATTCCCGGTCAGGGTACATACCTATTGCGGGTGTGATCCCCAGTTGGCGTGTGTGTGGGAGGCAGCCAATCAATGTTTCCCTGTCTCTCTCTCCCCACACCCCTCCCTCTCCCTCTCTCACTCTTCCTCTCTCTCCATAAAATCAAAGAAACATATCCTCAGATGAGAATTTTTAAAAGGTGATATTAAAAACACTTACATTTTATAACTATGTTGATATAAAGACAACTTTATTAATTAAATTAAAATATATTTTTTAATCTAAAAGAATTAACCTTCATTTCTTCTTCTGATTTGAAAAGAAATTAAAATGACTTTGTGAGCCCATAAAGTAGTGTGGGTCTCAGCACCGTCCCTGGTGGAGAAGGGAAGTGGGCCTGACAGTTATACTAGGGTTGCTCAGACTTGGGTGTGGGCAGGGCTGAATTCTCTATGGAGCACAATTTTAATGTAGTATGTTAACATATTTGTCTTTGTATCAATGCAGGGTTTGTTTGTTTGTTTGTTTTTAACAGAGGAAGGGGCCCGTGAGGGCAAAATCACCTAAGGCCCAGGGGTGGCGAGAGGTAGGGGTTGGGGATGGGAGGAGGGAGCCTTCTAGAGAGACGTGGGCACAGGGCCTCTGCACTGACCAGCTCCAGGGCACAACATTCCTGGTGAGTTCTATGAGAACTACACACTAAAGAAGGGATGAGGGGGTGGGGATGGCACCCAGATTGGCTCTTGGAGGACAGTGAGGCATGACTGAGGGGGACAATTAGACCCACTCTGAAGTGGGGAGTGTGGGGAGAATGAGTGCTGGGTGAAGAGGAGCCGAGCTCCTGGGAGGGCGGTCTTCAGTCCTGACCCCTGAGAGCACAGGACCTAGAGGAGCCGGGTGCGAACCCCAGCGCCAGCCTGCCCTCTCTGTGGTCTCAGGCATATTTCTTGGCTTCGTGAATCTGTAGTGTCTTTGTGAAATGAGGATGGGAATGTCTCAGAAATAGCCTGTGCCTGCTGAGGCCGTTGTGAGGGTGTAGTGTTGGGATGTATGTGACCTGGCACGTGGTGAGTGTGCAGTAAGATGGAGGGCAAAGTCGGTCTGTTGAACATTACCACTTCCAGGTCACCAGGGAAATCAACTGCATCAGAAACTAATGCTGGGGTGGAGGTTAGTGAGTTGCTTCTTGGCTCCCTCGCAATACAGATTGACGATCATCCTCTGGTTCTGGCCTTGGCGATCACTGAGGCCCTGGAGAAGAAGCCTCAGGTCTGTCCACCACCAGGGAACCAGCAGGCTGCAGGCATCTCCCTCTCTCCCTACAGGCCTGGCCTGGAAACACACCTAGAACGTTGCTCTCCCTGGGAAGGAGACTGGTCCGGGCCTGGTCCACAGTAGGCATTCAGCAAGTGTCAGCTGAGTGAATAAACGAAGTCTGCCATTCTCCTGACTTGCTGTGCTCCACGGAAACCTCCCACTGTGGCTGGTCCCTACAGAACCAAGGGGCCTGTGCAAGGACCCAGGGAAGGACAGAGCAACAAGGCAGGCTGTCTCTGCACCTTCCCTGACATTCCTCTGCAGCTTCTGTGGGCAGTGCGGTGGCGGGGGTCCTCACATATCCTTAATGCTTTATTTTAGGACACAAAGAATCATCATTTCTCCAGTTTCATCTCCTACAACTCTCCTTTACTCGTTCCACTAAAAAAAAAATTACTGACTTGTAACAAAGAAGTTTAAGGTGTACAATGTGTTGACTTGATACATTTATATATTGCAATGTGATGATCACTTTAGCTTTAGTGTGACACTGGCACCATATCACAGAGTTATCATTCGTGTATGTTTGTGTGTGGTAGGAACACACTCACTATTTATTGAGAATTTCAGAGACACATCTGCCTCAGGATCTTTGCACTTGCTGTTGCTTCTCTTGCTTGGAACACTCCTCCCCCAGATATCTGCATGGCTTGCTCCCTCAGTTCCTTCAAGTCTTTAAATGTCACCTTCTCAGGGAGGTCTTCTCTAACATTTGACACTCCACCCCACTACACACTCCGTGCCCTCCTTCCCTGCCTTATTTTTCTCCACAGCATTAATATCATCTACCACATCATTTCGTTTGTTGATTGTGTTTCTTTCCCTCCTAGACTGCAACCTGCAAGAGGGCAGGGAATTTTTGTCTGTTCTGTTCACTGCTTTTATCTTTATTACTCAAATTGGTGCATGGCCCAAAATATGACTTCAGTACTCAATTGAAACAATGAATGCATGAGAGGTGTGAATTGTATACTGCTTTGCAAAGACCAGAGCAAAACACCACGGCGAAGGGAGGAGGTTGGCACCGCTGCTCTAGGAGGAAGCCTGAGGGCTGGGAGGGGCGGCGGCACATCAAATCGCGAGGACTCTGCTGGGCGTGCATTGTTATCCAAATTTGGTCCACAACTAGGTGTTCAGGTGGCTTCCCCTCCCCACTTTGGCAGGTGGAGAGGAGGGGAGTGGAGGGAGGGCCCTATTTAAGTACCCCGAGATGGGGCCCTAACATCTTGGGGAGAGAAACCTACTTTAGGGATTCACAAGGTGGGCTGTACAGAGGCCCCTCCTCTTTCTGCTCGTTTGCAGTTTTAAAACACGTGTTTGGTGATAATATCTTTTTACATTAATGAATCCCAACTGGTTCAATGGTGAACGTTCGCTCACTTGAAGTAGCTAACGGCTTCCGTGCACAAAGTAGGTCCAGACTTCTGGGGTCACGATGAAGAATCAACCCCAGGGCAGCCGGATGTGCAGTAATTGGTCGCAGGACAGAAAAGGTTTGGGGCTTTTACCTAAAGACAGGGGGGGGCGGGGGGGGGAGAGGTGGCTCTGAGATGCGCGGGAGGTTTGCATTGGTTGGGGAGGGGGAAAGTGATAATTGTCATTGTGCCTCCCTCCCTGGGTTAATAAAAGGCTCAATAAGTGCCATTCGAGGCACACAGGCTGGGATGCGCGCTGGAGGAGCACCTCTGCCTGGGCACCTCTGCTCGGCGGATCCTGCGTCTGGCGTCCGTAGTCATGGCGGGGTGCCTCAAGGCAGAGGGCCGGACACCAAAGCCCCGGACACCAGAGCCCCGGAGCAGCCGGGGCCAGACTGACCGACGTCCAGGAGGCAAGGGGAGGAGGGTGCCCGCGCGCGCGGGGGTTGGGGATGGGGTCAGGGCCCGGGCGGCGTGGGCGGGGTGGCCGGACGCGCGGGGACGGGATGGGATGTGACGAGCGGCGCGCTGTGCATTGTGGGAATCCCGGGGCCGCGGCTACTGGTTCCAGTTCACTCGGCGGAGGAGCCGGGCGGAGGGGGCGAGCGCGGGGCGTGCGGGCGGGAAGCGAGGAGGCGGGCGGGCGGGCCAGCGCGGAGCACGAAGAGAAAAGGCGCGAGCGGCCCAGAGGGCACAAGCCGAACACCTTGCTGCCGCCGCCGCCGCCGAGCCGCCCGTAAGTGCCGCGCGGGCCCCTCTCCGCGCGTCCCGTCCCGGCCGCCGGGGTCCGGCCGCCGCGCTTCTCCGGCCGCGGGTGCCTGGGAGCGACCCGGCCGGGGGCGCCCCGGGGGCGCAGGCCGGGCTCGGGCCCCGGGCTCGGCGCGGCTCACGCCGGGGCCTCGCGCTCTCCGCGCCTTCCCAGGCCATGCTGGGGCCGCGTGGGATTCCCTTTGGTTTTGTTCCGAAAGCAAACCCGGAAGCCAACTTCTCAGGAACGCAACCTCCTGCCTGCGCGCGGGCGCTTTTGTGGGAAGGAGACAGTTGGGGCCCCTTCGCGGCGGCCTTCCCCTCGGTGGTCCGGCCGACGGCTCGGCCTGCGGCGGGAGGAGGCCCCGCGGCACTGGCTGCTGGGCCTGGGCCTGGGCGCCCGGGCGCCCGGGAGCGGTTGTGCGCGGAGTTGGACTCGGTGAGGCCCCACCCGCCAGCGAGTTGCCAGCCTGGGCACAATAAGTCAGGCCCGAGATCCCGGTGGCCGCTGTGTAGGCGCCTAGCTCAATCTGCTGGGAGGGCAGAGTGGGGGGTGGGGGTTGATTGGAGGACACTCGCGGGACTGGAGCCAGACCAGGCGGGGAACGGGTTGTCCAGAGGCTGGCCGGGGAGAAGCCAGGGGACCCCCGCTGCTCTCGCTGGGCTCTTGATGGCCTTTTGTTTGCTTCTTGGTTGGGAGTTTTTTGAAGGTAACTCCGGAAAGCTCCAGGCTCCCTGGGTGGAGAAGGCCAGGAGGAAAAGAGACTCGCTGGGGGGTGGGGTGGCCAGACGAGGCGAGGTGAGTGCGCAGGATGCTGCCGAAAGGGTCATCTGACAACAGGTGTGTGGACAGTGCGCCCCACCTTCACTCCTGCAGGGGGACCACGGATCGCTCACGGATCTTGTTAGTAGATTGCTGGAAGGTTGTTTTAGATAAGCTGTTAAGGACAGTATTCCTGAGTTTGAAAGTGAGAGGCTTCTGTAGAAACAGCTGAGACAAAACTGAGTTCAATAATTACAACGATCATGAAGTCCGTGTAAGATTTTAATGATTTCATAAACAGCCTGTAAGAATAGACAATTGGAGGGGCACTCCTGCTAGCTTCTCTTTTTCTTTCACCTTTGTGGTTTGAGGTTTTACCGTTAGGGGTGGGAGTAGTGCTTTGTTCCAGGCCTTCCTGCTCCAGGGCCTAGGGGGAATTTCGAACAGCTTTGGATTTGATTGGGAGGTTCCAGTTGTAAATTTGGTGGAATCCACCTACTGCCAGCCACCTTTGGGGCACTGTGTGCTGTCAGAGGAGTTATTAGCTCTGAAATGGACACCTCATGCCTGCAACTGGAATTAATACCCCTGGTACACTACTCACCAGAGTTGGGTGGTGGCATCTCAGTCTTGCACAAGAGGCTGTCTGATATAGATTCATTTATAAGCCTATTTTTTTTCTTTAAAAAAACCCCTCAAGTCTTTAAATGTTTCCTCAGAAATGTTTTAGGAGGAGCATGGGTAATCTCTCAGTCTGTTATATTATTTTACTCTGTTTGCGTTGTAATGGGGATAAAGGTAGCGAGGAGGGAGGAGTTTAAGTTAACATCGCTGGAGGCAGGGCCTTGAGAATGGGGA
This sequence comes from Tonatia bakeri, assembly GCA_004024845.1. Taxonomy (NCBI): domain Eukaryota; kingdom Metazoa; phylum Chordata; class Mammalia; order Chiroptera; family Phyllostomidae; genus Tonatia; species Tonatia bakeri. The sequence continues at coordinate 294,555 of PVIA01000532.1, read as the reverse complement.
AGGGACAGCCCATGTTTTACTAAAGGTTGAGAGTCGCCTAGAACAGCACCAGCCCGATTCTGTGTCACTGGCTTGGTCTGTATGAAATAGGCCAGTCACATGCATCTCTGGTCCTGGAGATGCAGGACTCAGGGAGAACCCTCATTCCTTGCCTGGAAAAAGGCTTGGAATACATCTATTCTGAGACCTGCCTCTAATACTTGTAGAGCTAATGCTGCCCAAGTCATTTACAGGAGATTTATGTAAATAACGAACACACTGAACACCCGAAGCTGACAAAACCCAGGGATCTGTGGCATTTGTCACAGTTATAGCAGCCTGAGGTCCTTGGACTGTGCCTTTGGATTTGTGTTGGGTTTTCAGAGTTCTGTTCTTGGCACGTGGGCTGGGAAGGGGCAGGGGTAAGTGGGGTGTGTACTGGTCCTGTGGGTTCTCCCCACTTTCTGCAACTTTAGAAGTATGTTAGGTCCCACCTCAGCTCTTCTGAGTGAGTCAGAGTGGGTCAGCTCTTCTCCCAGAGTTGTGTGGGTTGCTTGCTTGGATTGAGCCTGCCAAGACCAGTGTCTTCCAATAAGTACTCATTGAGAATTAACTCTGGGTCAGGCACTGGGGACAGTACCATGGTCAAAGAAATGCCCAGTCCTTTTCCTCTGGAAGCTGACATGCTGAAAAGACAGGCAAGCAGCCACTGCAAGAACAGTGCAGGAGGCCGCAGTTGCTCCCCCAGTGGCCCCAGGATGGCAACCTCACCAGGAGCAAGCCCTTACCAGGCACGAAGGGCCCAGCAGGAACTGGCTGGGCAAAGGAGGGCAGGCCAGGATAAGTGTTTGAGGCCTGAGGAATCACATGTGCAGAGTGCCCAAACAATGAGAAAAGAGGTCATGTGGGGGAGCAGCCAGAGGCTCAGGGTGGCTCGGTCCAAGGGGAGAGTCAGGTGATGCAAGAGGGCCAGATCGGAGAGGATCCTGGTCAGAGACACTGAGGGGTTCAGACTTCATCCTGACAGTAGAGAGACTCAGCCAGTTCTTTGTTCTCACTGGGAGTGCTTCCTCTGTTCCACCAACAGTGGATGACTCCTAGATGCCAAGTCCAGCCAGGGTCCTGTCCTATTGAAAGTCACAGTTTAACTTGATCTTCGATGGTCTTCCATTGGAGTGGTCATCTTAGTTTGGCCCAGCCTTTAAAAGGGACAGGGGGTGTGAAGGAAAGTTTCCTGGTGAGGTTAGCTGACAGTGCCTTCCTCCTGAAATACAGGGTGAGGAAAAGTAGGTTTGCAGTGATGAGTACGCAAGACAGTTTATTTTTGTATTATTATTTATTAACTGTGTTATTTTCTATACAAACAGCTATAGACCCACTTTGCCCCCCCCTGAATAGCGGTGGTTCCTTTAGTGCAGCTGGGGAAGCATACCATAGGGGGCATTTGCAGAGGTAAAGTCTTAATCCCAGATGAGCTTTCTGCAAACTGTTTCCTGCTTGTGGTGAATAGCACTGGTGTTTGGGTTTTGTTTCTTCCCGCCACTAAAAATCTAACACGTGAGGGAGATACATCTGCTGGAACAAAATGTGTGGTTTAGAATTTATTTACTATCTCAATTTATCTTTCACTCCCTGTTTTCAGTCCCTTGGTTCCCCCAGGGCAGATTGTAAATTCTTTAATCATCCAGCTCACTTTATGATGTAGTGCTTTATGAATGGAGAGAGATTTTTTTTCTGATTGGCTAGAGTAGCAGAGCAGTTCTCTGTTCTGAGCCAATCAGAGTGTAGCTTGAGAACCCCAGCTCTGTGAGTGATAGTTGTATAGTTTATCCACATGCCTCCGGGGACATTACAGCAGAGACACCGTTAATCATTTGATGTGATGGGAGTAAACGGAAGAGAATGCTGTAAATAGGATTAACGTCCTTTGCTTAAGAATTAAGCGTCTCAGGTTGGCCTTGGTGATTGGAGTAGATGGGAAGGTGACAAATGCCTGTGGACATGTGGGCATTTATCCAGCTACAGGGAAAGGGTGGGGGAATCTTCCCTCAGCGAACACCGAGAGCTCCGCTGCCTTCCTCCTTGGGCGCTGGGGATAGGGGCGCCTGCCTAGCAGCCCCCAGCAGTTCTCGTCAATGCTTGTTTTTCATCAATATGCAGGCACTCATTGCTTAGATAATAAAAGACTTTGTGATTGACCATTCCAGTGGGTTTGCAAGAGCCCTGTTTATTTAAGAGTTTTTTTGTGCTGCACCTTAGAGACTGGTCTCTTACAGGTGTGAGGAAGGTAAGTATTTTCCTCTGGTCTGTGTTACTGAGCCTGTCTAGTGGCAAGGGGAGAGGTTACTGGAGCCGTAGAATTGTTGGGGGGCTAGAAGGCCTCTGCCAGGCTCCCACCTCGGAGAGCAGAACAATTGCAACGTTCCTTTTTGGGAATCCCCAGAGTGACTCCACAAGGTCCCAGGATTTTGAGGGTCTGGGCTCCCACAGGGACTAGCCAGGTGCGTGTAGCTGACTGGTCCCAGAGAAGGTATCCAGTTGCTGTCCCACTTCCACATCTCTGAGTCCTGTGGCCTTAGGAGGTGCTCCCCTCATCTTTGTCAAGAGGAGCCCACCCACAGTGAATGTCCACTAATCAGTCCCCGTCCAGCCAGCATGTGAGAGCCTCCCAGGTCACAGACGAGATGCAGCGGTGAGTGGAGCCGAGTGGACCATCCCCTCGAGACGGACAAGGAATACGGGACTCACACCAAAAAATAGTCATACACAAGGGGTGTTTCAACAACAACAGCAACGAAACAACAAAGACAAGGAACTAGTGATGATACAGGGCAACAAATGTTAAGGGTGGGGGAGTTGGTGTTAGAATGTTTCTATAAATTGGGTCTAGAGGGGCAGTTAGGTTGGAAGAAAGGCCTGGAATCTGCATTTGCAGAGCACTTTACAGAAAAAGATGGAGAAAATCAATTTGACACATTAAAGAATGGTGGTAGGCCTAGGGAACATCATAAGGGATTTTTAGCTGAACTTGGGGGCCACAGTAGGAATGTCCACTGAGGAAACTGGAGCAGTTCAGCCTGGTGGATTGCTGGGTGCAAGGCATGGAGCCCTGGTTGCTGGAAATAGGGAGAGAGGGGCTGGAGGGTCGCAGGGCCTTGGTGCAAGGCTGCAGCTAGGTATGGGCTGCCCTGAACTAGACTGTGACTAGGGGCCCACACGGCAGGAATACAGAGGAGAGAGCTCTTTGTTAGGTCTGCATCAGCAGAAGTGCTGGGACCACTAGATAGGATTGTTCCAGGCAGGAGGCTGGTGAGGGTGTTCCAGACTGAGCTAGTGGCGTGTGCCAAAGACTGGAGGTGGAAACAAAGGTGGTTTGCAGTGCAGTGAGGAGCCTAGTAGGGTGCCCTGCCGGGGAGGAGTGGAGTGGTACAGTAGGCAGGTAGGTGGGATGGTCCTTGGTCTTCTTCACCTCTATGGCCCCTCCTAGTAGTAGAGGGCTTGCAGTTTTCATGTCCATCTTATTCACGGGCTCCTCACTGCCAGGCTTCTAATTAGTCCTGAGCTATGAGGATAGATGATGTTGTCTAGGTCACGTCTCATTTGTTGAGGGGCCTGTGGTTGGAGACTTGTGTCTCACTCAAGCTCGGCTCGTCTCTATAGCCCCTCCCCAGAATAGTCCCTGGGAAAGCTTTGGGTTTCTGCTAATAAGGTTCATGTCTGTTGGACTGATTTATAGTTGGAGGAGTTGCAAAGGTGAAGACACAGAGATCCCTTTAGGACCAACCACAGAATCTTCATTTCCTAGCCCGATAACAGTCAGAAAGGCAGCCAGGCTAATGTATGTGAACATAATGTGATCAATGATGCTGAGGTTGCCTGAATACCTATCACTGTCTTCAAGGCTTGGGGGGCCCTCTGTAGGGGTGAGGGCTTCTAGTGTACTGAGTAGGGTCTGCTCTGGGCCATGGTTCCAGGAAGGAAGAACACAGCTTTGTCTGCCTGACAAGAGAGCGTTGCTGTATCTCTTGTGAGCAGTATCTGTGCCCCGAAGAGAAGTTGAGTGCATCAGAGGCCACTTTTTCTATGATGTAGAGCTGTCCCTCTCTTGGAAGAGGCTCAGTACACGACATGGGTCAGACAGGGCCAAGCAGGCTTCGGCTGCTCATCCAGACCTGGCTTCAGGATCAGCTTTCCAGTTGGTTTGTCATGTGACAGGGGCTGGCTGTTTCCTCTTTTCTTCTGAGCAAATAGGTAGGGGACATTTCTCAACTTCTCTTGTAATTAGCTGTGGCCACATGACCAAGTTCTAGTTGATGGATCATGGTCAGCAGTGGTATGTCTCACTTCCAGATCTGGGCCCTGAAAACCTCCATGTGTTTTCTTCCATGGTAAGCCTGGGAATCGTGCATGGGAGGCTGGGAGTCTGGGTCCAGCAGTCATCCCGTGGAGAAGCACTGGCCAGTCATGGAAACCCATTTTGGACTTTTCATGAGTGAGGAATAAGCTGTAGGGGCTTATTTGTTATAGCAGCTAGTGCTACCCTCGTGAATACAGACATCCAATGCCAGTTCTTCAGGAAGACAGCCTTTTTCATCTTATGCATTTTGTCATCATTTGTATTACCTTACCAAGCACTCCCTGAGTAGGTGAGTGTCAGGCCCTTCTATGCATACTTTCATTCAATTCTCTTATATTTCTATATGCATGCTCTTATTCAACTCTTGGAGGTCTATTCTATCATCATATCCACTTGACTGATGAGGAATTTGGCTCAATGAGGTTGCCTGAATACCTATCACTGTATTCAAGGCTCGTGGCTCAGAGGTGTTATGTCATGTGTCCAAGGACACATGGGCCATAAGTAGCAGAGCCACGACTTGAATCAGGTCAGTCTGGCTTTGGAATTCGAGTTATTAACACAGTGATCCACAGCCACTCTTGTCACAGCAGGTCTCCCCAGTTGGTGCCTGGCCGCAGCTGCCCATAGCTCTCTGTGGCCATCTGAAGAACAGGATGGGCCTGCACATTGCGCGTTTATCTGGAGGCCACAAGCTACAAAGTGATTGTCCCAATAATGTTTTTAAAATCACATGTCACTGGATGTCATGAGGTTGCTTGGCTTAGTCAGAATCCTCATAGCTGTGGCTGCAGCTTGGGGATCTATAGTTAGAAGTGCAGAAAGAACATGGGGAGGGGCAAGCAACAGCATCTCTGCAGGATAGCCCCCTTGGGGAAGGGATGAAGACTCAGGGCTGCTTTCTCAGAGAGGAGACAGACTCACAGTGAGAGGAAAATGGTCTTCATTCAGCAGGTGACACGAGGGTCCATGACATTTCAGATCTTTCCTGGGACCCAGGGAGCCAGAGGCAAGTCAGCAACGGCCTGGCCTCACGTCGCTTGCAGTTCAGTCAAGTTGGGGAGGGAGGCCCCCAGATACGTGCCAGGATATGTGCTGTGGGAACTCGGAGCAGAAGCAGTTTGGTCTTCAGTCAGGTTCGAGAAGAGGGCTCGTGAGCACAGTTCAGGTTGGTAGGAGGACCGAGGGTGTGACAGGCAGGAGAAACAGCATGTATAAAGACATTCTGGCCCTGGCTGGTGTGGCTCAGTGGATTGAGTGCTGGGCTGTGAGCCCAACGGTCGCTGGTTCAATTCCCTGTCAGGGCACATGCCTGGGATGCTGGCCAGGTCCCCAATTGGGGACAAACAAGAGGCAACCAATTGATATTTCTCTCACACATTGATGTTTCTCCCTCCCTTCTCCTCTCTCTGAAACTGGGCACAGCATCACAGGTCAGGAAGCCTGGGGTGGCTGGGGCACCTGATGCCAGGCCAGTGACAGGAAATAGGGCTGCAGAAGTAGTTGAAGGGTGCTGTTTGTGGCCGGTTCAGGGTGATGGGGCACTAGCAAAGCAGGCACAGGCTCTCCAGCGTCTATGGGAAGAGACTGGTGCTGCGGAAGGTGGTAAGAAGTACAGCTGAACCAAGGTGCGAGTGGTGTGAAGAGAAGGGAAGAGGCTGGAGAAGTTACGGAGGTGGGTTCAGCAGAGCTTGGCTAATGATTGGGTGCTGTGGCAGAGAAGTAGGGGCCAGGCTGACTCTTGCTTGGTAGCTCGATGCATGATGTTTCCACTGATGGGGCTGAGAAGCCCAGGGGAGTTCAGGGCGCCCATGGGACTTCCAAGTGGGCCCTTGCCTCAGGTAATCAGAACAGAGCCCTGGGGCTCAGCAGCCAGATACGCACTGGGCTAGAGACCTGGGCGTCGCCAGCATGTGGACGATGTCAAGACTCTTGGCTAGAGTCAGAGGGGAGCACCAGGAGCATCACTTTTAGGGAGTGAGTGTGTTTAGGACCCACCAGGTTCCTGAGTGCCAGTGGCTCCTCTCTGGGGCAGGACACTGTCCGATTTCCACAGGGGCAGCCCCGCACATATGCAGACAGAGCCGAAGTCTGTGCTCCAGTAAGAACAGGGCCAAGCTGCATTAATCACCACTGACCACAGGCTTCTGCTGAAAGAGGGGAAACATTCAGATCTGAAAAGCTCTCAGTCCAAAGCATAGGGTCGATCTGCAAAACACATTTGGGGTAATGCAAAAAACCCAGGAAACCCAGTGGCAGCTTCCCCTGCAAACGTGTGCGCACATGTGTTCCCGTGCTGCTTCCTCCACAGAGTGAGCACAGACTTCTGTTTGCAGGGGATGTTTTAAAATGAAGCCAACTAACTGTTTTAGAAAAATCCAGACCCTTCTGGGTCTCTTGAGAGCCCGGTGACCAGTTAAGACTTGGTGCCCCTCTGCAGAGTGAAATACAGGGTTAAATACAGGGTTCTCCTCCCAGGGGCTGCTTAGCTCCCTCCAGCACCTGCAAGGGCCAGGGCTTGAGCCCTTTAATTCTGTTGGGCCTGTCAGCACGGCTGCCCCACAGTGCCCAGGCATGCTTCTTTCTGCTGTTTTGGCCCCTTCTACCCAGCAGTCAGTTTGAGATGATCTTGGGGGTTGGTGACACTGATGTTAGGTATGGACCACAGCATGTCTCCAGTATAGAGTCGGGCATGAGAGTAAGAAGGACTTACAAGTCAGTGGCCTCCACGGTCAGAGGCGAGGGCTATTATAGCTGGAGATGTTCACACACCACGGAGCCTAACCTCGGTTTAGCAGTAAGCGGGACACCTGCCCATTCGATTTGGTGGTCAGGGCATAATTGTCCTCTCGGGAAGGCTTACCTGGTGCCCAAGAGTGGGCAGAGGGCTCTTCACAGCCCCTCTCTGAGCACCATGCACTGGCTTTCCACCATTACCACTTAAATGACTCTAGGACTCTCCATCTCTCTTCCCCACCCCGCTCTATGAGAACAGGGCCACGCTGCCCTGTGCACCGCTGCCTCCGTGCCCCAGCATGGTTCCTGAAGTGAATGCGAGGCGACTGGAATGCTTTCAGCAAATGTTTGAGACCTTACTGTGTGGTGCTACACTAGGAGCATGGCCAGGGGAAGACTTGAGAGCTTTCAGTCTCATGGGAGAGACAGTGGTGGGGGGTATGCGCCGCTCAGGCTGTTGTGTGAAGCACATGGGACCCCAGAGGATGGAGCGTCTGGATTGAGCACTCGGGGGTGGGTTGGCAGAGGGCAGAAAGCAGAAACGAGGGATGGAGGGGGTCCTAGTAGAAGCACAGCCACCACCGAGCAGGGCATTCGGGGAACCACGTGTGACCACAAGGTAAAGCTGGATGGGTGTGCCAGGCCTAGATTTCTAGGGCTCTACATGACAGGCCAAGGGCCCTGGTTTTGTCTTGGGCATGGTGGCAGCCAGGGGACACTTCAAGGCCACAGCGTGTCCAGATTTGTGTGTACACAGGTAACCCTGCTGGTGGAGGGCAGGTGGAGTGGAAGAGAGGAGTGTGGGGGTGGGAGACCTTTTCAGGAGACATTTTCGATCATTTAGTTTAGATAGTGATGACCAGGTCAGTCACATCTGGGGCGGAGAGGAGAGGACCCCTCAGAAGTGTCGAACATGGGCATCCTCTGGACTGAGTGACATTTTGGATGGGGATTGGGAGGAGGAGCAGGGAAGGAAAAATGCTTCTTTAAGGGCAGGCCTGTCCAGCAGACTGGAAGTATCCCGAGGGCCTCTCATTCCAACCTGGTTACTCATTGAGCTCCTGTGAGCTGTTCCTGCCTCTTGCAGATGAAAGATTGGACACTACCTTTGTCAAAGAACTTAGGTATCTGGCTGTAAAGCTTCATTCTAGGGGCAGGTGACATAGTTTTCTTTTCTTTTATGTAGACTTCAGCAAATTTACCAGCCCTGGCCTCAGTGTATGAAAATGCAATTATTAAACAAGTGTATAGAACATAGCCAAGAAATCCCATTTTCTTTTATGTCATGTGGCTTAAAGGCCACTGTCAGAGTAACCTTTAAATGGAAGTGGCTGATAAAATTGATGTCATGATATGAAATGTGAAAAGCTAAGCCTTTCTGTCTTCGGGGCCTCTGTACTTCAGTGGAGATCATCAGCTGGGCTTTGTAGGCTTGGCGGCTGCAGGCAGTGGCGTCTGTGGGCAGCACCTGTTTCTTCCAGGGGAAGGGCGGATGGCACCGTCCCAGTGATCCTGATGGTGTGCTTCCTCCCTCCTCAGTGTGCTGACTGATCCAGCTCCAGGGCCACCGCCATGTCGAGCCGCGGAGGGAAGAAGAAGTCTACCAAAACCTCCCGGTCCGCCAAGGCAGGAGTCATCTTCCCTGTGGGGCGGATGCTGCGGTACATCAAGAAGGGCCACCCCAAGTACAGGATTGGAGTGGGAGCGCCCGTGTACATGGCTGCTGTCCTGGAGTACCTGACAGGTGAGTGCTGAGTCAACTGGGACACCGCTGGCAGTTCTGACAGCTTTTCAAGGGTTTTCTGGTTTCTTTTCTTTTGAAACTTCAAACCTACGGAAAAGTTACAAGAATAGTACAGTGACCACTTTCATCCAGATCCACCAGTTAACGCTTTGTTGCCCCACCCCGTGGATGGGCAGGTGTGCACCCACACACATATGTTTATTTTTGGCTGTTACATATTAGATGGTTTATTTTGAAATTCCCTCACTTGTCCTAACAGTGTCCTTTGTAGGCTTATTTGGTTTTCTTTCCCAGTCCAAGATCCCTTTCGGGGTCACACCTTGCATTATTGCGTTTGGCTTGCTGGTTTCTCTAGTCTCATATAATCTTAAATAGTTTCTCAGCTTTTAAAAAAATTCTTCATGGCATGGACTTTTTTTCCCTTTCTTTTTTTGACATGGTCCATTTTGAAGAATCCAGCTCCTTTTGCTGAGTTCATTCTGGTTGGTCTCGTGCTTGGATTTGGGTTAGACACTATAGTAGGGACTGTGTAAGTGATGTTGAGCCCCTCCCTGGTCAGCAGGCACCTGAGGGGCTCTGTGCTGTGTCACTGGTGATGTTCAGTTTGGTCGTTTGATTACGGTGGTGTCTGTGGATCTCTGCCCATCCCGAGTCACGGGCTTTTACCTGGCAGCTTTAGTGTTCTCTGGTGATTTTCTACGGTGGTTGGAAAATGGTGAATTTCTCTTAAAGATTTTATTTATTTATTTTCAGAGAGAAGGGAAAGGAGAGAGAAAGACAGGGAGAGAAATGGTGATGCGCATGTTGTGCATCGATCAGCTGCCTGTCACATGCCCCCAGCGGGGACCTGGCCCACAACCCATGCATGTGCCCTGACTGGGCATCGAACCAGAGGCCTCCCAGTTCACACACTGGTGCTCATCCACTGAGCCACACCAGCCAGGGCCAAATTTTCTATTTCTGTCATTTCTCCTGTGTTTATTAATTGGCGTTCTTCTGTAAAGAAGACCTTTCCTTCTGTCCTTATTTTCTATACTGTCAATGTTGGTTCACTGATTTTTTTTTAATTTAGTGGATTATGCACAATCATGTCATTACTCGTTATGATGCTCAAATTGTCTCAAATTGGACCCTCAAGCTGGTTCTGGTGCCCTTTTGCCACATCTCTCTCCATTTCTGTACATTTCCTTGCTTTCCAACGCTGTGAGATATCTGGGTTTCACCCTAGACCTTCCCTGCCCCCATCTTGGAATCAGCCGTCTCTCCAGGGTGTCCTTGGGCCTTTTCACAGGTAAAATTCTATTGGTCTCATTGGGGCTCCATAGAAATTTTGAGGGGCCAGCTGGACAGGGATACCACCCCCACTTTTAGTGATGAGAAAACCAGCCTGAAAGCATGAAAGGACTTTCTTGGATTGCATATAACCAGTGAGGACTTGGGGGTCCCATATCCTACTGTCCTGTCATCATGCTTTTACCACGTACTGCTCCGTACACCATCAGCGTAGGCAGCAGGAGAGGCACCCTTGATTCTTAGCAAGACAAGGTGCCTCTTCCAAAGTTTACAGTCAGGCAGCGGAAGAGCTAGGTCACTTATTACTTTCCTGAGTCTCTCAATTAGGAAAGACCAAAGGCTCCCCCATGAAAAATGCAGTCATAACTGGTGTGTTATAGTTGTGAGGTATTTGCACATATTCTAGGACTTTTGATCTCTGCTTGTCAGAGACTCTAACAGGTAGCATGCCTGGTGGCATGAGCTAGGCCTGGTCCTTCTCACTGTATAGATAAAGAAACAGAGGCCCAGAATTTATGTGACACACTATGGCAGTCATCCAGGGAGACCAGGGGAGAAGTCACTAGATAGAAATCAAATCAGAGGACATTTTCTAGTTCTGGCTTGGCAGTTCACATGCTGTGTCATCCAGAGTGAGTCACTTAGCCTCTCTGGACCCCAGTTTCCTTACAACTCGAATGCATACAGGAGTCCTGCTCCACCAACTCCAGGCTGCTGGGAGACCAAGGGGGCTTTGACCATAATGGGAAAGCTGATGCAATATGTAAACCCAGCCAGCTCAGTGTTTCTTGGCTCCCAGATGACACAGTGCCCCTATCACTGGAGTTTTCATAGACACTGTCATTAGATCAAGTACAGCATCAATTTCATTTCTTCTGTAAAGATTTCTCTTTTTTGTTCACAGGATGCAGGACAGGGGATACTGTTGCTCCATCATACCTGAAGCAACAAGTGTGCCACACAGCAGACTTGTAGGTTTTCCTTGTCTGTGCCTGGCTGGCTCTGAAACTGAGCACAGTGCTCATGAGGTCACAGTCAGCAGGTCTGTTCTCATGGTAGCCAGAGACCTCGACCCTGTCTGTAACCACACCCGTCGCACCTACCACAGGTGTGTGGTAGAGGTCACAGAGGGAAGTGGGAATGGTCAGGGAAGTCCATTACTAGAGCTGGAAAAGTAGCTTTTGGCAAATCCTTACTCTGGTATTAGCCATGTTAACCCCTGCTATACATATTTTTAAGTTATGTCAAGGCCTTCCATAGAGCTGTAGTTAGCTGAATCCAAACCATTTTCTCTGGCCGCATTGAGTGCTGAGTCACTGGCATGACTATTGCCTAATACTAGACCCCAGCATGGTGCCTGGCCCATGTGACAGGCACCTTGGGAGACGTTAGTGCTGTGCTTGGTCGCTGCTGTGGTCACTTGTGTCCTCTTGCCTGGTGATGGGATGGGAGCTGAGCTCTGGGGCCATGTCCAGTAAAAACTCCATTGTGCCCCTGAGAACAGTGCTGCACACCCACACTGACAGCTCTCCGGAGGTGACCTGCCCAGAGCCCTGAGGCTGGGACAGGTTTGGAAGCCTGGGCACCTGCGTACTCAGAACTTTGGTTTGGTCCTTGAGTGAAAAGGAAAGGTGGACCAGCTCTCTTTCTATTCTGCTCTTTGCTTTTGTTTAACTGAAGACCCTTCCCCCTTCATTCCACATGCTTACTGAGTACTTAACTGTGTGCCAGGCACCACGCTGGGCTCTGTATGAGAGCACAGGAATGATGGGGGCAGAAAGCACCAACCAACCCAGATGGTATCTGAGTTTGAGGAGTACCAGGGAGGGCGTCAACAGGCCATGGGCACCCAGGTGACTGGGGGCCTGGAGAGGAACCGACTCAGGAAGGCTTCTCTGAGGAGGAGACATCCGCTGAGACCTGGAGAAGAAAATGCTACTGGCCAGCCCTGTGAGAGCTGGGTGAGGTGCTCTGTTATCTGTTCTCTGCTGGATGCACCTGCTGAGTGGCATTCAGCCACTTCTGGGAGTGGGGGAAGATATGTAAAGAGGGCACCAGCCCTTAAGCAGCTCAGGGCCTGGTCAGTGATGGGGCCCAGACCTCATGTCCTAGCACTGGCGTGTGAGGGAAGTACCACCATTAAGCAGGTCCTCACTGAGAGCTGTGGCATGTCCAGCACTGGGATATCAGAACAAGACCTGTCCCCACCCCGAAGAGCTTCCTGTCCAGGGGCAGGGAAGAGAAAGAAGGGGACGAGGCACGGCTGCCTGTGCCGTGAATGGGTGTGGGAAAGTGTTTCCTGAAGGATGCTTATTAATCAGTTAACCAGAGCGCCCTGCTTGTCTAGCTGTCACCTGACGGGGGCTATGGAGGGATTGTTTTCCTGTCTGTGAGGCCCGTACCCTCCCACATGGCGTAGACAACAGCAGGTGTGGTGATGGGGTGTGCAGCATGAGACCATTTGGAAATGGCTGGGCCAGGCCTCCTGCCTTCAGAAGGATCCTGTGGAGACACGGGTGGGGGTGGGGTGGCCTGGATGTGCAGGTGTTGCTGATAGGACTGCTGAGCTGCAGGGCCCACGTAGGCCTGGGTGGCTTTGGTGTGGGGGGTGCTGACATTGCCCTGGTGGCCAGCCCTGGGGAACACTTGGCATGCTGTGCCGTTAGGTGGAAATCAGGTAGAGGCGGTGGAGCTTGATGGTTAAGAGTGTGGCACTTGGTGTCAGAGCTGCCATTTCTTAGTTGTGGCTTTAGACCAGCCACTTACACCTCTGAGCTGTGGTTTTGTCTGTAAAATGGGGCTAACAGTCACTGTCTCACGGGGTTATTATGAGGCTGAAATGAGAGGATGCACATTTGTGATGGGCTTTTTCGTGCCAGCACAGTATGTGTGCCCACGTGCCGTTACATTAGGGTTAAAGCAGAGACAGGAAGGAGTGCCTTGTCATCCTGCTGTGGTTGCCCACTTCCCTTAGGGATGGTGACCAGAGCCTCACCAGGTTCCTGCAGAATGTCTCAGCAGTGTCAGGCCTACCTCTGGTTGGTTTCAAGCTGCCATGTGACTCCTCTTCCTAAAGTCTGTATCACACTCACTAACAAGATGCCCTGTTACCAGACTCTTCTGTCCGGTGTCAAATGCCACTTTTGTCCTCAGCTCCTGGCACACTCATGGAAACCTTGAAGGATTTTCCAGTTAGCCAGGAGACAAGCATACCTAGCCCTGGGCTAATGTGAGGGCAGAGCTCAGGCCAGACTAGCACAAGAGCATCTGAACAGGCAGTGGCTCTGCAGGTGGCACCACCAGTTACACACTTCTGTGGAGAGCACGTTTTCAGGGGCGAGGGGCAAAGCATATGCCCCTGGTGTGGTGCAGGGAGGCTTCAGGGGCTTGCGTCTGACTCTGAAACTCGAAACTGGTGTCTGTTTCTTCTCTTGGGTCCAGAGCCTAATCATCCGCTGAACTTAAAAGGAAAAGTCAACATCTGGAGCAGGCTTGGGTCTGGAGAGCAGACAGTTCCTTCCCTAGATCTCTGCGCACCTGGCTTTGCAGCCCTGCTGGACTCCCCCCTGAGCTCTTCAAGAATGTGATGTCATCCGCTGTCTTCTCAGGGCCCATGCTGTCTGGGCTTCATGCCATTCTCTACCCACTTAGCTCTTGACTTTCCAGCCTAGGGCAGCTGACGTTTTTTGGGGTTGCTGTGCAGGTTAATCCTGCATCACATGAGTTTAGCCAGTATCCATAGTAAACTCAATAAATGATAGATACAAATAAGCAGCATGGAGTAACTGAGGCAGTTTCTTTGAGGCATCATCTTTGCCCTCCATAGTACTGTGGTATGTTTTTCTTCATTGATACTTAAAGGAACTCAACTTTCATTCATCCCCTTTGGAGCCTCTCCCTTGTGCCTTGCACAGCACTGCACAGTGCTGGAAGTGTTGGGGGATGTGACCTAAGAACACGTGACATGGCTTTTGCCCCGATGGAATTTCCACTGATGGCAGGGGACATACAAGCCCAGACTGGCAAGGGAATAAGCAGATCTAAAGGATAAGTTAAACATACATGAGCTCACAGTCCGGGGGACTAGGAGGAAAGAGCAAGCGCATTTGTGATCTGACATTCTCAAGTCACGGGTCTAAGCACTCTGAGCATGGCCCATACTGTGTTCAGCAGGACCCCAGTGTTTGGTGAAATCGAAGGGAGTCCACTGAAAGTAGGTTCTCTGTGGCTGACGTGAGGAGACAGAGAGATTTACACTCCCTCTTTGGAGATGGATGTGTGAATAACTTTGATGAATTCCTCAGTAAAGGAACTTGTTTTAGTTTGGGAACCACCTATTTTAGTTTGAAAGACAGCTTTCTTTACTGCAGGACTTTTCAGAGACTTTAGCAGGCTGGTGTCACCTTGAATCTTCCAGGGGAGGAACTGGGGTATGTTGTGGTTCCCAGCTTATATCAGAAAAGCCTTCCAAGGAATACCTTTAAACTCCATGCACAGTACGATGTGGGGGACACTGTTGTGTTAAGCCCGTGTGGAATGGCACTACGAGTAGTGCCAATGGAGAAATGAAATCAAGAGCCACTGCAGAGAATGAACTTTGGTTTGGCTTGTTGTGACACTGAGACACCATACCTGACTCATAGGTAAGGAACCTGGGTCTTCCTTCTCCATCCAGGGCCCAGCACATGGAAGGTGCTTCAGTATTTGCTAAGTGGGGTAGTGACGTGGGGAGGCTGTGCATTTATTCTGCCAAGCTGAGTCGCTCAGGCACTGCTCAGGGAGGGCCTACCGCTGTCCAGGCCTGTGCTGGACACTGAGAGGTATGTGATCAAAGTCCCTGCTCAAGGACCTTACCTTGGGAGCACAGGCCTTTAGAGCCATGTTACTCAACCCCTGAGAGAACAAGTCTGGTTCCTGTTCATCAGATCCGGAAAGGTGTGCGATGACATCTTACTCTTTGTTTTTGGCCCAGAAACAGTTACACAGCCTGATCGTGTACGTTAGT
This sequence comes from Tonatia bakeri, assembly GCA_004024845.1. Lineage (NCBI taxonomy): Eukaryota > Metazoa > Chordata > Mammalia > Chiroptera > Phyllostomidae > Tonatia > Tonatia bakeri. The sequence goes on along the minus strand of PVIA01000532.1, from coordinate 279,441 downwards.
CTACCAATTTACTTCCTAGGACTTAGGCCTGTTTGCAGAAATCAAATCCACTCTTGAAGGATTTGTCAACATTGGAAGGCCCTGGTTCTCCATGCTGAGTGTCTGACACCTTGCAATAAACACAAGTCCTCCCATGGTGACCGCTGTGAGAGGTCTGCTGACTGGGACACCTAAGCTGTGGTCTGTTTAAAAACCTAGTGTCACAGTTTGTGCATTTCCACCTCTCACAGGACAAGGCTGCCCTGTTTGGATCTAATTCACAAATGATGATATTGGGATTTGCAGATTCTTAATCCCCTCCTCCTTTCCCGTTTCCCTGGCCCTGCCCCTTGGTTTGGACCTTGGTTTTCCCTCTCCTGTCTCTTGTTAGTGACCAGAACCTCCACAGCCTTCTAGTGGGCCCTTGGCATCCTGTCACAGCTGGCAGTCCTGCCTGAAGCTGCCTGTGTGTACTTCACTGACTGGTGAAGTTTAAAGGGCCAGCCAGCCCCTGAACTGGGGAACAAGCAGGGTCCCCTCAGTGACCTTATGGCCACTTTACAGACTAGATGAAACCCAGCCCTTGTGCTCGGCTGTTTCCTGCAATAAACCCCCAAGAAAAAGGGTAGTTGTTAAAAATATACTTGGTTTTGGCTAATAAAAGGAGCATCCTCATCCCAAGTTTTAGCTTGTTTGATTTCTGATCTGTACCTCAGGTCCGATGTTTCATGTCCCTTTGGTGTTAGTCATTGGGCCCCACACCATCCTGCCCCCATCTGTAAGTGAGGCAGAGCCTGCAGCTGGCTCTGTCACTTACCTGACCTCTTTACCACCTTCTTATCCAGGACACCCAAGTGTGTCCTGTACTCACATAGCTAAAAATAGGGCAGGAAGAAGGAGGAGGACAGTTAGGCTGGCTCCTTGATGCTCTGAGGCCCTCTGAGTTCCTTTGTCTCATGCTAGTTTGTGTGACCACCTCTATGTCAAACTAACTAACACTTCAGGCCAGAACCCAGCTGACCCTTGCGAGCACCTTCTTGGACATTCGTGCTTGCCTGGGGCTCTCAGCACCCATTGGTGCTCATTGTTCTGCAGAGCTGTTCACCAGCTTCATTTTCTTTTAAAAATAAAAAACCACAGGAAAGGGAGGACTAAGGGTTTTCGTGAGCCAAAGGGTTGCAACTACAAAAAAGTTGGAAACACTGAAGTTAAAACTCCAGTGTGCTGGGTACCAAGTGTGCATACACTGTATTTAAATGTACATTCTTTTTTGTGGTTATACAAACAATTTGTGTTTGAAAACTTAAGAAGCTAAAACTCACTATAATCCCACTGCCCAGAGATATAACAGCTGGCACTGAATGCCTTTCGTGTGTATCTGTACATGTATGAAAGAGTAGATTTTAATGTAGTTGTTTTACTAATACCCACTACTGATGATCTTCACTGGTAGCTGATCACAGAAAATTATCACTGTCAAAGCAAATCATGAAGTAATAATGGAGGTGCTTTCCACATACACTACATTGTCTGTCCTCCTTTAGTTTTCCAGGGCAATAGATGACTCCATAGTGATGGACATTCAAGGTGTGCTTGACAAAGCAGCAGTCTAGCACTAGGTGCTTTGACATTTCTTCTTGACCCTTTAACAGTTCACATAATGCTGGTTTGGTGGTAGTGAACTCCTTCAGCTTTTTTTCATGTGGAAAGCTCTATGAATGTCCTTCAATTCTAAATGATAGCTTTGCTGGATAGAGTAATCTTCATTTTAGGTCTTTGCTTTTCACCACTGAATATTTCTTCCCAATCCGTTCTGGCCTGCAAAGCTTCTTTTGAGAAATCAGCTGACAGTCTTATGGGAGCTCCCTTATAGGTAAATAACTGCTTTTCTCTTTCGGCTTTCAAGATTCTCTCTTTGTCTTCAACCTTTGCCGTTTTAATTATGATGTGTCTTGGTGTGGGCCTCTATGGGTTCATCTTGTTTGGGACCCTCTGCACTTCCTGGACTTGTGAGTCCATTTGCTTCACCAGGTTAGGGAGGTTTTCTGTCATTACCTTTTTAAACAGGTTTCAATTTCTTTTCTCTTCTACTTTCAGCACCCCCATTATGCAGGTGTTGGTACACTTGAGGTTGGCCCAGAGGCTTCTTACACTCTTCTCATTTTGGGGGGAATCTTTTTGCTTTTTGCTATTCTGATTGGATGTTTTTGTTTCCTTATTTTCCAAATGGTTGTTTCGATTCTCAGCTTCATCTACCCTACTGTTGATTCCTATAAATTATTCATCATTCCTGTATAGTGTCCTTCATTTCTGATTGGTTCCTTTTTATGGTTTCCATGGGTTTTTTTATGCTGTTGAAGTTCTAAGTTTACTTACTTTTCCCTTAAGTTCATTGAGCATCCTTATAACCATTGTTGACCTCTGCATCTAGTAGATTGCCTATCTCCACTTTGTTTAGTTTTTTTTTTCAGGAGTTTTGTTCTGTTCTTTCATTTGGAACATATTTCTTTGTCTCCTCATTTTGGCTGCTTCCCTGTGTTTGTTTCTATGTATTAGGTAGAGCTGCTACATCTCCCAGGCTTGGTCGAAAGGCCTAATGTAATAGATGTTCTGTAGGGCCCAGTGGTACAGCCTTGCCATTCACCAAAGCTGTGCATCTCAGGTGTGCCCCTCATGTGGGCTGTGTATACCCTCCCCTTGTAGTTGAGCCTTGATTAAAGTTGACACCTCAGTGGGAGGAATTTACCCCCAACCTGATTGGCTGCAAGGACTGGCTTTGCCCACTGTGGAGGATCAGCTATGGATGGGTCTACCCCACTGAGCACAATTTATTTCAGCAGGGTTCTGGTGCCTGCAAAATTTGCCCCTTGGTGTGTTACTTGTGGAGGTGGTTGGGTGGTACTTTGTTGTGATCTGAAGCTGTCTGCTGGGTGCGCTGGTTCTGGGGCCTTCCAGGAGATGCAGGCCAAGGTCAGCCACTGCTTGTGTTCTGTCCGGGGCCATCCACATGGGCCACAAAGCAATCTGAGAGTGGCTGCTACTTGTGCTGGGCTTGGAGGTGCTCAGGAGAGGATAAGCTGCAAACCAAGGCCAGCTGCTGCTAGTGCCCGGCCTGGGGCTACTTAGTGAGAGGCATGGGTCATGCTGAGGCCAGATGCTGCTTGTTGGAGACACTTTAGGAAAGTCTGAAGCATGATCCAAGACAGGCCATTTGTACGGAAAAGCTACTGGAAACAGCTTGGGTGAGCCCGAAAGTTGATGGGGTGGGGTCTCAGAATTACCAGGGTGGTTGAACAGTGATAGCAGGGTTAATGGAGTCTCAGACATGGCACCTGCCTGTCTGCTCTGAGGGGAGGGCTCAGAAAACAATGGCCTGTGCCAGCACTTCTGTCTGGGAGAAAGAGGCCCCTCCAGCTCTTGTCTTGATACCAGACACTTCATTTTCTCACTGTATGTCCCTGTTGCCTTTGAGCTGCTGCCCAGCACTGGAACTCAGAGGGAGTAAGTCCAAGTAAGTCTGTGCTCGGGCCCTTTAAGAGGAAGTGCCTGGGACTCCCGAAGCCCTTTGTCTCAGCCACAGACCCTGCTGGTTTTCTCAGCCAGAAGCCAAGAGGACTTTTCTTCCTGGCCCTGGAACCCTGGGGTGGGAGGACTAACGTGGGGCTTGGTCCCCTCACTCCTCGGGGGGGCCCTCTGCAGCTGAGATATACCTCCTGATTTTTATCTACCACATGTGGTTGTGGGCCCAGCTCATCCTGTGTCTCCACCCCTCTACCAATCACAATGTGGCTTCTTTAAATCCTTAGTTGTGGCAGTTCCGTTCAGCTAGATTTCAGGCTGTTCTGAATGATGGTGGTTCTGTAGTTGAGTTGTATTTTTGATGTGGTTGTGGGAGGGTGTGAGTACTGTATTTATGTACAGTGCTGTCTTGACCAGAAGCCTGGATAATTACTTTTGACCTATCATTTAGAACTATCTCCCAGTTTAATTCTCTCTTCAGCTGTATCTTATCTATTATTCAGACACTGAATTTTTGACTTGAATTTTGATAGTTTTCATTTCTAGAAGTTTTTTGGTTCTTTTTTGAATCTGCTTGGTTATTCTTTATAATCTCTTGTTTTCTCCTCATTTTCAAAGTTTTACTTAAATATATAGTTATATATGTATCTGAATAATTTTTTTCAACTAAGAGATAATTGACAAATATAATTGTATTTGTACAGTTAAAGTGTACAATGTGATGGCTTGATGTACATATACAGGAGTAGGCAAAAGTAGCTTTATAGTTTGTGTGGGAAATAATGCTTTAATGAGTAATAATTCAAGAATAAACTCTTTCACATACTCATGTCTGTAAACCTACTTTTGCCCACCCTTATACATTGAGAAACTACCAGACTTATCTGAATAATATTAATATCTGAAATGTTGATGAGTCTATTTTTGAATCATTGTTTAGAAAGCCTATTACAAAGGAATTCCTTCATGCTTTTGCTTAGTATTTTAATAGTTTGATTCTTTTTACACTCTTACTTTGATTCACTTAGAATTTAACTTGATACATAACATAGTATGAGATAGGGATCCATTCAGTTTTGTTCCACACGGTTATGCACTTATCTCAACACAAAGAACCAAGTAATCCATCTTTCTCCAGTGATCTGAAATGCTGCCTTTGCCATACGTGAAATTTCTAGATATAGTTAAGGGTGTTTTGGGACTTTTTTTTCTGTTTCATTGCTCTGTCTTGTTATAAACTTAATAATATGTTTCTTATATCAGGTAGGTCTTCCATTGTCATTTTACTTTTGTGGAAAGTAATAATTTTCTTTAATAAGTGCCAATGGAAGTATTTAATAATACCAAGGGTAAAATTCATATGTTCCCAATGTACCTACACTGAGACATGCGTCTGCCTCCCTGCTCTTTTGCTCACCCACTCCCCCTCCGAGGGGACAGTCATGGTTCTTAGTTTCTTAAATGTCATACATCTTCCTAAAAATAGCCTTCTTTTCCCTCTTCATTTAAAAAGAGATCTAGAAAATGAAATCTCAAACAATAGTGAGTCATGATAATGGGTACATGTGGTATGTGGAGACTGACATTTATATTCGAGCCCAGATCTCGGTTGGGAAAATCTGAGGATCACTGACTGGCCCCTGCCCTACCCCCAGCACCCCAGTCTCCTCGACTAACGCTGAGTCCTGACTTGAGACTGTGAGGTGAGGCCTGCCTGGGTCCTGGGCCATCATGGGGCTGCTTTCGCCTGGGCTGACACTGCCTGCCGTGGGCCCTGAGTGCTCGAATACATGAAACCAGGCCAGTGCCCTGGAGAGTGTTCCTGCACTTCCCTTCATCGCCACCCGAATGCCGCATGTCTGGTGCTCTTGTGTAGACTTGTCCATGACGACCCATCTGTGAGAGAGCCCAGCTCTGACCAGGTGCAAGGTGCCGAGTGGGTGCTGGGGGTCGAAGGAATCGCTGTTGACTTCAGCAGATTTGTGTTGAGTGTCTGTGAGGGCCGGACATATCACAGGCCATATCAGAGACGCCAGGGCTGGGCCTGTGCTCTCTCACCCGTCCCTCACCACCGTGTACTCAACTCCCCGCATGAGGACTGACCCTTCACAGCTGCTCAGCAAGTATTGGGTTGGCCAAAAAGTCCTTTACATTTTTTCCATAAAATAAAAGACACTTTTTTTTATTTTCACCAGTAACTTTATTGATTTGGATATTTTGACTGTGTCGGCTATCTCCTGCTATTGGCTTCTAGTGGGTAGAGGCCAGGGGTGCTGCTAAACATCTTCTAGTGCGTAGGACAGCTCCACGGCAAAGAGTTATTTGGCCAAAATGTCAGGAGTACCAAGAAACTTTGCAAACCACTTTTGACATGTTTGATCAGTCATAGCACCTTCTCCATACTGCACAAGTCTTTTTTTGCGTTTCAGTTACGGTTTTACATTTCTTGAAATAATCAAGCATAATGTGCCAAGAATGTTGTGTATTTTCTTCCATCTTCAGTATTCAAATGGCTGCACAAAAATTCAGTTTAGGTAAGGTTTTTTAAAAATGCACACTGATACGACAGCTGTCACCATACAGTCTAACAGAATTGTTTCAAGTGAAGTTAAAGACAACTAAGCGCTGTTAGAGCCATCGTACAGAAAAAGCATGATGGGCTTTTTTGGCCAACCCAATAGTTTTTTATTGAAGGGTAAGATCAGTTAGAGGAGGAGTTTCAGGAGGAGGGAGTGTTGCTAATGTCAGTGCTCCCAAGGAAGCTGATGAGGGTGAGAGCTGAACTAGACCCTGGCTTTTTAAATGAAGTGTCATTAGGACTCCCGAGAGGGTGCAGGGGCCGGGCCTGCCTGCAAAGACGCACTCAGGAGGGCAGCGGTCGGCTGCAAACAGGTGTCAGTGTTTCGAGGGCTGATGGCTCACTTCTGCCTTGAGAGCCATGGAGCGTGTCTCAGCTCTGCCTTGAAAAGCAGAGGCTGCCAAGCGCCGCCCAGCTGATTGAAATAACAGCATCCCAAGGTCCCCCTGTGTGACCCTCAAGAATGGCTTTAGAAGAACTACTTATTTACTTGAGAGAGGAAGGAAATGGTTAAGAAGTCTACACATATCTTCTCTCCCAACATTTTCCTGTTAAAATGTCAGCAACTAATAAAATATATAAAATATATAATAAAATATATGTATAGTCTTCTAGCTTTCTTTTCCTGTCCGAAAGGGCGTCTCTGCCTAGTCAACCCAGAAGAAGATATTAAAGTGAGAAGCCACTCCTCAGAGCTATGTATGATTCTGGCAAGAACACAAACCCAGAGGATGTTGACGATGGCCAGCCTCCCTCCACCTCCCCATCTCTTCCCACTGCCCCCCTGGTTCCGGTCGCCGAGAAGGTGACAAAAACCCTCAAATAACCCAGGCTGCTCAACCAACCTGCTGCTCTGACCCTGGCTCCCACCTTTCTCCCTCTTTCCCTCTCCACCTTCCTTTCCCACCCACCTCCCTACTTTTTATGCAAATGCCTTCCATCTTGTGGCCAGAAAGCACGTGTTTCCTGGTACTTCAGAGGCTGGTGGCAGCACCTGACACTGAGGTGTCCTTACACAGGCTTGACAACACCTCTGTTTGTATAGAGGAGGACATTTGTAGGATGGCCTTTATAGAAGACGTTTATGAATGTCCTCTTTCTGGATGGAAGCCCATTTCCTGCCAGAGTTCGCATTTCTTGCCTGGAGCAACCACTTGGAAATCTAGGGCCTCTGGAAAAGGCCCATCTGCCGGCTCCCCTGGCCGTCGATGCCCCGGTTGACGCTCCCTGTGGTGACTGGCAGCCGAGCCAGCCTCTGGCACACATTGGTCTGCTGCCTCTGTAAACCCGGGTCTTGACCTTGACCGTTGACAGTCAGTATCCGCTGTTCATTCAGAAAGTGAGTGCACTCAACCTGAGCAGCGCTGTTTTTGTTCGTTTGTTCCTTTTGACTCCCACCCACACTCCAGGCTGAGAAAAGGCAGAGCAGTTTAATAAGACGTCTGCCATCTATTGAGCACTAACCATGTACCAGGTACTGGCTGAGTGCTTCCCATGTGGTAACTCATAGAGTCCCCAAACCACCTGTTTTGCTTAGGAGGAAATTGAGGCTCCAAGAGTTCAGTTAACTTCCCCAGGGTCACTCCTCAGCACAGTCACCCGTCTCTAGAAGAGCATTTCCTGCTGGCTTTCCACTGGCGCTGAAACCTTAGCAGGCAGAGGAGAGAACTGGGACTCAGGGTCACTTGCCCCTTTTGTGTCTCCTTTGCCTTTGGTGGGCATCTCAGGAGGATGGTGCATGCCCAGGTTCCAAGGCCAGCTCCTGTCCTTGATGGAGCTGCAGCCTGGCCAAGGAGCCCTGGATTCCTGAGGGGGCAAGCCCTGAGAGTCCCTGGTGACCACCAAAGGGCACATGGCGTGGCTCTGTAAAGGCTGGAGACCATCCTGTGGCCTGGCATGGACAAAGAGCACAGGGGTCCTGCAGGGATGGGCCCAGAAAGACAAGTAGTCATTGACGGAGGAGGAATGTCGAGGGCTTGCAGCATGGGACAGGTGTGGGCACAAGAGGGGTGATGGCTGCTGGAGTGCTGTGTGCTTGCTGGAGGGGAGGGGTGGTCTGCTCAGTGTCAGAGGTGCTGGTTATGGCGGCAGCAGGGCAAGTGAGGTCCTGGGACAGCACTCATGGCCAGAGGTGGCCTGAGGGCTGCCATGAGGAGCCACAGAGTCTCAGAGAGGGGAGGGCAGTGCTGGTCAGGTGTCGAGGGGTTGTGTGGCTCGGGTACTGAGGGTGGACCATGGAACCATGGGACCAGAGAGCATCAGGCAAAGAGCAGAAGCTCTTTGCCTGATGTCCCTTCATTGCCCCTTTAGTGAAGGGGAGAGGAAGTCCTGGGTGACAGAACTTGGGCAAATCCTTAGATGAGTGACCCTTAGCATTGGGAAAGCACTTAGGCAGACAGGGCCTGGGCCAGCCTGGTACAGGTGACCCCAGGAGTGGCAGTCCCTGTTGGGGGCTTCTCTGACTATGACACATTCAGATTGTTCTAAAAACAATCAGTCTTGGAAAGAACCTGAGTCCTGGCTGATGGCTCAGTTGGTTGGAGTGTCCTGTACATCAGAAAGTCGTGGGTTCGATTCCTGGTCAGAGCACATACCTGGGTTGCAGGTTTGATCCCCAGCTGGAGCCTGTTCAAGAGGCAGCTAATCAAGGTTTCTTTCCCTCCCTCCCTCCCTTCCCCTCTTTCTAAAATTAATAAGCATGTCCCTCAGTGAGAATTTTTTAAAAAATTAGGAAAGAACCTGAAAAGTCTTCATATGCTCAGGACTGTTTTTAAAGAAACAGGATGAAGCAGACTGGGACAGACGTCGGGGCAGGAGGGTGTCTATGACCCGTAGCCAATCAGGCCAATGGGGTGGCATGTCACATGGCTGCCTCTTCTCATTTACACTGTGTTTTCATTTTACATGTGAAACACAGACTCTGCACAAGATAAACTCAAACATCACACAAGAGTAGAGCAAAATGTCCCCTCTGACCTAGTCCCCGCCCCACTTCCAGGAGGCAGAGCCGTGCCACACCGGTGAAGGGTGTGTGAGCACCGATGACAGGCGGCGCTGCTGCTCCCCTCGCGGCGGCAGCCCACCACAGTGCGCACTGCTCTGCAGCTGTTCACCCCTAAACGTCCATCTGGGAAATGGCACCATGTCAGGGCTCTTTAAGTGAGTTTCCTCTTTACATTATACTCTTCAAATCATTTCATTTCAGCAGACATCTCTGATTGCTCACCCCTTCCTGAGACGAATTAAGAACAAATGGCCGTGATTTTCCATATGAAAACAAACATACTATTAACCATTTCCTTGTATTCTAACATAGAGTCCTTGAAAGCAAGTGACTGGTGGGGCAGAGGGCCCAGGTTAGAGTGGTTTTCTCCAGGCCTTCCCCAACACCTCCGCCTCCCACCTTCCTTCCTGGGCCCTGACCTGTGCTGCCTCAGCAGCGGCGTGGGCCCTGCCCCTGCCCCAGCATACCCTGCCAGGGTCAGACCGAAGGCCCAGAGCCCATCCCACAGCAGAGACTGCCTGTGGGGCCACCCTGGGTGCTGTGTTCTATCAAGACAATCTGGCAGCACCGAGGTTAATCAGGTTCAAGTGCATTTTTCAAACACATGTAAACTGTTAAGTGTAACAGCAAAGAGTAAACTACTGGGGGAGGAAACACCAGGTTTTCAAAATACATTGCTGTTCTCCTCCTCTGCTTGGCTCTCATGCACATCCATCCACCTATCCAGCTGGCCAGCCAGTTACTCTGTTAGGGGAAGGAAACTGAGGAAAAGAAAATCTAGTTTTCTTCCTCTAGAAATCAAGCCTGTTGTACTTTTACAAGATCAAGTGTGTGGTTGTAGCCTCAATCGTAGTAGCTTATATGCACCCGGTGTTCTCAGCATGTAACTTGGTGACGCTAATCCTCACAAGCCTAGAGGGGCGATACCTGAGGTATCACCTTTTATGGAGTGGGATCTGAGGCTCAGGTGTGTCTGGACAAGTCGCAGCTCAGTGCAGGAGCCGGGACGTATGCCCAGGCTGTGTGACAGCAGACCCCAGCTCTAACCTTGGTGCATGGTGGTGCCTGCCCTCCGCACAGACAGACCCTGGAGGTTGCCTGCATGGGTGCTCTTGAGGTTTGAAGAAGGTGGAGGAAGGCTCTCCCGGAGAGAAGGTATTCACGCACTGGGCCGTGTCAGCAAAAGTAGCGTTTGCCGAGAATTATACTGTCTCCCCTTTGTTAATCTGTATAATGCAAAAAAAAAAATTGTTTTTACTTTGAAATACAAAAACCAATGAGCTGACTTTAGAAACTTCGCACTGAAGCTGTGTTTCTCATTGGGAGAGTTTGTGGGGAAGGTGAGACCCTGGACCACATGCTGCCCCTTGGACCCCTGGCCCTTGGGAGGGGTCTGTAATGTGGGCTTAACAGCAGTGGACAAGTTCGCATCAGAGTCGGGGCATCTGCAGAAGCGCAGCAGGATGACTTGTTTTCATACAGCACCTCACCCTCTGCACGGAAAATGTCTCCTTCGGGTACTGCTGGAGGCTTGCTTCTCTCCGTGGAATCCCTGGCTCCTTGAGGCCCCTGGGACAGGCAGACTGGACAGCTTCGCTCTGGCCCACAGGTGGGGCTGGAGGTTGATGGCTCGTCAGGCTTCAGACCCTGCCACTCAGCTGGAAAGGTGGGACGTGTGCCAGTGGCCTGGGGGCTGCAGAGGGAATTGGGGGAAACTGGTGCAGGCAGGACGCAGGAAACTCTTAGCCGCGCTCTCCGATTGGGGTCGATTGGGTTAAGGCCTTGGGGGACGGTGTGGAACAGCTCTGAACTCAGTGAACTGCTGATGGAAGCCTGGTGACTGCAAAGAAATTACAATAAACAGATTCCTTGTCATGTTGTTGGCTTTGTAGCAAATATCTGTTTTCTCCTTGGGATTACGTGAACATTTGCTTGTCTTTGATTTCTGGTTGTTATTCTCAATCTTTCTTTTTGTTGGAGGAGACGCTTCAAACAGCTCTGTAGAAGCCCCCGACTCTGTCCTTTGCAAGGTTTGTGTTTAGAAGTTGGCGTGGCCTCCACACATCACCTGTTAGCTGTTAGGGGTCTGATTCTGCAAACCATGACTTCATCTCCCTGAAGGAAGACAGACAGAATGCTTCAGCACAACAGATACGGTTCAGTTCAAGATGTTTGGAGGGGGAAGAAAAAAGCTGTAAGCCTTTGGTCTCTGGGTGAACTTGGAAAGTAGACCTGTCAAAGGTATTCATGTTCAGACAGCTGGTCTGGAGCTGGAAAGGCTGCCAAATTATGCTGTTACTCAAGGCTGCGAGAATTTTGTCAAGTGGCCTTAAACCGATCCGTGCTCAGTGAGGCTGGGGAACCCTGGGCCCAGGGTGCCTCTGCAGGGCGTGCTGTGCTGAGGGGAGAATAAGGTCGCCTGGCTGGTTGAGGCCAGCAAAAAGGATGGAGGCAGCGATTCACTACTTGCCAGAGACTGGGCTGGGAGCCAGAGATGCTGGGGTGTCTTGCAAATTAGATCTTCAAACAAATAAGCAAAAAAAAAAAAAAAAAATCCTTAAAAAATAGCACATGAGCTGGCCAGTGTTGCTCTTTCAGCATGTCCCCTTCACAGTGTTTAGTTAGGGAATCTCACCATACTCAGAGTTCTCTCCAGAGCTGACCCCAAGGGCGTTGGCCCCCAATCCCTGCCGAGTAATAAAATGAGACTGTCACCAGCCTGGAAGACTTGGCTTGAGGGATGGAGAACCTGGTAAGGGGTGTGTTTCTTATCCTCACTGCTCTCTGCAGTTTCCTCCTGTGGTTTCTTATGGATTCCGTTTGTTTTGGTTACGGCCCCTGGGGGCTGTGGCTCCTGAAAACTCCCTTCAAGGGAGGACGCAGGCGTTGAGCTCCGGAAACCGTGGAGAATAGGATTTGTGCCTGCAGATCTGGTGTTGTCCTGGTTCTTTCTCAGAATTTCTATTCTCTTGAACCAGCAAGAGGTTTAAAAAATGGGGTTTTTTTTTAAAGATGCACAAAACCTTCCCAAGCACGAGCTGCACCAAGGGCAGGACCCCCACCCCTGTGGGCAGGTGTGGGCTCCATTGAGCTGATGCTGGCCCTGGCCCATCCCCGAGGGCTCGGGGTGCAGTGGCAGGAACCCACATCTAGCCCTGAGCCTGGGCTTCCATGACAGAGCCCTTGCTCTCATTTGCAAAGCCCGAATCACTTACTAGGAGGGAAACTTAATCAGGAAGTGTCCTCTGGTGGTCTGCACCCTGTCCCATCACTCAGCAGCAGGCAGCTCTCCCCTGGAAGGCAGACGGGACTGTTCCACCTCGTCCAGTTGCTGTCATTTTGCACCTCTCCTCTCCCCTGAAGTGGGCAGTCCTCTCTCAGACAGGAAGGCCTTTTAGCATCGGGCTTCTAAAATCAGACTGAGGCTGAAAGGGTGGGTTTTACTGAACAGTTGGCCAGGAGTGAGCGCGTGCCCTGGATCCCTGCTTTTGTTGGCAGTCAGATTTCTTCTCCGTCTTCGTTGGCTGTTGTAAAATGCCCAGCCCTCTGCCTGCTGCAGTGCTAGGGTGGGGTGGGGCACGCACTTCTCACAAAGGTGTGTCTCTGGAGTGCTCTGCCTTTTGTGTCCCTTGATGAAGGGGTTACTATGGTAATGTCCTCTGGGAACCGTGCAGGAAGAAATGGAAGATAAGGTTTTTGCTCAGCTCTAGGTGGAGTGTGGATCTCTGGCCCTCTTTATTATTATCAGTTGGCATGGCTTCCCTCCTGTCCCACAGGGCTGAGTTCAAAGGTGAGCTGGAGTTTTGCAAAAATGATCAGGTCCTGGATTTTCTGGGTCCTTGGTGAGGAAGGCAGCAGAATGACGCCCTTGCCCAGCTCTTTACGAGGGGCTGAAACCCTCCTCATGCCACTGCACGCACGTCCCCCAGCTGCCCCACTCCACTTGTTGTCACTCACAGGTGGATCTGGTCCGGCACCCTGAATCCACTGCTTCATTGCTGGTAACTGAGTTCAGGCCAGTGGACATTTCAGCCACAAAGCGAGAATTCAGGGTGGGCGGGGGGAAGCTCGTGGAAGTCAAGGGGAATTCCTGGAGAGTTGATCTTTGGATCTCTCAGCCATGGGTGCTACTTATAAGTCACTCCATTGCTTTATTTCCCTATGTTGTCTACTTCCCGTCCCTACCCAAATCAGGGGGCCAAGCACACTGAGTTCTGGTGATCCCTCACATGCTCCAGGTCTGTGTGGTCATTGTCACCATCTCCCTGCACAAATAGAACAGTGCTGCCAAAAATAAAAAGACCACATCCCTTCTCTCCTCCCCCCACCAACGGCCACTGTGCCTTTTCTTGGGGCAAGCCTTCCACTAACACTCCAGGCAGGAAGAGGAAACAGGCCCCTCTGCTTTCCTGAGAAACGGTAATTTCAAACGATCTTCTTGCCAAAGGGGTGGGCTTGGGGCACCACTGTGAGTGTTTCTCTCCCTCTTTCAGAAGAGGCCAGGTAGATCATTCTTAGTACTGCTTGATGGGGGTGGAGGGCGTAGGAGCCAGTCGAGTGGGCTGCCTCTCCCACTGCTGCTGTCCCTCTGCAGCCTTCCTGCTGCACAGGCTCCCCCGCCCAGCAGCAGCTGTGACTGGCCCTCCTTCCTGTGCCTTTACCCTCAGCTGTGCTTCCGCTCCCCGGCCCAGGCCATGGTCAGGACTGTAGCACTGCAGATATGCTGCCTCCACCAGGGATGGGGGAGAATGAAGCTGGGCTGGACAGGCAGGAGTTTCTGCATTCACGACTCCTGAGGCCTAGGGTCATTTAGGCATCCCAAGCACCCTTCTCTGCTTGGCTAAGGAAGGTCCACCTGTGCTGGGCATTGGCTCACACTGCTGGGAGCACATGGAGGGAAGCTTCAGTGAAACTGCTAGGTGGGCCATTCCCCGCCCCGGACAAGGGCTCTGCTGGGGAACATGGGGAACAGCTCTGTTGAGACTAATAGGTGAGCATGGGAGACATACTGATGCTTTCCCCCTTTCCCCGGGCCTCTCTCTAGTCACTGTCACATGTGAAATCCAAGGTGAGGGGCTATCACCAGGGAGAATCAAGCAGGCAGGTACCTCTGGTGTCCTGTGTCATCAGTGCTATGATTACTGATAAGTGAATCCCCGCTGTGGTAGGTGTGATTGATTTTTTACCCCCACCAACAGGTGAGTGCAGGAGTAGCCAAGCAGCTTTTCAGCCCCACACACCGAGTTTTTGTATTGGGTGCAGCTGTTAGTACCTCTTCACCATGAATACTATGTAATATTGTGTATTTAAAATACATGGTTTTCATGTAGCTGGAAATTTTCCCCCTAGTTATTTTATAATGTTTCCGAGTTGTGACTTGCCAGAGACATCTAGTGTTTCCAACATAACCTAAATGCGCGAAGGTTCTGTGGTGCCAGGAAGGGGTCAGACTCGAGTTGAGCCCAGAAGCGTGGGTTAGAAGGACACCGTGACAGGACTGTGGCGTGGGCAGCATTGCAGAGGTGGGGGGTGTCACGTGCACGCTGAGAGAGTCGCTGTTTCTCGTGAAGAAATGAGGTGATGAGGTTGAAGGTTTCCAAGAGAACTGTGCCGCCAAGGAGGAGACCAGGGGCCTCCCTGATGCCCTCGTCTTTGGGGCTGTGGTGTCTTGTCTGGGGAGGGAGAGCCTGTTCCAGAAGGCAGGCAAAGAAACCCTAACCTGGCCAGCCACGGGTCAGGCTCAGATCCCTCTAGCTTTCTTTTTCTTTATTTTGAGCAATATCAAATTTATAGAATGCTGGAAGAGGAATACCCTTATATCCTCACCTAGATTTAACAGCAGTTAAAATTCCACCACCATTACTTTCCGCTATAGAATTTTTCAGAGTTATTTGAGAGTGAATTGTAGACATGAGGACATTTCACTCCTGAATACTTCAGTATGCATCTCTTCAAAACAAGATGTTTGCTACGGAGTGGTGATACCATTATCACACCTGTGAAGATTAGTAATTCCCTAGTGTCTAGTAGCCAGTCCACATTCTGATCTCCTCGGCTATCCCCAAAATGAGTTTTCTAGCTTTTTTTTGTAATCAGGATCACATGCGAGATTTACAGATTATATTTGGTTAGTGTGTCTCTTCAGCCTCTTTTTAATCTACTACATGCACACCACCTCTTTCTTTTTAAACATATTTTTACAATGTTGGCTTTGTAGAGTCCAGTCATCTCTCTCCAGTTCTGAGCCCCGAGTGTGCAGGTGGTCAGCTTGCACTGCATGGACAGAGGCTAACTAAGCACCCATCATATGCCACCTCCCCCTGAAGCCCCATAAACCCGCAAGAGACCCATTGCTCAGTCCCACACCTGCATGGTTCACTCTCAGGGGCCACACTGTGGGCTCCTCAGGGTTGGTCCTGGCGACGTCTGGAGGCCGACTGCAGGCAGCCCTGTGCTGGCAAAGAAGTTCAGATCTCAGCTCTGCCACTTCTTACTGAGGCACTTTTGGCTGGTCTCTTCTCGTCTCATCCTCGGTGTTTTCATCTCCAAAACAAAGGGGTTGGACCAGCGGTTGGATTCAATACCTCTGTCACTCAACTCAAAGTGTGCCATGCAGGCTGCCTGCATCTTGCCTCTCAGGGGGCTGCTTCGGGAACCAATGCCTGTGCCATTCCCAGCCCCATGATTGGGGGCCAGGAGGATGCAGGTGGTCCTCTGATGCCCTAACACAGGGGTGTCAAGCTCATTTTCACCAGGGGCCACATCAGCCTCGTGGTTGCCTTCAAAGGGCCGAATGTCATTTTAGGACTGTATAGATGTAACTACTCCTTAACTAGTGGCAAGGAGCCCGGCGCTGCCACCGGGTAGAAACGGTGCCAGGCCGGATAAACAAGGTGTAGGGCTGGGTTTGGCCCGTGGGCCTTATGTCTGCCACCATGCCCTAACTTGACCGTGTGCTCTTGCCCTCTGTCCCCGCAGCGGAGATTCTGGAGCTGGCCGGCAATGCGGCGAGAGACAACAAGAAGGGGCGGGTCACGCCCCGGCACATCCTGCTGGCCGTGGCCAACGATGAAGAGCTGAATCAGGTGAGGCACTCTCGTAGCTGCCCCACCCCAGGCTCCCGAGCAGCCAGTCATGCTGCTGCGCAAGGCAGCCATTTGTGCAGGGGGGTGTGGGAGTTTGGCTGGCTGTCAAAGGTGTGAACTGCGGTGTGGACTGTTAGTGTCCTCGCCCCCTCACAAGGAGTTTGGTGCTCCGTAGAGGAAAGAGATCATCAGAATTCCGCCCCCCCCCCCCCCCCCCCCCCCCCCCCCCCCCCCCCCCCCCCCCCCCCCCCCCCCCCGCCCAGTGAGGGACTCTGAGGATTCGTTCCCATGTAGTGAGCCTGGATCCCGCCTGCATCCTTGTAGATGCCATGGAGGGAGGCGCTCCACCAACCAAAATGGAAGGTCTGGGTGGGCAGGGCTAATGTTTTGACGGTCAAGGGCAGGGTGGTCTGGGTCACCATTGGCTACTTGGTTTTTCCTAAAGCTGCTAAAAGGAGTCACCATAGCCAGTGGCGGGGTGTTGCCAAACATCCACCCGGAGTTACTAGCAAAGAAACGAGGATCCAAAGGGAAGCTGGAAGCCATCATCACGCCGCCCCCAGCCAAAAAGGCCAAGTCTCCATCCCAGAAGAAGCCCGCGTCTAAGAAGACAGGAGGCAAGAAGGGGGCCCGGAAATCCAAGGTATGTGATTTGGCAGGGGCCTGTGGGGTGGGGCAGGGGAGGGGCCCCTTCCTGCTAAACGCTCATCCCACTGATGGGGTGCCGCACTAAGGAGGGACATGTGGGAACCAGTTACAGAGGGTCTGGTCCTGCTCAAGTGGCCAGAGTCTGGACACATTTTGGGGACTGGGTTCCTGCCGGCAAGAGGGATGCAGGGAGGGGGTTCGGCAGATTGGGGTCAAAGGGCCTTGTGCCTGGCCTTTCAAGGGGATGCCCATGCCTGTGGGAAGTGAGTTGTGTGCACAGGAGTTTCTCTGTGCTGTGGACAGTGACCGTTGAATCCTGCCCAGAGATGCCAGTTGGCCCCTTCCCCTGGCACTCTCAGAACTGATGTTGCATTGTCGTGGCTGCATGTCCTCCTGACCATGTTCCGGCCAGGATAGTCCAAGACAGTTTGTTTTTCAGAATGATTCCCTTGTTAAGGAGCAAAACAGGTGCATTATTCAGGCCCCTTCCTGCTAGACCCAACTTGGACTGAGACTAGGTCGTGGGTGCCAATCGTTTTGTGGTGAGAGAAACCCTCTCGTTGGTGTGTCCCTTCGTCATTGGGCTCGGCCTCCAGCAGCTGTCACAGTGGGCTCCAAGGCCAGCAAACTAGGTCCAGTGCAACTGAAACTCTGTCTGGGTGAGTGGGACTGCCTGGCCCTGTGGCACCCCCTCCAGAGTCAGCCTTCCAGCTTCCAGCCAGACTAGGGGACAGTCACCTTTGCCAGAAGGTGACCTCACTATTTTGCAAGCCCCTCGATAAGAACTCCTTGGAAATGACTCATTGGGTCTAATGATGGACATTCTTCCTCCCGGAGCCTAAAGCCTCTCACCAGAGTGAAATGGTGAGGGCACCTTCCAGGATGGCTGCAGGGGCCCTGACCCCGAGCCACACACCTGCCACCATCCCAGCGTGTCCCCTCATCTGGTCCTGTCCAAAGATCAGGTCCCTGGTATGTCTGTGCCTTAGCCAGACTGGCTTTCACCACATGGGGGCACCTTCCCTGACCTCTAACCTCCCATCCACACTCTTGGCAGGCCTTCTGTAGTTGAGGTGGAAGAGACTGTAGTTTTTTTGTACATCCTTCTGTGTGCAAACAGATGCTTCCCTGAAAACATCAGAGTCTAAATTCCTCTTTCCAACAGACCACCCGCCTCACTCCCCCCATCTCACCCCACCCGGCCCCAGCTCTTTGAGAGAGAAACCCGATATTGAAGAGCATCCTGTAAATCCATTTCCAGACGCTCGCCCTCCACCTAGCTCACAAGTCCTGGAGGAGGCTTGGAGCCAGGCGGGGAATTCACAGAGTGCTCTGTTCTCATTCCTGCTAACTATAAAATTAGCAGACTGGACGGTTTCTTTTCCCCCTTTCAACATTTGCAGTTGGAGGGAGGAGCAGGATGGGGAAGGCAGGGAAAAGTGCCTGTGTGCCCCCTTTGAGATGTTACAGAAGAAGAAGGTGCAAAGTCCATCATCTCTTTGAGAACAGGCTCCAGGGAGCTGGTTGCCCACAGAGTCAGGGGCCTTGCTGCTGGGCGCTGGGCAGCAGCAGGACAGAACCTTGTCCCTCTGCCTGGCTGTCCTCCGGCTGTGGCCCAAGCCACAACCCTCGTTCCTACAGTCGGGGGCTGCAGTGTGTCTGGCAACCCTGTGCTGAGCCGTGCTCCCCACCGTCACTCTGATTCCTAGTAGTTTCTCCCATGACTTTCTGAACTTTCCAACTGACCGAACACTAGGAAGGCTTTTTCTTTCTTTTTGGACTGGAAATATAGAGGGGGCATGTATGTGTCTTTTGCTCCTAGTAGCTATATTTGGAACCATGTTTCTAATAACCACATGTCAATAATCGCTCGAGCACTCCATTTTCCCTTGATTACAAAAGCAGGAAGTCTGTTACGGTGGTCTGTTTTTCTTCCACACAATGAATCACATTGTCTGCTTACTGTACAAGTGTTTGGCTAACATTAAACCCTGGGGGAAGCCGAAATTGGAACCGTGAACAGCTAATTTTCAAAACATTTGTTTAATGTAAATTGTGGTGTCAGCTCCCAGAAAGAGCAGAGAACCCTGCATCTCCAGGTTTAAGTGGAATGTTCTGAAAATAACCTTTTCAGAGACAGCCAGAGAGAGCCTTCGAAACATGCTAAAGTACTTGCAGTGGAAGGGAGTTGGTATTTTTCAAGTGTCAACACTCGAATTCCCAATCATAATTTTCCCCCCAATTCCATGTTGTGGGGAGTTTTTGAAAGTCTCCAGTTGTGACAGCTGAGTCAGCTACAGAGGAAATGCTGAGAGAGTGGGGAAGGCAGCAGAGCCTGCCAGGGGCTCGAGTCTGGAGCCCTGGCAGTGCCTTAGGGCTCTCACTTCCTATGTGGGTGGCCTCAGGCAAGTCTGTGCCTCGGTTTACACCCCCTCCAACAGAATGATGGGGTCCACCCCAGACTTAGAATTCAGTGACTTAATGAATATTCACATAATGTGTTTTTGACTAGGTAGTAGGTATAAGAATTTGGGTGGTGCAAGAGTACACAATGATAAAATCTTATTCCCCACTTCCTCCCAGACAGGTTTCTCTAATCGATTTTTATGTATCCTTTCAGAAAGGCTATGCATGTAAAAGCACACTAGATATGCAAACCCTGCCCCATTCTACCAAAACATGTTACCCACTGTTTTGGCAGTATTCCACAGTGGCTAAGGATGCCAGCTCACCTGGCTTTGCATTCCAGTTCTGCCATTTCCTGGCTAGGTGACCTTGGGAAGTGACCTGACTTGGGAAATGACTTGACTTCTCTGGTATCTAACTCAGTGTTCTCATCTGTAAAATGGGTGGTTGGTCAGCTTCGAGGAGAATTCATGTGAAGTACTTAACAGCAGCGTTGCCCAAATGTTAGCTGCTGCAGCTACGAACTTGGCAGTGCTTCGGTATCTGCATGTTGAGCCGCTTTAGTGTTTCCTGTGTGACTCTAGTTACTTACATAGTATGCAAGACCAGTGCACCCAGATCTGCACCCATGACTTCCAGTTGTTTCTGTCACTCACTCCGGTGCACAGCACCACAGGGATGTCACTGTGTGTGGGTCTCTGTGCTCACATGCCAGAGTGTGTGTAGGATGAAGTCCTTGAGGTGAACTTGCTGAGGCAGACAGTGTATTTTTTAACTTTGATGGCTGTTGCTTACATATAGAGCATTTTATCCCATTAAGAAATTTCAAAAGCCCGCTCATTCTTTCAACTTGTAACACTGGGTTGGAGAAAGAAGATGCAGTCATGTGATCGGTATTGCTTCAGTCCGCATGTGCTCGTCGTCACAGTTCTCGGTAGTGGGGTGCAGCAGGGAGCTTTGGTCTCGTAAGGGGGCAGAGTCATCAGAGAGGGCTGTGGGAGGAGAGCAGGCACAAGGACAGAACTAAAGTGGAGCAACAGCACGGGCAGTGTGGTTGAACATGGGTGCTCAGGTGAGCCTTGTCGGTAAGGTGACACTTGAATGGAGACCTGACAGAGTGAGGTGTCAGGCGTTCAGGTGCCTGGGAGGAGACAGGTCTGGAAGAGCAGCAGCAAGGGCCCCAAGGTGAGAGCATGCGTGGCTCCTTGCAGAGAGAACTGGACAGAATTTGCATGCAGGGTCCCTCCCATGTCTATAGTGGACGCCTTTTGCAGTCAGAGAGCCCAGGGTCCTTCTCAGGATAAGGTTTCAATATGTAAAATACCAGATTCAGAGGAAACCACTTAAAAAAAAGGAAAAAAAATATGGTTTTCCCTGTGATGAGAACTCCTAGGATCTGCTCTCTTAATAGCTTTCATGTGCTCCGTACGGCAGTGTTAACTGCAGTCCTCATGTTCTACGTCACAGATGTGTCGCCTGCTGCCACTTCTTGTTTCTGTACGGCACGAGGAGAGAAGGGGTTCATGGGGGTGTGAGGCCGAAACGATTGAGGACCCCATTTAAGTAAAATACAAAACTATAAATGTAAAATTAGACATAGGGCCTTAGATGGCACCTGCACAACTTAAGGGACCTTTATTATTTTCACAGTAAATTCATTTCTGCAAGGGTGTATATTTTGCTTTTTTGTTCTGATCTATCACTTAACAGTGTTTGAGAGGTTCATCTAGGTTGCTGTAAGTAGCAGACAGCACCAAGTCCATGCATTTCATTGTTTGAGTTTACCACAATGTGCTTATTCTGTGGTTGAGAGAAATTTATTTCCTATTTGAGGCTTCTACTGCAAAAGAACAAGGCCTTCCGTGCACACACGTTGCACTGTGTTGGAAGAATGCCTTTGAGTGGGATTGTGATGTCTTGGGTATTCGTGTGTTCAGCTTTAGGGAACAGGGCCAAATAGTTTCCCAAGTGGCACTGAAGTGCGCCATCCAGTGCCGTGTATGGGAGTTCCCGTTCTACACTGTTGCCCAAGCAGGGTGCTTGGGGACTTCACTTTTAGCCATTCTGGTGGGTGTGTATTGTCCTGATGACTGAGTAGTTTTATCATGTTTTCAGGTAAATTTGGTCCTTTGAATATTTTCTCTTGTGTAAGTGTTTCATTCATTTTTTAAAAATTGGGTTATCTGTCTCTTCTAATGACTTACAGTTCTTTTTATATTATAGATGAGTTCTTTTTCATTGACACATAAGATTATATTTGTTGACACATAATTGACACATAATATTATACTTGTTTTAGGTGTACAACATAATGACTTGATATTTGTATACACAGCTGATACTTGAATAATGTTTGTTGTAACACTGAGAGATGCCTTGGGAACTGCATTCTTGATTATACATAGACTAGCCTATAGCAAAATTGTTCTCATGTCATCATTTCACAGCTTTCCCAGCACCTGTTGATGGCGTAACGTGAGGGCTTACTGTATTGGGAAATGAGCCCATAAGTCTAGTTAGCATCCATCACCATTCATGGTGATAAAGTTTTGTTCTTGTGATGAGGACTTTCAGGATCTGATCTCTTAGCAGCTTTCCAGGATGCAATTCATTGTTACCAACTGTAGTCATCGTGTTGTACATTACACCCCTATGACTAATGGACTTATAGCTAGAAGTTTGTACCATTTGACCTGCTTCAGGTAATTCACCCACCCCCACCTCCGGCAATCACCAATCTGTTCTCTGAACTGTTAGCTTAGTTTTTGTTGTTTGGCTTTTCTTAGATTCCACGTATAAGTGAGACCATATGGTATTTGTGTTTCTCCATATGATTTATTTCACTTAGCATAATGCCCTCAGGATCCATCCATGTTGTTGCAAATGGCAGTATTTTTTTTATGGCTGAAACATATTCTATCATGTACATTTTATTCTTGAATTGTTATTTATTATCATTGTATTATTTTCCGTACAAACAACTATAAACCTATGTTTGCCCCACTCTGTCTTTGTAGAATACATCCTGTGTAACAGAGACATATCACATTTTCTTTATCCTCTATCCATCAATGGACGCCCAGGTTGTTCCCAAGTCTCGGCTGTTCTAACATGGGGGTTCATGTATCCTTCTGAGTTCATGTTTTTGTTTTCTTCTAGCACATACCCAGAGGTGGAACTGTTGGATCACATAGTAGTTCTATTTTTAATTTTCTAAGGAAACTTCATATTAATTTTTGTAGTAGTCGTACCAGTTTACACTCCCACCAAAAGATCCCCCTTCTCCGACCCTCACCAGCACTGGTCTTCCCATCTCGTGGCATCTCCTGCAGGTGTTCACTGCAGCTTCCCGACACTGAGTGATGGTGAGCACTTGTTCCTGCACTTGGCCATCTGTGTGTATTCTCTGGAGGACAGATCTATTCAGGTCCTTTGTCCATATTTTTAAACTGGGGTTTTGGGTTTTTGCTGTTGAGTTTTATGAGTTCTTTGTATGTATTGGATATTAATCCCTTACTAGGTATGTGATTTGCAAATATTTTCTCTGCTTCCATAGGTTGCCTTTTTATTTTGCTTATGGATTCCTTTGCCGAGCAGAAGCTTTTAAAAAGTTCGATGGAGTCCCACATGTTTATTTTTGCTTTTGTTGCCTTTGCTTTTGGTGTCAAATCCAAAAAAGCCACTGCCAAGACCAAAATCTAGGAGCTTACCTATCATGTTTTCTCCTGAAGTTTTAGGATTGCAGGTCTTCGTTCAAGTCTTTAACCCATCTTGAGTTGATTATTGCGTATGGTGTCAGATAGGGATCCAGTTTCATTCTTTTGCATGTGGATATCTAGTTTCCCCAACACCATTTATTGAAGACACTATTCTTTCCCCATTGCATATTTTTGGTGCCTTCATCAACAATTAAATGACTGTGTATTCATGGATTTATTTCTGGGCTCTTTGTTCTGTTCCGTTGATCTGTGTGTCTGTTTTGGTTCTAATCCCATACCATTTTGGTTACTACAGCTTTGTGATATAGTTTGATATCAGGAGCATGATTTCCCCGGTTCTTATTTCTCAAGATTGCTTTGGCTATTTAGGGTCTTTTGTGGTTCCACACAAACTTTAGGATTGATTGTTTGGTTTCTGTGAAAAATGCCAACAAATACCCATTGGAATTTTATTAGGAATTGTATTGAATCTGTAGATTGCTTTAGATAGTATGGATTTTAACAATACTGATTCTGCCAATTCGTAAGCATAGAATATCTTTCCATTTATTCATGCCTTTAATTTCTTTCATCAATGTCTTACAGTTTCCAGGGTAGAGGTCTTTCATCTCCTTGGTTAAATTTATTTCTAGGTATTTTATTCTTTTTGATGTATTGAAAATGGAATAGTTTTTGTAATTTTTCTGATAGTTCATTATTAATGTATAAAACAAAACTGATTTTTGTGTATTGATTTTGTATCCTGCAACTTACTGAATTTGCTGACTACTTTTAACAGGTTTTTTGGTACAGTCTTCAGGGTTTTCTATATATATTGTCGTGGCATCTGAAAATATCTAGTTTTCTTTCCTTCTTTCTTTTTTCATTCCTTCTTTCCTTCCTTCCTTCCTTCCTTCCTTCCTTCCTTCCTTCCTTCCTTCCTTTTCCTTATTTTCCTTTTCTCTCTCTCTTTGCCTTTTATTTCTTTTCCTTGCCTAATTGCTGTAGCTAGGACTTCCAGTACTATGTTGGATAAAAGTAGCAAGAATAAGCATTCTTGACTTGTTCTTGCTCTTATAGGAAAAGCTTTCAGCTTTTTCTGTTATTGAGTATGATATTAACTGTGGACTTGTCATATGTGGACTTTATTATATTGAGGCACATTCCGTCTGTACCCACTTTGGTGAGAACTTTTATCATAAACAAATGTGGAATTTTGTCAAATATTTTCCTCCTTCTACTGAGATCATAATATGATTTTTATCCTTCATTTGTGAATATGGGGTATCACATGATTGATTTGTGAATGTTGACCCATCCTTGCTTCCCTGGAATAAATTCCACTTGATTGTGATATATGACCTGTTTAATGTATTCTTGAATTTGGTTTGCTAATATTTTGTTAAAGATTTTTGCATGGGGTATATTAGCTTGTAATTTTCATTTCCTATGGCATCTTTTGTCTGGTTTTGTTATTATGGTATTGCTGGCCTTGTAAAATTAGTTTGGAAGTGTTCCCTCCTCTTCTATATTTTGGAAGCATTTTAGAAGGATTTGTATTCATTCTTCTTTAAATCTTTGGTAGAAATCACCAGTGAAGTCTCCTGGCCTGGACTTCTGTTGTCTGGAGGTTTTTGATTATTGACTCAATCTTTTTACCAGTAATTAGTCTGTTCACATGTTCTGTTTCTTCATGATTCGGTGTTGGTAGATTGAATGTTTATAGGAATTTATCCGTTTCGTCTAGGTGTCTAATTTTCTGGCACATAATTGTATTTTTAGTCTCTTTTTATTCTTTGTATTTCTGTGCTATCAGCTGTAATGTTTCCTCTTTCATTTCTGATTTTATTTGATTTCTCTTTATTTCTTGGTGAATCCAGCCAATACTTTGTCCATTTTGTGTATTTTTTCAAATGTCAACTCTTAGTTTCGTTGAGCTTTTCTGTTGTTTTTAGTATGTTTCATTTATTTCTATTCTGACCTTTATTTCCTTCCTTCTGCTAACTTTGGGCTCTGTTCTTCTTCTAGTTCCTTGGGGTGTTATGAAGTTAGGTTGTTTATTTGAGCTTTTTCTTGTTTTGTTTTGTTTTTTGATGTGGAATTTATCATTAAAACTTCCCTCTTAGACCTGCTTTTGCTTTCTCTTATAAGTTTTGGTACATTGTATTTCTATTCTCATTTTTCTCAAGTTTTTCTTACTTCCCTTTTGATTTATTCTTTGACCCATTGGTTTACTAACATGTTGTCAGAAAAGATGCTTGATGTGATTTTAGTCTTAGATTTGTCAAGGCTTGTTTGGTGGCCGAACACATGGTCCATCCTGGAGAAAGTTGCATGTGTGCTTTGAGAGGAATGCGTGTTCTGTTGCTTTGGATGGAGCATTCTGTACATGTCTGTTAATTCCTTCTGGTGTAACGTGTCATTTAAGGCTGATGTTTCCTAATTAACTCTCTGTCTGGATGATAAGGTCATTGATGAAAATGGGGCTCTGATGTCTCCTATTATTGCATTACTTTCTATTTAGAATACTTCCCTTTAGATCTGTTAATATTTGCTTTGTGTATTTATGTGTTCCTGTGTTGTCTGCATAAATATTTACAAATGTTATATCCTCTTGTTGGATCAGCCCTTTTATCATTATATAGTGGCCTTCCTTGTCTGCTGTTGCAGTCTTGTTTTTAAAGTCCATTTCGTCTGATGCAAGTATAGCTATTACAGCTTTTTTTCAGTTTCCATTTGCAGGGAAAACCTTTTTCTGTCCCTTCACTTTCAGCCTGTGTGTGTCCTTGAATCTCAGGTAGCTTTCTTGTAGGCAGCATATAGATAGGTCTTCTGTTTTTATTCATTCAGCCACTCTCTGTCTTTTGTTTGGAGAATTTAGTTCATTTGCATTTAAAGTAGTTATTGGTAGGTATGTACTTATTGCCATCTTGTTTTTTGGTTTTTTGTAGTTCCTCTGTTTCTTTCTCATTCTCTTGCTCTCTTTGTGATTTGATGACATTTTTAGCGGTATGATTAAGTTGGTACCTTTCTCTTTCTGTTTTGTGTGTATCTGTAATGGACTTTTGCTTTGTAAGTGATTAATACACCACTTTTACTACACATTTATCTTCACCAGTGAGATTTATACTTTCATATCTTTTTCTGTTACTAATTAACACCCTTTCTTTTCAGCTTAAAGAAGTTCTGTTAACATTTTTTTATAAGGCTGGTTTAGTGGTTAACTCCTCTGTCTCACCTTCAATTTTGAAGGACAACCTTGCTGGGTGGTTAGACGGGTTTTTTTTTGTTGTTGTTGTTTTGTTTTTTTACTGTAGCATTTTGAATATACTGTGCCACTCCCTTCAGACCTGCAGTTTCTGTGTACAAATCTGCTTATACTCTTCTGGGGACTCCTTTGTATGCAACAGGTTGTTTTTGCTGTTGTTTTTAAGATTCCATCCTTGTATTTCACTTTTGCCATTCTAATTATAATGTGTATCAGGGTGGGTTTCCTTGGCATTATCTTGTTTGCAATTCTCTGGGCTTCCTGGCAGGATTTTCTTCTTTTTTATGGATGAATAATATTCCATTGTGTGTGTGTGTACACACACACATATATGATAGGGTGGGCAAAAGTAGATTTTTTTGCCATTGCAACATTCTTTTGAGTGAATAAAGCTTCTGTAATAACCGTAACCTGTGTCTTTTTTCTACTTTGCCCACCTCTGCATGTACTGCTGAAAATCATCAGCATTGATTCTCACAGGTTAAGCCTCATCACCTGCCCTCACCGGCGCTGCCGACGTGTTGTGTCCGAGCACAAGGAAGCTCTCGGGCTCCTTCCGGTAAAACCACCCGAAGGCTCAGATGTCCGGAGCTCTGTCAGACAGGGCTCCCCACCTCCTCAGGTGGTTTTGGAAACCTTTGTGTCTCACACGTTCAGAATTGGCAGCTACACTTTTCATAATACATTTAAGTATCTACAAAGGGTATAATTTTTGGTGTATGATAAAATTGACATTTAAAAAGAAAACTTTCATAACTCATTTAAATGTATTCAAAGAAATCTAAATGCCATGATGATTTGATATACCATCATCATTTAAAAAAATACACAAACAGGCTTTTTTTTACTAGTTGGGAATTTGACATTATGTTTCTCCGTGGGCCCTTATTTCCTTGCCCCACAAATTATATCCTAATGTAACACACTTTTATGCTTCTAGTATTTTACTGATCTTCACAATAAAAATGATGTATACAAATTCAAATTTTTTAAAAAATATTTCATAAAAGCACTAAAGGTTATGGATTTTATAGACTTGAAGAATGATCACATTTATTAATAATATATAATTGATCAAACTGACAAATACATTACAAATTTTAATAATTTAAGGAAAAAGTGCAATTTTCTTGGCACTGTATGGCATATATGGAGACAGTTTTTCAATGAACTCAAGTATTGTAAGATGAGTGTTACTTATTGCTAAAATGAAATAGGATTCAGCTCTCTATATTGTTATATTTATAGGCATAAGTCCCTGGAAAATCTTGTTCAGAAAAATAATTAAATAGGAATGGAGAAGATTTTGTAACAGCAACATTACTCAGTCCCCTGAACTCTTTTTGAGTTATATGCCAACAATCACATAGTAATCTGTCATCAATTTGTTTTAATAAATGTTTTATTGTAGAATCGTTTTAAACTACAGAAAAGTCACAAAGACAGTACAGAGGGTTTCTGAGTGTCCCTCACCCAATTTCCTTGTTAACATCTTACATAAACCTGGTACATTAGTCACAACTTAGAAACCAGCATTGGTACATTACTGTTAACTGCATCAGTCTGTTCTTTAATGATCTATCAGCTGTTCACTCAATTTGGTGTTTCTTCAGTTTTGTTGAAAGCACAGAATTAGAAACATCTGACTTGCAAAAGGATTTGTCATCCAGCCTTTCCCTTTCTAGTTTCCTGGGAAGTATATCAAAACAGCTTTACCAAGATTTACCATGTAATTGTTGATTATACCTGTGTTTCTTTCATGTGTCAAATCTGATACCCTTAAGCTATGAGGGAAACCCAAATAGTAATAACTTTAGTATATTTTCTCTGCTATCATATTTCTTGATAAAATGCTTTTTGTCTTCTCATTTATATTAAAGCTTTGGAGCTTCAGATTTAGCTCATTTAATTTGTAGAAAATGTTCCAGGTTAGCTATATAACCTACATGCCAAAGCAGTCCTTATTGTTAAAGAATTCAGCAAAATCAGACCTATTTTTCATTGTTAGTAAAAATGTTAATATGTTGATGAATTTGAATCCTAAATGAACAGAAGGACAGGGTACAGGCCTTGTCCTCAGTCTACTGCCCAGATTTGTCCAGCAGGAACAAATGGCCATCTGTAATATTTCCCACCCCCTGCTTTCTTTTTAAAAAAATTTTCAATTACAGTTGACACAATATTACATTAGTTTCAGGTGTACAACATAGTGATTAGCCATTTATATAACCTATGAAATGATCACCTCAATAAGTCTAATACCCATCATAGCAACTGCAATATTATTGACCATATCCCCTATGCTAAACTGTACATCCCTATGACTTTTTTTATAACTGGCAATTTGTACTTCTTAATCCCTTCACCTTTTTTAGCCATCCCTCCCCCGCCCCTGCAGTATGGCAGCTGTCAATTTATTCTCTGTATCTATGAGTTTGTTTCTGCTTTGTTTATTTATTAGATTCCACATATAAGTGAAATCATATGGTATCTGTCTATCTGTGTCCCGCTTATTTCACTGAGCATAACATCCTTTAGGTTCACCCATGTTGTTCCAGGTATCAAGATTTCATTCTTTTTTTATGCCTGAGCAGGATTCCATAGTGTATCTGCACCACATCTTCTTCATTCAGTCATCTGTTGATGGGCACTTGAGCTGCTTCCATATTTTGGCTATTGTAAATAATGCTGCAATGAACATAGGGATGCATATTTCATGTTACATAAATTAGTGTTTCAGATTTCTTCCCAGAAGTGGAACTGCTGGGTCATACGGTAGTTCTAGTTTTAATTTTTTGAAGAACCCTCATGCCATTTTTTTTAGTGGCTAAACCAATTTACAATCCAACTAACAGTGTACAAGGGTTCCCTTTTCTCCACATCCTCGCCAGCACTTGTTTGTTTGTAGGGTTATTGATGGTCGCCGTTGTGACGGGTATGCGGTGATACTTCATCGTGATTTTAATTTGCGTTTCCCTGATGATAAGTAATGTTGAGCATCAGTTCATGTCTTTTGGCCGTCTCTGTGTCCTCTTTGGAGAAATGTCTATTCAGGTCCTCTGTCCATTTTTTAACTGGATTGTTTGTGGGATTTTGGTGTTAAGTTAAATGAGTTCCTTGTATCATTGGCAGATATCTCCTTCCATTCAGCTGGTCATCTTTTCATTTTGTTGATGGTTTCCTTTACCGTGCAAAACTCTTTAGTTTGATGCAGCCCCATTTATTTATTTTTTTCCTTTGTTTCCCTTGCCTGAGGAGACATTCAAAATAATATTATAAGAACAGTGTCAACCCTGGCTGGTGTGGCTCAGTGGATTGAGTGCCTGCCTGTGAACCAAAGGGTCGCTGGTTCAATTCCCATTCAGGGCACATGCCTGGGTTGCAGGCCAGGTGCCCAGTAGGGGGCGCTCGAGAAGCAACCACACATTGATGTTTCCCTCTCTTCCTCCCTTCCTCTCTCTCTAAAAATAAAGAAAATCTTAAAAATAAAAAGAACCAGCTCTTAGTCTCATTGATCTTTTCTATTATTTTTTAAAACTATTTCATTTATTTCTGTTCTGATCTTTATTGTTTACTTCCTTATACCCATATTGGGCTTTGTTTTTCTTCCTTTTGTGAAAGGTTAATGTGTTTATTTGAGTTTTTTTCCTTAGTCCTTGAAGTAGGCCTGCATTGCTCTAAATTTCCCTCTTAGAACTGCTTTCACTGTGTCCCATAGGTTTTGGGTCATTCTGTTTTCCTTTTCATGTGTCTCAAGGTATCTTTTGTTTTTTTCTTTAGTCTGATTGTTCACCTGTTCACTGTTTAGTAGCATGTTATTTAACCTCCATGTGTTTGTGCGTTTCTGTTTTCTTTTTGTAATTAATTTCTAGTTTCATACCCTTGTGACTAGCAAAGATGCTTGGTATGATCTTAATCTTAAATTTATCAAGGCTTGTTTTGTGGCCTAATGTGTGGTCTGTCCTGAAAAATGTTCTATGAACAGTTAGGAAAAATGTATGTTCTGCTGCTCCTGTATGACATGTCCTAAAGAATATCAACTAAGTCCATCTGGCCTAATGAGTCTTTGAAGGGCACTGTTTCCTGATGATTTTCTGTCTGGATGATTTATCCATTGATGTCAATAGGGTGCTAAAGTCTCCCAGTGTGACTGTCTAATTATCAATCTCTCCCTTTATGTTTGTCCCTGTTTGCACTCTCTCTCTGTAGGTGCCCCTAGACTGGGTTCCTAGATGTTTATGAGTTTTTCCCTCTTTATGGATTGATCCCTTTATCATTATGAAATGCCCTCTTTTGTCTCTTGTTACAGTCCCTGTTTTAGAGTCTGTTTTCTCTGATACAAGTATGGCTGCCTAGCTTTTTCTTTTTTTCATTTTCATTTGCATGAAATACCTTTTTTCATCTCCTTATTTTTAGTTCCTGTGTGTTGATTTGAGGTGGTTCTCTTGCAGGCAGAATGTGCATGTGTCTTGTCTTTCTATTTATTCAGCCACCCTGTGTCTTTTGATTACAGCATTTAGTCCATTTACACTTAAAGTAATTATTCATAGGTATGTAGTTACTGACATTTTATTATTTTTTCATTGTTTCTGTAGTTCTCTTTAATCTGATTCTTACTCTCTTGCTCTATTCTGTTGTTATGTTGATAACTTTCTATAGTGTTGTGTGTGGATTCCTTTATCCCTCTTTTTAAATGATCTTTTGTGGATTTTTGGCTTGTGGTTACTATGTACTTCTTATACACAAAGCTATGTTTATAGCACTGTATTTTAAGTTGTTGGTTGCTTAAGTTGAAACACAATATAAGCACCACAAGTTTTATTCAACCCCTCTATGATTATGTTTTTGTGATTATTTTTTACTTTGTGCGTATATCAATTTATTGTTGTAATTATACATGATCTTCCTACTTTTGCTGTTTAACCTTTCTACTAGCTTTATAGTAGGTTGATCCACTTCTTTTATTATGTGTTTGCCTTTGTGAGAATTATTCTTTCCTCTATTTTCTTATTCATATTTTTTATCTTTTCTTCTTAAAGAAATCCCTTTAACATTTCTTGTAATACCCATTTAGTGGTGATGAAGTCTTAGTTTTTCTACCATCTGGGAACCTCTTTATTCTCTCTTTCTCTTTTGATTCTAAATGGATAGAGTGATCTTATTATAGATGCTTGCTTTTCTTCAATACTTCATACCAGTCCCTCTGGCCTAAATATTTCCATTGAGAAATAAATAACAGTCTTATGGGAGCTCCCCTGTATGTCACTAAGTGCTTTTCTCTTGCTACTTTTATGATTCTGTGTTTATAATTTACCTTCGGCATATTCATTATGATGTGTCTTGATGTGGGCCTCTTTGGGTTCATCTTATTTGAGACTCTGATTCCTGGACTTGTGTGTCTATTTCTGTTAGCCATTATTCTTTCACATCAAAATTTCAGTTCCTTGCTCTCTTCTTGTTTGTGTGCCCCTGTGATGCAAATGTTGGTATGCTTGATGTTGTCTAAGAGGTTCCTTAAACCAGGGGTCCCCAACCCCTGGGCCATAAACCGATAACCGGTCCATGGCCTGTTAGGAATCAGGCCGTACAGTGGGAGGTGAGCAGCGGGTAAATGAATGAAGCTTTGCTCGCATTACTGCCTGAGCTCTGCTTCCTGTTCCCGCACACCCCAGCCTGCTGCATGGATAATTGCCTTCCACGAAACTGGTGCCTGGTGCCTGGTGCCAAGGTTGGGGCTGCTGCCTTAAACTATCCTTTTTTAATTTTTTAATTCTGTTCTGATTGGTTGTTTTCTGCTACCTTGTCTTCCAGATTGCTGATATGATTCCTCTGCTTCATCTAATATGCTGTTGAATCCATGTAATGAATTCTTCATTTCAGTTTTTATGTTCCTCATTTTTAATTTGTTCTTTTTTATGGTTTCTGTCTCTTTGTGTAAGTTCTCACTGAATTCATCTATTTGTCCTAAGTGCATTGAACAGCCTTACAACCAGTGTTTTGAACTCTGTGTCTGGTAGATTACTTGCCTCCATTTCATTTAGCCCCTTTTCTGGAGTATTCTCCTATTTCGTCATTTGAGACATGCTCATTTCATTATGTTGGCTGTCTCCCTGTGTGTGTTTCTATGTATTAAATAGATCTGCTAAACCTCCCAGACTTGGCAGAGTGGCCTTAGGTAGTAGTTGTCTTGTGGGGCCCAGTGGCACCATCTCCCTGGTCACCTGAGCCAGGTGTCCCTGGTGTGGGTAGTGTGTGTCATCCTACTGTAGTTGAGCCTTGATTACAGTTGGCACATCAGTGGGTGGGATTGACCCTCAGGCTGACCAGCTGTGAGGACTGGACATGACTCCAGAGAAGTTCTACTTTCTTGATGTGTTCCCACTGGACCCTACCTCAGGAGTGATGTACTTCTTGACAATAATTGGGGCAAGGAAAGGGTTTAGTGTCTAAACAAAAATTGCCATTGTTACCACTGTCATCACTCTACAGTATATGTGGATGCAGAAAATCCCCAAATGACTCAAAATATCCATTTTTTTAATACAAGCCTCATCCTTAGCCAAAATATGTAAAAGACTGGGAAAGACTTGTACTCCTCCTCCTGGGTGTGCCATGCTAATATGTGGTCTGGGAAGTGGGAGAAGGGTGGTTGGGCAAGGCAGCCCAGCATGAACCCTTGGCTACGGGCTTAAGTGACTCAGGGCAGGTCAATTTTAGGAAAAGTATATGAGAAAGTCGAGGATCTGGAAGCTGATGAAATTCTCCATGCAACATAAGTCTGGAAAGCCTCTTGGGAACCCCAGGGTATATGCCTTCAGACTGAATGATGCTGAATGTGCTGGGATCCATGCCTGCAGTGGGGGCTGGCATCTCCAGGCAGGCAGTAGGCTCACCAAGACACTCCCTGTGGATCCTTCTCCAGGGCTGGTTTTACAGAAGGGGAGTTGGGGAGTCTTATCCCCGGGGCTGGGGAGAGTTGGAAGACTGTGGTCCTCAGTCTGCTCTTTGGCTCTTTGAGAACTAATGACCTAGAACAATTTGTTTTTCTCTTCAAGCTTGAATAGTGCACAGCCACCTAGAAAGGGGAGACTCTTAATTAAGAGACATGTACTTGGTCTAAATCTATGAAAACAGGTCTGTTCTAAATTATCAGTGTAAAGTTTTGCCTTTGATAGCTAATTTTTTTAGATTATAAAGTGCTGAAAATATAAGTTAATATTTTTCATAGAATTCTTATACTTCAAAATAAGTGTGCAGCCCCCACTTTGAGAAAAACTGAGGGGCGCTGGCGATTTAGTTTGCTGTTTTCTCTTGAGTGCCACGGGCAAGGCATGTGAGCTGCGTCCTAGTCAGACACGCCCAGCCCAGATGTGCGAGGCTCTGCCTGTGCGCTGCGTACTGACTCTTCCGTTTGTGCAAGAAGAAGCAGGGAGAAGTCAGCAAGGCCGCCAGTGCCGACAGCACGACCGAGGGCACGCCCGCTGACGGCTTCACAGTTCTCTCCACCAAGAGCCTCTTCCTCGGCCAGAAGGTAGGCAGACGCGCAGCCTCGGCCTGCTCTTGGGCCCTGGGAAGGCGGGGCACAGGCCCCCTCCAATGTCAGGAAGGCCTGGGGATTACAGAGGCCACTCCTGGTCTCGTGGGGGGTGGGTGGCGAGAGTGGGGGTGGAGGGCTTTCGGAGTGGCCTCCGTGAGTGCCGGGAGGAGGCTGGCAGGTGGGAAGAGGATGTGGTGGTATAGACGAGGGAAGGGCTCCTGTGGGGGGTCGGGACACCCGGTCAGCCTTCAGAAGGAGCTGCTTGTGTGGCATCGCCTGGTCATCATATAGCCAGAAGTTAAAACTGGGTCCTGGAAAAGGAGAGCTCTAGCAGGCAGCCCGTGCGTTCTGCTGGGCGCCGAAGGTAGAGCCCCTGACCTGGGGGATGGGGTTGTTTCGGGAGGTATGTAAGGGGTGCACGGAGCCACCTGACGGCTTCTCGAGCCAGTTGTTTGGTTTTGTTAACTGTTGGCAGTATATTTCCAGCTGCCCCAGTGATGCAACTCTGCCAGGACATCATGGTTTTATAAAAGATGATTCACTTTTGTTCAAAATAAAAATGATGCAGAGGCTTTTAAGACCTGAGAATGAGAGCAAATTAATCCTTCTCTGATGACACTAAAAATGGGGGTGGAGAGAGTGAATTAAACTTTTCTTAATGCTTTTAATCCTGCATGTTAAAAAGTTAAAGGCACGAAGTTGGCCTTCCATGTAAATTGTGTTTGGTTTGAATGTGGTCAACGACTTGGTTCTGACGCTGCATCATTTTTAAAGCCTCACTGTCGATTTTCTTTTGCACCTCAGTGACAGTCCTCCTGCGCACGTCACTCATTGCAAGTGCTCCTTGTCCCCTGCCCCCTCCTGTCGCTAATGGCACTCGGGCTTCATGACGCAGTTCCAGTGGTGGCCTCTGTGTTCCGGCAAATAACCATTACAGTTTGCATTTTATAACCATCATCTGTATTTTGTGTGCATTTCTCCAAGAAAAAACTAAGCAGCACTAGTTGTCATCTTAAGGTCTGGGGCCTTGAAAGTTCTGGTTTAAAATATTTTTTATTTATTTAAACAATATCAGCTCAGCAGTGAAGGCAACCACTGCGTCTCCTCGCACACCCTTTTACACGTCCTTCGGGTAATGCATTGAAAGTCAGTGTGCCCTGTAGTCAAACTGCTTGGGTTTGAGTGACAGTGTGGAAACCCCTGCTAGTTAGGACTAGCTCCTGTGTGCCTCAGATCCCAATGCAGACAACTCTCCAGGACTTGGAAGCCTGTTGAGCAGTAGGACAGTTCAGTCCCCTGGAGTCACCTCCTCCCTCACTCCTTCCCCAGCCCTGCCCCCGGGTGCCCTGCCCCTGGCCTCTCCATTTCTGGTGTTCTTCTTGCTACCTACTGCCTGTGGGCTCCCCCAAAGTCAACCTCAGATTGGAACTCCTCACACCCTTTGCTGGATGAACACAAATATTTCCAAAACTGCAGCACTCAGCCCTACAAGTGGAGATGCCCTTCTTGATCTTGGGGTAAGGGTCTTCCCTGGGCTCTGCTGCCTGCAAGCCCTGGAAGGGAGGCAGCAAAGGCTGTCCTACACCAAGCACCACAGCCTTTTAAAATGTTATTATGCACGATAATTTGGACTTGGATTTTAAGAAATATTTCAAAAAGGGTCCTTGAGAACGATGACTGGATGGTGAGGCCGTACAGTCCTATGAGTCTTGTTTTTCTACCTGCGACGATGAGACCAAGGCTTGAGTATTGCAAGCAGGCCCTGGTGGAGAGAGACGACACTGCTCCCTGCAGCTGTGTAAGGCATGGTTACTAAGCTACTCACAGGAGCAGCTGGCTGCGCTCAGGAGGCTGGGATCTCCTTGTTGTTGATGAGGAATTTCACATACAGAAGTCTCAGAAGTCAACACCCTTACTATGCTACAATTTCACCCAGTGTTCACACAGATTGTGGAACCATGTTCAGCATCTGAATCAGCTGAGAGTTTTTCTTTTGCAGTTCAATGGAGATTTGCAGCCCCTTGTTAGAGATATAAAAACCTGATGATTTTATTTCCCAAAAACACTTCCAGTGTGTGTTTCTATAAATCTGTGTCAGCGGTGGTAATTGACTTAGGCTTCCTGGCAGGGTCAGTGTTATTTGAAGCAGCTGGGAAGGCCGTGGCAGAAGGGATGAGTGAGTCTTCCTGCCTCCCTGGCTATCAGAGTGGCAGCCACAGCATATCAGCCACTACAGGCAGGGTGGGTTCTGTGGCTTTTCTCCCTCTGGTCCAGACACCCTGCTCCTGGGGCTGGGAAACTGTAAGGAGACAAGGAGCTCTTGCAGCAGCAATGAGGAGAGGGGCCTGTCACCCCGTCCCACCTGTGGCTGACGATCAATCAGCTCCTGAGTGGTGACTCGGCTCCTGGGCCTCCAGCAGTACCCACATGTGTCCTTATATTTATGTGACACATTCTAGCCTGAAACACAGCAGATGCCACTGCCAGCCCTGAAGCTTCCAGGGAGATTCAGGCCGGGCTACATGCAAGGTAGACGGTGGAGTACCGATGAAGGAGTCCTTTCATCCCACAGCAAGTGTAGGAGAGTGGGCCCTCGAGTGGGCCACAGAGAACATGGTTCTCTGTGAGGAATTAGAATCAGTTCAATGGCAGACATTGTCCTTTTTGTCCTCCTTAGTTTAAGTAGACTTTGGGGACAGAAGAAGAGTTGCATTTCATGTGACTCCACAAGGAAATAGGGCCTGCCAGGCTTCTCCTTCCCTGTCCATCATGAGGGGATGAGAGACACCAAAAATCGGCAATTACAGGCTAAACATGCTATTCATAGAATCTTTAACAGTCACTTTTATTTTCTAAAATTGAATTTCTGATCAGATTATGTAAAAAAGTGGGATTGTACTATTTCCTGCAGCCAAGTAGGCCATGTCAAGGCATGCTGGCTGTCCATCCAGTGTCCAAGCCACCAGCTCCTTCCCTATCACAGGAGGCCACCTCCTGGTGATTCCTAAATAGTGGGTGCCACCCGCCCTTCCAGGCTGGCCAGCTTGGCTCCGGACACTTCAGGTCCAAGGCAGGCCAAGGGCCCGGTTCCTGAGCTCCATTTCCCTTAGCCCTGCTCGAAGGGGAGGCAGATGTTCACTTCATCTGAGTAATGCCGTGGTGTCTGGTGTCAGTTCCACTCCATCTCTGTGCCCACAGAAACCCTAGCACCATCTCAGGCCTTGCACGGCACTCGGGTCAGGAGGCAGTTCCCCTCTGCCTCCAAGGAGCTCGTACTCGAACAAGTTCACGTCACGAGAGAGCACAGGGGTTACTGTGGGCATAACGACATTAGGGGGACAACCCAGGTGCTGTGGACATCAGAGGTAGCTGTAGCAGAGCCAGCAGCGATTGGGATGATCAGGCCCCAGGGGTGGGTGGGATCCTAAAGGACACTCGGTCCCCTCCTCCCAACTCTGCAGCCAGGCAGGACCCCTTCTGCTCTGTAACTGCCCGTACCCTTTGGTCATTGTCCCCGGTGGCCAGCAGTCTCCACAGGTATTTTAACACCCCCCGCCCCCAGCTATGGTTTAAAACAGTTTCCTATCTTTCCCAATACTGAGGCAAAGAAGGAGTCTCTTTATTCTAAAACTTCTAAAATCTTAATGACCCTCTTCCCTCCCAGAAAGTACACTAAACTTGGGAATTCCCACAGTTCTCCAGAAATCTGATCTCCCATCCCTCAAGCACCCCGGCTCTGTCATGTGCATCAGACAGCCATTTGCCCCTGGGTGGTGGTGCTGGAGACCCTGAGACCTCCCAGGACTGGGTATCTCTCGTGTGCCTGCCAGGTCTGTGTGTCTGCGGGATGGCGCACACTTTTCAGACTTGCACACATGGCCCATCTGTAGTCCAAGCTCATGGATCTTCTCCTGCTCAGGGCAGCTACCATATTTGTTCACGCTCATCTCACTGCAGTGTCTGCCCACCGGTGCAGCCTGCCCAAGTCAGGCTGATTACCCCTTTAGTCTTTCCCTAGTGCCTGAAGCAGTTTGTCCCCTCCCCATGCTTCTCCCAAGCAAACTCCCACACACAGAACCCCCCCCCCCAAACCACATGCTTCATAGTTAAGAGGGTTTTTTTTTAAATACATATTTGTACATGTTTAATAGCAGCAAAATTGTTTTGTGGCTTAGCCCCCCACGCCAAGGACTCTGCTGAGCCCAGCACACAGCAGAGCACAGTTGGAAAGACAAAGTACAGGTGAGAGACTAGCCCTTGATCAGCTGGGCATGCTTGATGCTAGGGCAGTGGCTCCGTGAGGTGCCCCTGAGGGCCGGGCTGCTTCTGGTCAGGAGGGAATCCTCCGAGGATCGGGAGTCCTGTTCAGCGAAGCCACACAGCCCTCCAGTCCCCCCCACGGGCCCATCCCTCCCCGGGCAGAGCCTAAGGCCAGCTGCAGGGCCTTCCCAGCGACTTGAATATGAGCCTATGGAAAGAGGTGATTTTCCAGTGAGGCATTTCTAAATGCAAATCCAGAAGCACCTATGCACTTAGAAAAAAATAGTGTGAATTTGAAGGATTTGCACGTGTAGTTTTTCTGCAAACAAAAGGAATCTAATAGATGTATGCTTATCTCATCCACAGCACACCAAGTGAGGTGCTGGTTTTTTCTCCTCCTCCTTCCCCACCAACTTCCTGCCACTTGCACACCATGCAGGGTTTTTTGGTTTTCTCTTTCAGTGGTGGGGGGACAGAGTATTGTCCTAATTTGAGCTTTTATAAACAGCATTTGCTTAAAGTCAAATGCAACACTGACATGATGTCATAAACTAACCTCTTACCTCGTCCTGAACCCTAAATGTTCACCCACCTTACCCTAACAGCCTGCCCTGCCCATGTCACCACACCCTCCCCAAGCAAGGCCGTTAGAACCTGGCCTGATGCTAGTCTCCCTCCTGGACTCTTCCCTGGTGCTGGGGCCCTGTGTTTCGGAGAGCTCAGCTCCAGGGATGTGGGCAGCCCCGAAATCATCCTGTGGGGCTGGGTACCATAGTGTGGAAAGTCCAAGTGGAGAAAACTTGTTCTTTCTCTTCCAGTCCAAACTGAAAATTTGGACCACTGCCATGTACCAGGACCTCCCAGAGTCCTTCCCTGGCCATGTGACCAAATTTACTTCCACAACTGCTTTCTCACAAAGGGTGATGACTTTTAGTCTAAGTCAGTTCCTTTTTTGAGAATCCACTGTCTGCTTCTCGGAATCAGAAATGTGGGTTTATATTTCTGAGGCTTATAGAGTGTTTGGTTTTGTTTTCAACAAAATGTTTGGCCCCAGAAATTCAGTGACTTGGAGCTCCATTGCCAAGAGGGTCCCTGCCAAGTGTCCTTGGGGTGCGGCCGGACAAAGGCTCCTGCCCTGCCGGGCCGGCAGGCTGCAGTCAACTCGCCCAGCCTGGGTCTCAGTCCATCTGGGGCACCAGCTGCTTGGGGCTCACAGGCATTGCTCTTTGCTGCAGCTGTTAGAATTCATGTCACT
This sequence comes from Tonatia bakeri, assembly GCA_004024845.1. Classification (NCBI taxonomy): domain Eukaryota; kingdom Metazoa; phylum Chordata; class Mammalia; order Chiroptera; family Phyllostomidae; genus Tonatia; species Tonatia bakeri. The sequence continues at coordinate 240,204 of PVIA01000532.1, read as the reverse complement.
GAAGAATGAGCATCTTGAGGAAGAGAGAGAGGCTACCTTTGCTGCAGGCGCTGGTACCCAAGAACAGGAAGGGGAAGAGTATACACAGGATAGGAGTCCTGAGCCAGCTAACTCTAGTTCTCTTTGTCCCTCTCACAGCTGAGCCTAGAACTTGGAATTCCTCTCATACCGAGGGTTGCTGTAGGAACAGAATAATAATGTGGGGGCGGGGAGCATTTAGCGACTGTTTAAAAAGATCCAGTTGATCGGGTAATCATAAGATTCATTCAAGGAAAGTGCTCGACTCATTGGGCCTCAGAGTAACTTCACCAACAAGGTAAAAACCATTCAAAAGACAGCAACTTGCTAGAGACCTGGTATTTCCTTCCTGGGTTCCACCAGGCCATCAGCACCATCAGCATCACATGACTGAAGGACACATCAAATTACTGAGCAGCAGACCGTTCTCCTTGCCACCCCTGAGCAGGGCAGGGGGCCAGCCGGCCAGTAGTCATGGCGATGGGGGACAGCCTTGAAGACCAGTGGCCACTTGGAGGAGAATGGCAGAGCTACCAGGGTTTGCCCAGACCAGCTGGGACTTCTGCACATCCCAGAGCTCAGAGGACAGGGTGGTCACACCCAGCAGTGAGCGTCCTGATCCTAGGACCTGGCAGCTGCCTCTCTAGCCTTCAAATCACAAGTCCTAGGGATATGGATCCACCAGTCCAGGGTGGCTTGTGCCGCTCTTTTGCCTAAGCATCACCCAAAGGGCTCTGGATCCCCAGGCTAGCTTGCGCCCTTTCAGCATCTGAGTGGCATTTGAGTCCTTTGTTAGATTCATTTTAGCCAGTTCCCCTTTGTGCCCAGTGCACTTGAAGTGTTCGCTGCCCTTCATCTGTGTCCCAAGGCTCACTTCTCTGTGACTTCCCGGCTGTCCTGTTATTTCCCACCTCATGCTTTTCTTTTCAGCTGAACCTTATTCACAGTGAAATCAGTAATTTAGCCGGCTTTGAGGTGGAGGCCATAATCAATCCTACCAATGCTGACATTGACCTTAAAGATGACCTAGGTAATTGGGAATGGGGTTTGGCACCACCAGCTGTCAGATGAAAAGTTATGGAACCCAGAATTTAGGCTCTTCATTTTCTTAAACTCCAGATGGTCAAGCCAAATTCCCGAATCCAAGATGAACGTTGGGGTGCAGACACGGAACGTCTGCCTACTCTGGGCCATTCCAAACAGAAATGATCGGATGGGGTTTCACTGAGTGCAATTGGCTGCTTTCCTCCCATTGATTGTAAACCTACCACCATCTAAATTCTCTTCCATAATGATCACACTGACTGCTGGTTACTTGGGGGGTATATTTTAGAAATGTGTTTTTTTTTTTTAAGAACAGAAAAATCTCAGGTAACTCCAAAATGATAGTTTCTCCATTTAAGCCTCACAGAGACACTCAGAGCCCGAAAGCCCCTTGAAAGGGAGACAAGCTGCATCAGGATACAATTAAGCTGATTTTAATCTACCAGCCAATTGGTTTTCCCCAAATCTAGCACCTGTTGTCACTTCAACTTGTTTTTACAACTGAAAACAGTGTGTGACCGAGTGTCACCATCACAGTGACTTGGGTAGAGGATGCTACTGAAGAGAAGAGCGGTATTTCCCAGAGTGTTCCTGCAGAGGGAAGCTCTGCCCCACGAGCCATGGGGTTTCTCTGCTCAGAGCGTCCCACTCTGCGGCTCCTCCTTTGCACAGTGGAGTGCTGAGCTCAGGGGCACCAGAAAGGCCCCTGTCCTTTTGGCTGTGAGCCTTGCCAGGGGCACCAGGCTGGCACGTGTCCACACCCAGGCGGCCTCATGCCTGTGCTTGTTTGGGTGCATTCTGTGCACCCTCCGCTCCCACCCGGGGCTGCCTTTGGAAGCCAGTAGAGTTTCTGACTGTACCAAGAGAGGTGTGTTCCGGAGCCCAGGCCCAGCCTGCACAAGTCGGGCCCAGGAGGGTGCAGAAGTCTGGGACCTGGGACTCAGCAGGGCCCTGCTCGAACTCGTTTTCCAGCTGCCTTCATCAGATACCCTCTTTTAAAAAAGCCACAAGCTGGGAAAAGCAAGTATTCTGTCCTATTATACATAAAGTACCTAAAAATAAGATTACCTAGAATGAGGTAGGCCTGGAGAAACATTTATACTCACTGACGGGGAAGGATAAAGGTAGTCCTCTCTGCGTACCTGTACCGTTTTCTTGGTGTTCAAGAGATGTCCCTTGAAGGTAGACAATCTGAACACCAGACCCGGAAAACTGACTGCCACTGACAGAATGGAGAAACTCATTGTTTTGGTTGGCCTGATCGTCCACTTTTTTTTTAAACAGATGCCATGTTTTAGCAATCTTTTCCGTGGGGAGCCGGTTTTACAGGCTTTTGCGAAGTGAAATGGGGCATTTGTTGTTTTTGTTATTTCTTTTAACCTTTGTAATGATCTCATGTGTGTGTTTCTCTTTTTTTGGGACTTGTCATTCAAATGTTTAATTTCAACATGTCACATTTGATATTCCTCCTCCTCACCCCCATCCACGTGTGCGCACACTCCGTGGACTGTGCCCCTTGGGCTGCTATGTTGGAATCGACCAGGTAGGCCAGCCCTGCCATGGGGCGTTAGTGAATGTGCCTGTGCGTGGGTCTCGGTCCAACACAGTTGATATACATTTGTTTACCTGTTATAGTTGCAAGTTGTACAGGCTGACATTGCCTCGATCGACAGTGATGCTGTCGTTCACCCGACAAACACTGACTTCTACATCGGTGGTGAAGTAGGTAATGCCTAGCTGGGTGCTGCCGAGTGTGTGTGTGCATGGTCAGTCGGCCGCCGCAGACAGCTTGACCCTTGGACAGCTATGCAGGGCTGCATTCATTTCACACTTCCAGCTGTCCTGACCTTCCCCAGGTCTCCCGTCCTGGGCTGTGAACATGAGAAATACAGCTAGCTGTCAGCCAGGTGCCTCATGCAGCTCACAAATGGGCACGCTTCTGGTTTGGAAACTGGTTCAGCAGCCTGATTTCTCTACTTGCTTCATGAGGTGCAGCTTTGATGGAGCCTGGGTTCACACAGGACCTAGGCCGCAAGGGTGATGCACCAGCTCGTCTGAGTGGCGTCCCAGTCCCCTTCTGTGCCCTCTGTGGACCAGACACACACAGGGATGGCTGCATACCAGCCCCTGCCTCTCTCTCTGCATCAGAGCACACTCCCAAAAGTGGCCTTCAAGGCTAAGGTGCCCCCTGGGGCACTTACCCACACTCAGAATACTTACCCACACCTAGCGTTCTCAGAGCCTCCAGGAACAAAAATATCCTTATTCTGATGTGTGTCCTTAGACTGCTCTTGAAAAACACTCTCCTAGACCCAGAGAGCCCCTTCCTCTCCCCAGCAGCTGGCATACATCATCACTTGGCTGCTGGTGCAAAATAGCTGGGGGTGGGGTGAGGCCGAGAGCACTCAGGCACTCGGTGTGGAGCCGTGGCTGCTGCCTTGCTGCTGCAGCGGGTCAGGTAGTGCCCTGCTTTAAAAATGTGCTGGTGCGCTTACGTAATGAGACATCTTTCAAGAGAAAAAACAGTGTTGGAGCTAGGTATGGGGGGCTTGCATCCTGACCTCGCCTTGTACTGGGTATGGGGCCTGGGCAAGTCACTTAGCTCCTTGGTGCCTCAGGTTCCCTATATTAAAAGTAGTCATAACAATGACAATTATGTTAAATAATAAGTGAAGCACCTTGTCTCATGCCTGGCTCATGACTGGTGCCAACCTGGGGTCTCGCTCTCGTGTGTGTATGGTTTTTACAGTACATATGTGGTCCCCGAGAGGAGCATTCTGAGGTAGATTCAGGCTTCCAGGGAGAATGGAGATGTTTGTAATAAGGGCAAAGGTGAGGTTATCATGAAGGATGAGGCTCTCAGGATTTTCATGAGTGTCCCAGACGTAGGAGGGGCAGCAGGTGAGCGGTCTGGCCGCCCAGCTCTGCTTCGCGTCACTGGCAAAGCCTGCTGTTCCCCGTCTGCTCCAGCCCTGTGATTTGGGCCGATTGGTGTCCTGGGCATTTTGAATTTCAGACACAGGTGGAAAGTCAGGATTCACCAAATCTTCCAGGCCAAAGTGAAACCAGGCTGTAGGTAATTAAAATAAACTCCCCTTTGACAAAATTTTGGGGGAGTTTAAGAACACCTAAGTCAGGCAGTTTGAGAGAGAGATACTTCCTTTCTTAACCAAATGAAAACTTAGTGGGAGAGAGGTACTTACCTGGAGGAAGATAAACGGACAGCCATGGTTTTATCTTGCAGCCAGGAGTGACTGAGGCCTGGATTCGCCCTGCCCACCAGGGCTTTTGGTGAAATGGGAATTCGGCCTGTGTGTGGCAGGGTAGGCCACGCAACAGGCTGGAGCCAGAGGCTCTGCAGAGGCCCAGGCAGGCAACCGTGACACCCCCACCCCTTAGAGCCCCGTCCTTCCCAAATAATAATGATGCCAATGCTTTTCCCTCCAGCCTGCCTGACCCCAGCCCACTGCTGTGCCTGCGGGAAACATACACTAGCCTTGGTTACATGTAAGGAACCTGGGCCCAAGAGCTTGCCCAAGGTCACCTCACACACTGACACTGTCACAGCTGGGCAAAAGCCTCAGCAGGTCCAGACAACCTGAGTGGCCGAGGACGAAAGACTGCCAGAACCAGAACCCAGGCCTTCCAAAGCCCACCTCAGTGTTTTTTCTCAGAACCAGTCCAAACGAGTACTGAACCCAGACTCGCTTTACGATGCCAAACCAATGACCAGCCAGATTCGTGCATGCTCTCAATTGGTTCCAGCTCCCACGCGGGGGTGTGAGAGGGGAAGCGAGGAAGCTAGGACGCAGTCACTCCACTTCTCCCATTTGGTGCAAATTCCGAGCCCCGAGACTGCTGGAAGAAGGAATGCGAGTGCAGGAATGCGTAGCCCCAGTGATTAACTTGACCCATCAGAAGTTCTTTCTAACAGTGAAATAGACCACAGGCTGAGCCTGACATTGCCCAAGCCTAAATTTCTGCTCAGGCTGTTTTGAACACTGACACCTGTGCCTGCTTTCTAAGCATGAAATAACGTTCTTGTTCTCACGGGCGTAACACGTGTTTATGCTTGGGGGCAAGGAAGCCGATTGCTTATGATTAACCCTGAAGGGAAGCCTAAAAAGCAAGAGTCTCACATTAAGAGTGTTGACAATATAGTTGAAATGGGCCTGTTTCTTGTTAAAAAGTACACGTGTGTCTACATGAACATGTGCATACGTATGTGTGTGTAGGAGTCACGTCCTGACTGGGTGCGTTGCCTGCAATCCAGGGTTCAGTTTTTAAGTTGGGGAAATGCATTAAGTGTATTTTAACTTGCAAATTTCACTTCTAATTAAAGCAAGATTTAATTATAAGTAAAAATTTTAAAGTAAACACTCTTCCTAAGATAAAACACCTTTAATTGTACATCAGCCCATTTTCTTAAATGCTTTGTATCTTTGGAAGGAGTTGGTAGTATTAACACAGTACTGATTTTATTTCCCTTCCGAATTTCCCAGCTCTCCCCAAGAGCAGCCAGGCTGGAGAGCGAGGACTGCAATGGTCCTGCTAGAACACATGTCTCCTTCCCTCGCTCAGGCTGGGTTAGGAGGCACGCTAGACCAGGTGCAGCTGGGCAGCCGCATTTGGGACCCAGCAGGTTCCTTTTTCTCGGTTGCTCGGATATCACTGGTGAAATTGCAACAGGCCTCACCTGGTTGTATCCTCAAAGCCTCCACTTGCTGGTGGGTAGGGCTCTGAGCCCTGAGACCCAAACCTGCTTTCTTAAGCCCATTCAGTCACTGTCTCTGATGCTGAACTGTCAGAAACACACAGCCATTGCCACCTCTGCCGCTTAAATGCCTACTTTACTCCTTTCCAAGATGGAAAGGGAGGGGGGCAGTCTGGGCTGATGAGGAGGGAGGCTGGGTCCCACCTCAAGGATCCCAAGTCAATCGCTCAGAAAGCCAGGCCTCCCCCTGGAGAGCTGAGGGCCCCTGTGGGTGACAGCCTGCCAGTCATGTTTGCTCACACGGCCCAGGCTTCCTGCAGCCGGGGGCTCACAGGTCAGTGCCTGCCATTAGCCTGGGGCTGTCTTACTGGTCAGTGCCCAGGCATCTGATTTTCCTTCCAGACACTTCCTGGGGTCAGGGCACCCCTCCAGAACAAGCGTGCAGAATGAGGCAGGTTTCTCTAAGGAAGTCAGCCCTGGTCGTTACAGAGCTGGTGCGTTCCCATGCACCCTGACTGGCCCATCCCAGAATCTGCCAGACACACCTTGAGTTTTCTAAGATACATGGTGCATCTTAAGAGGAGTATTTTTGTCCTCTTGTGAGGAAAAGTACTTTAAAATGTGCAAAACTGAGGAATCAGAGCTTAAGGAAGAATGAGACCCCATTCTGACCAAACTTTAAAGGGTAATGTTGTCTGTTATGTTGGTCACTGCTTGCCGTCCCACAAGAGACATGCAACCCACGGACCTTATCGGTGTTGGGATCTCAATGGAGAGCTTGGCTTCACAGCAGAAATTAATTGTCAAGCACCCCAATGTACAAGAAAAGGTACTTCCTGCTGCCATTGGGCTAAGAACAAACGTGACCCTGACCGGCAGGCCACCCTTCTTTCCAAGCCTTTCTCTAACACGAGTTCATCTTTAAGCTCTGCTTCTGATGTTCTCTTTTACCTAAAATGATTCTAAATCATAAGCGTGATTAAGGAAATTCTGTCTGAAGCCATTATTATTATTTTTTGTATTCACATATATCAAAGCTGCAAAATAGGAACTAAGCATGATGATAATGCTGTTCCAAAGGTGGCCAGCTCTGAGCGCTTTCTCTGGGCCTGAGGCCAGGAGGGGAGCCAGCTTCCTGATGGGAGCATGGTATGCCTTCCCCAAAACCTCCTTATTTGGGGGTTCTCCCAGAAACAGAGAAGAAAGTCCAGGGACGGTATCAGCCTTGGAAGCCAGCACCACCTGGTTTCTCACACTGAAATACAGCACGCAGCACAGGCGTGCTCGCCAAGAACAGGTGCCTCCCATCCCTCTTGCATCGATCTGGCCCCTCCGGGATCACCTTGAGTCAGCTGCAAATAAGGGTCTGCAGTGCCCAAGTGGTAACTGGTCAATGGTGAATCCCTTCTAAATCTCACTCGTGTGACTCAGCCGAGGCTTAGCTCCTGTTCTGCAGCCATACAGAAAGTTAGCTGGTCAGATCACAACGTGCGTAGTCACCTGACATGCTGAGTGTGTGTGTGTGCCCCAAGACTCTGGGGTGGCACTCTGACCGCACCCTGTCCTTGTCTAGGAAACACGCTGGAGAAGAAGGGTGGCAAGGAGTTTGTGGAAGCTGTTCTGGAGCTCCGGAAAAAGAACGGGCCCTTGGAAGTAGCTGGAGGTAAGGTCAGGAAGCCTGGGGCACATCTGGGTGCGGCCCATGCGGAATCAGGGGAACTGTTTTATGGGACAACCTGGGGGTTCACAGACGGCAATGCAGGTGTGTCTCTGAGCTGGAGGCAGGGCCTGCCGGCCTCACGACTTAGACTTTTGTCACAGGCAAATTGTCACCGGAGCTTCAGGGCAGTGAACATAGCCTTTCCAGTTTTTTTCTTTAATACCTAAAGTAGCTTCTAAATATTTGATGTCTAGACCTCAAATTTTAAGGAATTATGGAAGCTGAGTTTGGCAGATGTTAAGATCTGAGAAAGAGAGAGAGTGATGCTGAGCCATCTGCAAAACTGCGGGTGAGAGATACAAATAAGTCATTGGTATTCAGCCATCTGTGCTTTCAATGGGGAAAATATAAACACACATTTCTCACTTGCCAATTACACCTTTCCCGATACAGGCAATCTGATGTGGGGGTGGGGAGAAAAGGGCTGAGAACTACAGAGGCAGAAGATTTCAGAATTCCAGGTGGACAGAAAGCTGCCGAGGGCTTAGGAATCCAGACGGTGGGTGAGGCCGAGCTCTGCCTGAAGCTGGGCGAGGATAGGCCATCCCCTTTCTTTTTGGGGCTCTGGTTTCCCTTCTTACTAGATGGTCCCAATGCCATTCTGTCTCCAAATCCTGTTTTTAATGAATCTGAATTAAACAGGGGCATCAACAATTACTCTGCCATATCCACACAAGCCCTTTCCCTCCAAGCCCTTATGACCTGCCAGCCTGGGCTGGGGCTGGTTAGGGGGCTGGTTGGGATGAGAGGGTGTCATCCCCTTGAGGCTCTGTGCCTTTGACCTCAGCTCTGCCAGTTTTTTTTTGCCTACAAGGGACATGGCATTTTGTGAGGACATAGTTACCCAGCTCTTCCAGCCAGCACCACACATAGCCTAAGCTACTCGGCCAAGGACTCTGGGCCTTTCTGCGGCCAGTTCCCGGCACTTTGAGCCGGCCTGGGGCCCTGCCAGGTGGCGCTCCAGCGCGGGCCTGTTTAGTGGCTCTGGTGCTGCTGTGCACTAGATGTAGCATGACGAGGGACACATTTGCTTGTTCTAGTAACAAAAGCACACTTTGGGCTTGGTTTTAAGATTTATTTTAGAAGAGATTTTAAAATACAAAGATAAAGCACAGCCCTGCTCCACTCCCTGAAGATAATCACTGTTAACGTGTTTCTTTGCAGTTTTTTTTTCACGCACAGTTTAGCGGTGATGTTTCACGGGGACGGACCAGTGAATTAACCCTCAGGCTTAGGTTGCTGTAGGTTGGCACTTTGGCCCAGGCTTCCTGAGCCCGTCAGAGAGCAGCGTGAACACACACACTCAGAGCTGTTTCTCCTGCATCCTGAGGCACCACCCATAAAGCACTGTTTCACAGGGTCTGCTAGTGACAGCCTTAACACGCCACACTTCGTGGGTAGTGCTGCCTGCCGTTCCTCACAAAACGGGTTCAGAAAACGCTCGGTCAAACCACAAGTTGGGGTGTCTTCCATGGCAGTGGTGCGGGGGTCGGTGTATCCTGTGCCTGAGCAGGGCAGGCAGTGCCCACTAGCCCTTGGACCAGACGCACCTCTGTGTTGCATCTCTGGGGACGGGAATCCTGAACTGTGCTCAGGGGACACAGTGCTCAGTGGGACTGGGCTGGCTTGTCCCACTTCCTGCTGGGTAGCAGGCCCATGGCCAGGGTCTCAGAATCAGACAAGGGTCAGAGATGGAGAGCGGGGCTGGCTGCGGAAAGGTGCAGCTGGGCCAAGGCTCCTCTTCTAGGAAAGGAAAACAGTCCCTTCCTAGAAACGGTCTCATCTGTCCGAACTAAGTAGTTAGGGAGAAGAACAGGGCAGCAGACATGCTAGTTGGGTTGCTTTCCTTGTAAGTTTGTACCAAACTGTGTCTGGGAGTTTTATAGATCTGTCATAATTATATAGGCACATGAATGCACTTGAGGAAAGGGGGTTAGAGACCCCAAAAGGCAGTTAATTTGAGGCTGCAGGCATTCTGACACATTCAGTGAAGTCAGATGCTGAAGGGCCCTGCCTTCTGGGAGGGTAGGAGAAGGGCTTACCACAGTCCTGGCTGAAAGTCCTGGTGGTCACGCAGCCCGCGCCAGCTTTCCAAGGCTGGGGCTTGGTGTGGCCTTCTTCAGAGGGAGAAGGAGGGCCAACTGATGAGCGGTTTCCGGCTCGAGCTTGCGCTGGAATCCCGCCTTGGCCCTCCCTGGGCACAGGCCACAGGGGCTCCGGAAGGCGCTCTCGCTGCCGAGTGGGTCTGGGCTTGGCATCTAGTGCTGTGTGCTTTACAGAGGGATAGAACTCACCATTCCTGTCTCATCCCCTCCAGCTGCTGTCAGTGCAGGGCATGGCCTGCCCGCCAAGTTTGTGATCCACTGTAACAGCCCCGTCTGGGGTGCAGACAAGTGCGAGGAACTTCTGGAAAAGACAGTGAAGAATTGCTTGGCCCTGGCGGATGATAAGAAGCTGAAGTCCATTGCGTTCCCATCCATTGGCAGTGGCAGGTAAGGGTGCCAGCTTGTGGCCATGGCACTCAGGTGTCATTCCCTGCGTGCTGAGCCCGTGACTGTGGGGCTCTGACTGCGGACAAGGTCACCCGAGGCTGCTCTCGGGCGCTGGCCTTCACCTAGGGGAACAGAGCAAGAAACGGGAGAGAACGAACATTAAGTAATGGTGAGGGATGGCTGAAGAGCTAGAGTGGGACAGGGGACCTGAGGACAGTACAGAGCTGCTGCTGTGACGGCAGATATGTCACAGAAGGGAACCTCGGAGTGGCCTGGGACTGTCCAGGTGGATGGGGAGGACAGACGAGCAGTGGGTATAATTAAAGGAGCACCCCTCCCGGAATCAGCCTACAGCTGTGTTCCAGTTGTGTCCCCAAACCACAGCGCTCTTTGGGCAAAGCCCTGTGCCTCCCGCCTTTGTATTCCCGGGCGTCATTCACCTCCCAGACCTGCTTGCTCTGCCTCTGTCTCATTGCCCTGCTAATGAGGCCACAGGGCCTGTTTGCGCTGAGTGGACAGTACCATGAGTGAGACAGGGCCAGGCCTACCCTGCCTCCTGGCCCTGCATTACCCCCGGTGGGCTCAGCTGCCCCTCAGACAGACACACCGGCCAGAGAGCCCGCCAGAGACTGGAAGGCTGTCATCTTTGAACAGCTGATGGGGCAGACAAGGCGACCACCACCCCAACCACGCCACCTCTTAGGCTGCACACCCCAGATGCCAGCAAACAGTCGCCAAGTCCCTGCCTAGCAAAGCAGTACTGCATGTGGTGGGGGTCAGCCTGGACTTGGGTCTGGGCTCGGCCACCAACCAGCTCGGTGATGGTTAACCCCTACTCTGTAAAACAGGCACAGCGATCCCTCCAGTGGCATCCTGGGCCTGCTCTGGGGGTGAGGGAGGGGGCCTGCTGGGGTCCTGCTGCCCACCCTATCTCAGGGTCCCCCCCTGCGGAGGAGCTGAGTTGCTGGCCTCTGGACTGGGCCCTGAGCAAAGGGAAACTGGCCTTCAGAGCTGCAGCTGTGGGCATCTTGGGCCCAAGAGGGGTTGTAGCCCAGGACTGTGTATCTACAGGTGGCTGCACCTGGGCTTCCCATTATGAGCCTGCTGGGCTTCTGCCACCAGCCCCTCCCAGTACCTGAGGAAGTCAGGGTTCTGCAGAGGCAGCCTGGGTTCCCTGAGGAGGTGCCAGCATTGGTCAAAGAGTCAATTCAAGACTTTTTTGTTTTTAAATACCAAATGCTTTTTTTGTATCACAGCATAAATAGCCAGCTTCTCTAACCTTCCCATCTTCCACAGAAGGCCTGTTCTATGACACTGCGCTGCTGTGTGACCTTCGGTAAATGAATCGCCCTCTCTGTCCCAGGCCTGCCTTATCAGCGAGGCTCTGGGGACTGCCCTTCCTCACAGGCGGTTCTGAGGTCAGTTAATTAGTGCTTCAGAGGCACTTTGATCTGCCCTGATGAAAGGTGCTCCCAAAAAGAGAAGCAATAGGAGCTGTTATTGGAGGTAATAATTTCACGCTCCTTCACATGGCTATTGGGAAATTTCTAATTGCAGCATAAAAGTAATTCTCATAAAAGAGCATCTGTTATTACAAACTTATTTACATTTTTCATGGAGTAGAAAGTTTTAAGAAATAATCAATTGAAAGCTTTTAAGAGGGCGGAATTCCCAAGGTGAGCACATGTGCACGGCCGCCCGGCCCCACATCTGCCAGGCAGACCTTGCCCTGCAGCGCCGCCACAGCAGCTGCCCTTTCATGAGCGGGGCCGGGGATCACAGCAGAGCCGGCCCGTAAATCACAGCGGGCTTTAGGAGGGGAAATAAAACGGCTTGTTTGTGGCATCCAGTGTCTCTGGCATAAGAGTCGTGCTGGAATTAAAACAGTATAAATGCAAACGTGTTGGTACAGTGGCCTCACTTTCTCTCAGCCCAGCTCAGCGTCCTGGGTATCTGAAGGGTGGCCACAACCACAGACCCCCTGCCCCCAGCCCATTGGCCCCCAGGCCAGCCTCAGAGCCCACTGGACATAAATGAGACCTGGGTGTGTAGCCTTAGGAAGCCACCTCCAGCATCTGGACATCCTGTCCTCGGGCATTCTGGTCACAATATTTATGGACACCCCACTCCTTCAGCTGTTTCACATTAGGGAGCGACCCCTCTCTGGAGGGGCGGTCCTGGGGAGTAGCTTCATCTGGGGCTCTGATTAAATTCTCCTTAAGTTTATGGGCTTAAGAGGAAAGCCGGTTTGTCTTTTTCAAGCTACCATTTATGGTATTTATTGAGCCCCAGGCACTGTGCTAAACCCTTGGCTGCATCCTCTCACAACAGCCCTTCGAGGGACGTACTGTTGTTAATTCCACTCAAAGGTGCAGAACCGGAAACTCAGAGGGGTTAAGTCATTTACCTGTGGTCACATAGCTTGCATCGGGTGGGACCAGAATCTGGTTAGAGGCCCCTGGTTTCAGTACTCATAACATTAGGCTCATGGAACCCTTGCCTCCTGTCTCCGGTGGTCACAGACCCACCTCCTTGCATCCTGCTGGAGGCTCGCCCCACTGTCTGCACGCTCTCTGTGCGTGGACTTCAGGGAACCTCGGAACGCCACTTGGGGTTCCCTGACCTGCCTAGGCACGGCCATCGGCCTCCCTACCCTTAGGCATGAGCCTGAGAAGAGACATGTAAAGCACAGAAACCAACTGTATTAGGGAGAATCACTTATTAACCCCAAACGTGCTAGTCCTGAGTGAGAGAAGGTAAGAGGCCTCTTTTGGGGTTGTGCTGCCCTGGCCCCTCTGGCCTTGGGAGACAGAGAGCCCATCACCCCGTTCTGATTTTGACTTCTCCCGCTGGCAGTCCCCTGCTCTCAGCTGAGAGCCCTGATGGCTGGGTCTTTACCTCCAGCCAGGGCACCTCCAGACAGGCTCACAGACAGAACATGGGGAAATGGAAGGCCCGGGATCTCGGTGTGAGGGGGACCGAATCCCTGCAGGAGAGTGTCCACACAGGGTGATGTTTCAGCCCCGATCCCACGATACTGAGCCCCCCTGCCCCACCATCTCCCAGCAGTGGAGATGGCTGGACTGGCCCAGCAAGGAAACCAGGCCCCACCTAAAATGCACGTTTACACCTGTACAGCTTTCACGGGCACGCTGCCCACCTGTCTCCTCCAGAAAATCCACCCGACTCACCCCAGCCCCAGGGCACAGCCTCTCCCCACTGGCCCCTGCTGGGCCTGCTCAACACAGGTCGGGGCCTGGGCTCTTCTGTGCTGCCCAGCCTGGCTGCAGGGGCAGGCTCACCGGGGCGGGGATGCCTGGCGCTGCCCTACACAAAGCACGGGCTCAACAGAGGTGGAAGAACTGGAACCTCTGTGAGGTTTGGGCCCTACAAACCCAAATTTCTGCCATCTGGATGGGATGGTGGGACAGGCAACCAATGTGTATGGTCTCCAGCCACCACTGAGCAGGCTGGCCCCAGAAGGCACCGGAAGAAGATAGCCCATGGGGTCCCCTTGCACTAGTCTAGGGACACTGAGGACCAAAACCTTTAGGAAAGGCTGTCCCGGGTGTAACCTGAATGACTTCAGGGGAAGCCAGGCACCTGTCCTCCTCAGTCTGTGCAAGGCAAGGCAGGAAAGAAAAAGGTCCAAGTCCAAAATAAGCCCTGCGCAGGGTGTGCCACTTGGCTGCAGAGGAACTTAAGACACGAGCCCTAACCACCACAGCTGCATCAGGCTGAGGGGGAGGGGGCGGGCACCCCCTCAGGGGCAGCAGTGTCCGCGTTACCACCACTATGGTCCCCACCACGTGCACCCTGGAGGTACCCATTTTCTAGTAGAGGAGGGGATGCTGAGAGACCAACACCCCTGTGCAGATCAGACTCAGGTCTGCATCTGACCCTGGGGTGGAAGCCCTCACTCCTGTTGCTCTTCTGTATTTGAGAGGAGGGGGCAGCTGGCCTCATCCAGAAGGCAGACATGGTATAGCACAGGACAGAGTGACTGTTACAGAGGCAGTAGGCTGAGATGGGGGCAGAAGGCACCAAGGCACAGCCAAGCAGCCACCCCCGGAAGCTGGGCAGCACCTGCCCAGGGAACCCACACCTGTACCCCCACATGCTACCAGTCTGGGCCGGCAGCCCTCCAAAGAGGACTGGGCCCTGCAGATCCCGACAGCAGCACCCTAGGGCCCTGGTGGCACATTGTTAGCATAGGGTAACTGCAGTGACAGCAGGCGTCAGCCAATCACAGCTGTCACAGGCTCAGGGGGAGGCAGATTCCCACTGTACGAGCCTTTAGAAAGACCAAGACCACCCCCCTTTCAGAAACATGAGTGACTGAGGATGCGGCGCATCATTTGTTCGGCCCCGCCACCGCCTTAGGTGGCAGGTACTTCGATCACCGACCCTGCTGTGCCAGGTGGAGAAACGAGGCGCAAAGACAGGACCCTAACTCGAATCCTGTGCGGCTCCAGCAGCTGCGTGTGCCGTGCTGCCCCATCCTGAGGGTGCAGGGCTGCGTGTACAGTGCCCCTGTGAGGATATCTGTAGTGCAGTCCGTTCTGGTACAAACACTCAAGCCGTGGCTACCAGGAAACAGACTGGGGCCCCACCTGAAAACAGCAGGAAAGCCGCCACCTTCGCACCTTCTGGGCGCCCAGGTGGTCCAGGGTGCCCACTCCCGTGGCGGGGTTTCTCGTATCGGCTATGGCTGTCTGGCACTGAGGGTGGGTTTACCAGCAAGACATTTTCCTGGAAGCAAATCACAGTCACATTTGCCCCTCAGTCACCTTGCAGGACAAGGCCAGACCAGCCCAGGTTCTGTTGATACAGGGCCAGCAGTGTGGCCACCAAGGCTCTAATGCCGCAATCCCTGCCTGTCTCCCCGCCTGTCTCCCCGCCTGTGGGCTCTTCCCCTCTGGGCCCGGTCTGCGAGCTCGGAGCGTGCTGGCTCCATGTAGAGGGGCAGCTCCACGCCCACCGGTCAGACCCCCTGTGTGGGGGCCCACAGCCTGCATTTCCACAGGCCCCTCTCAATCCTGAGGCAGGCTCCACTGTGTGGGAAACTGTTGATGTAGGGACAGGGAAGGACATCCCATTGCTGAGAGTCGCGTGGCCCTTGTCAAGGGTCTCAGACACAGAACAGAACCTGTGGGGGAAAGGCTGTGTTGGGAAGTGCCGGGCACGGGCGGGAGTGACTGGCGTGGGTTTAGCGCCCAGGGAGGCCCCAACAACAAGGGCAGAAGGGGCTAGGGCCATGCCCCCTGTTGGCAACTCTGGTGGGGACAGGCTGTGACCATCAGGCCCACAATGCACTGCTCCTCCAGGAAGTCCTAGAGGCCCTCACCTCAGTCCAGCTCACCTGCGCAGGGATGGGCAGGGTGGCGCCCTCACTAGGACAGCTTGAAACTGGAGGAGCATAACCTTGGCTTCCATGTGGGGAGCCTCTCCTTACAGCTCCACTCAGCGGCGCCCCCTTGCCCCAGCCAGGTCATGTCCACAGATGGCTCTGCCTGGTCCGGAAGCCCTTGGATTTCCCACGGCCCCAGCAGGCTGCTTCCAGTGCCTGGCCAGCTCCCTGGGTCGAGGCAGCCTCTGGACATCCCCACACCTTCCTGTTTGCCCTGACCAGCCCTCCGGGCAGCAGCTGCACTCACAGCAGGAAAACGAACATTTACTCTTTGTGAGACACTGCAAATGGGCCCCCATTCCAACGACGTCGTGACCCTGTGCCTGCACCCCACTCTCCAAAGACAGCTGGGCCCCCTCTCAGGAGGGGGCTAGGGGTAGGAAGGGCAGCCCTTCACCCCCATGCTCCCCACAACACTCACTTGCACACTTACCCCTACCAACGCACTCATCGGAGAGATGGCCCCCAAAGCAAAAGACCAAGTTGACTCCCCCCAGCATGCTGCGACCTGCATTGGTTCGGGTGGCCTGTCCTCCGGCTCTGCTCCTGGGACGGCAGTCAGAGCACTGTGCCAGGCGTGGGCGGCATCTTCCACATCGAGCTCTCTGATCCGGGAGCAGGGAAGGGTGCAGGAACGACCTGCCACTCGGGTGCCCCGCCTCACTCCCAGCAAAGCCCCTCACCCTGCACTGTCCCCACCACCCTCCATCCTGGCTTCCTGTTGGTCTCCCCGACTTGACTCAAGTGGTGGATGGAGTCCCCAGGGCCTCCCTGGGAGGAAGCCATGCCTGACACACTGTCAGGCTGTAACAGCCCAGTCTCGCCCCGCAGCCTCTGACCCCACCACCCTCTCCTGCAGTCCTGTGTGAGCTGGTGGCCTTGCAGGTGTGCCTGGTAGCTGAGGAGGAGCCACCTGTGTGTGAAGGTGTGCGGACTCTGGGTTGCACCCCACTGTTACCCGCGGGCTCCCTTGTACAGGCTGGGAGCATGTCCTGGGTGACGCCCCTGTCTTCTAAGAATCAGCTCCACTTCTAAAGCCTCCAGGAGTTCCTAGGGGGGTGTCGTCAGGCTGGGTGAAGTCCTGCTGGATCAAAAGCAAGTCAGGGGAACAGCTCTCTCTGGTGTGGGTGCACCCGCAGCGCCGTGAGCGGGACGCCGAGGAGTGCTCAGCCCTCCCAGGGGGGCAGCTAAAGCGGTCAGAGCTCCCGGCCCTCAGCCAGTGAAGCCAGGAGTATTCTGGGAAACCGCTCACCTGGTGGCAGGTCTCCTCTGATGGAGAGTCCCGCTGAGACTGGCAAGTTGGCCTGGCACTTGGGGCACCAACGGACCCTCAGGCCTAGAGCAGATGGGAGACTGTAGATGTGCAGGTGGACAAAGAACTCCTCAGGAAAACTGGCCCGACTCTCACCCTCAATAGCTTTAAGTATGAGCTGGGGTCAGGGACTTGAGTCCAGGACCAGTGGCTCCAAAGTCCACGTTATCTCCACCGGACTAGAGAAGCTGGTACTCAGCTGCCACTGTCCCTCGGGGGTCACCTGGGTCCTGCCTCTGCAGCCTTGACCAGGAGCAGCCTCGTGCTGCCGTAAAACAAGGAGCACTACTTTCAGATTCTTGCTTAAGTTCTGAGACCCCGCCCCCCAAGTTGCTGTGTGACACTTAGTTCAAATGGAGATGCGTGTGAATTCACACCAGCCTGGCTTGGAGAGGCATGCTGGCTGTCCCTTGAGACGAAGAGCCCACTTGGCCTGGAGTTGTTCCCCTGCGCCCACAGCTCTCTGATGCCCTGGCCTTTGGGCTGGTACAAGCTGCCGTGTGCTGGGAGCCAGTTCCTGGCCAGCAGCCTCGCACCCATGCAGCCGAAAGCTGGTGTGAAGGGCATGGCCCGTCACTTGTCTGCACAAGCTGAGAGCTTCCTGGAGAAGCTGCAGCCTCCCACCGCCCCGGTGCTGAGACCCACAGGGAGCCTGGGGGGACTAAACGCACACCACATGCCACAGAACACGTTCTCCTGCGGGTCGTGGTTCCCTGCCCACTCGTCCTTCTTATGTCTGGTGGGCTCTGAGCTTTCTCATGCCTGCGTCCAAGCAGGCACCCGACCCAACACAGGGCAAACTGTGACCTTGAGAGCCCCCCGGAGGGTGAGAGTGTGGGTAGGGGTGGCCCCATGGCTGCCGCGGCCTCCCGTGGTGAGCCCTCATCCTCTGTCTTGCAGGAACGGTTTTCCGAAGCAGACGGCAGCTCAGCTGATCCTGAAGGCCATCTCCAGTTACTTTGTGTCCACAATGTCCTCTTCCATCAAAACAGTGTACTTCGTGCTCTTTGACAGCGAGAGTATAGGCATCTATGTGCAGGAAATGGCCAAGCTGGACGCCAACTAGGCTGAGGAACGGCAGGGCCAGCCCGCCCGTGCTCCCGGCCTCCAATGTGAAAGAAAGAAAAGAAAAGAAAAAACCCCTTCACTCCAACTGGGAGACGGGAACCCTTTCATTTTCGGTTTGCTCATCTAGGGAAAATAAGGTTTTGTTTCCAGTTTAATTGTTTTCGACTTTCTAAACTGTTTTTACGTTAGCACTGATAGTTGGCATTACTGTTGTTAAGCACTGTGTTCCAGACTGTGTCTGACTTTAGTGTAACCTAGGAGATTTTATAGTTTTATTTTAATGAAATCCTGCTTGACGCAGAGCAGCGGGAGAGCAGCGTCTACTACGGGAGGCGGAACCCAGGAAGCCCGAGTCGTAACCGTGTGTCGTGGTGCTTTATCGTACACCCCGTGGCGTTCTTTTTACTACGATGCTCCTTTTTTTTTTTTTTTTGTCCTTCAAGAAGAATCATGAATATGCCGCAGACTTAATTTTTGTTTACTTTTTGTCTTAACGATGGATTTGAAAATGAAAGATTTAAAAGACAAAACAAGAGTCTGTTGTCCTTAATTATATTTGCAATTTGGAATTTGTGTGAATTGATTTAGTAAAATGTTAAACTGTTGTTTGGTGCGTTTCAAGTTATTGTGCCTTTGAGGCCTAAGTCCATCTCTCTCTCTGCAGAACGGTGGGTGGGTGGGGGGTGCCTGGGGTGAGACAGCCCGCCCCTTGGAGGGTTGCAGTGGGGCAGGGGGGCGGGGAGGATGGCATCTGCAGGTCCTAATGGCCAGTGGAGGGCGTTGATGTGAAGTCTCTCCTCCCATCCTTGCACACTGGGGCAAAGGTGTTACCCTCATTTCAGGGGTGAGGAGGCAGATGTACTGAAAGCAGGTGGCAAGTGGCAGGCTGGTACCAGAGCCCGACTCTGTCCTGCCACTCACCCCTGCCTGCCGGTCTCTGGCTCATGGCTGGGCCCATGGCCCCTGATGGAGCTGCAGAAGCCTCGAGACCTCCTCCAGGGCTGTGTGGGACCTGTTGTTCCTGAAGGCTGGGGAGCCCTAGTACCAGGAGCTTTCCAAGGGCAAGGGGCCACCACCATAGTCCCCAAGGCGTGCCTCCAGCTTTTCCGTGCCTTCCCCACTGTGGGAGTTCAGGCATGTGGGTTATTTAGAAGGATCCCAGCTGGACCGAAGGAGCTAAACTCTTACTGCCTAAACTCAGCAACACACAGACACTATTTGCTTCAAAATGCACTTTTGCCTTCATTTAAATTTGCCTGAGAAGCACAGGAGACTACTTCTGTCTGTTTAGAAAAGAACATACCTGCTCCTGAAGCGGACTTGGCCCAGAAGGAGGCCAGCACCACATTGTGGGGGAATATCACGATCACCACCCCTTCCCACAGTGCCTGAGGAAACCAAAACAGAAGCCCCGTGCCATCACACTGCCAGCTCTCCAGCAAAACTCGGCTACTTCCCACTCAGACTGAGGATCTTTCCACGTCTCTCCTAAGTGTGAGGTGTTATTAAGACTAGTTTTTTCCCCTGGATCTTGATGGGGTCTAGGTTACATGCACTCACTTCCTGACTAGGAATCTGGTATTTTGCTGTGTTCCAGGCACTGTGTTGAGTCCCTTGTGGGCATCGTCTTATTTTGTCCTTGTAGTGACCCCCCCGGACAGGCCCTGTTATTAGACCCACTTCACAGCTGAGGACACCGAGGCTGGGAGAAGTGTGTCAGCAGTGCCACTGCGAATCACAGGCCACCAGCTTCGAATGCAGAGATGATGACCAGCTTCAAATGCAGAGGATACAGGCCTCCTGGGGTACACAATCCAGCAACCAGAGAGAGTGCACTTGGCCTTGGTGGTATTTCTAACTACTCGGAGGCAGACACAGAGAAGACGCTGGGGTTTACTGGCTCTGGGTGAGGCAGGGGCATTCCCTTAGCTCTGGAGAAGGAAACCCAGAGAAGCAAATCCTGTGTCTAGCATGGGTCTCCACTAGATGGCGCCGGGAGGATTGGGAAGTCAAAAAAAAAAAAAAAGGATGGCTGGTTTCTGCTCTTCCCTGTGCATGCACAAAAGAATAAATTGCATTGGTCGGGATTTGCGTGAATTATTTACCATAATCACCTAAATATTTCTAAACTTTCAGTAATCCAAAGTGCATCGTGCCCCTGAGCTGTGGGCTCCTTGAAGAAATTCTTTTCAATGAAACTGAGGGAAAGAGAGCCAACCAGCTGCCTGGGATTCCCATCATCTCCAAACCACCCAAGTTCGTTTTAAAACTGGGATCAAAAATTGTTCTCTCATGTCAGCCTCATGTTTATGGAAAAAAAGAAAACAGCTCGTTACTTTAAAAACTGATGTAGCTGCAAAGAACTGCTTGAAATGCACACACGCCTCTCTCTATTCAAAAGACAAGTTTGCAGTTGTCAGAATTTACCAAAAATGAAAGGATTCTTGAGGGGGGTGCAGGGGGAAGCCTGTGGTCTGCCCCACCCCCCCCTTTGCTGTGAGCTGTTGGTGGTGGCTTGCAGTGCATGCTACGCAGCAGGGGCACTCAGCCCACTGTCACGCTGCCAGTGTGCCGGAGCCCCCCAGCCCCGGCGCTGGGTCACACTCCCCTGTGGTCTCACCACAGCCCAGGGCAGACACCATCCGCCTGCCCCCATCCCTGCTGTGCACTTGTTTCTAAAAATCAGTCCTTGCCCTCGGCAGCTGGGCTCTGTCCTGAGTAATCCACACAATCTCTGCCCTGCTTTTCCAGGAGCCCCTGTGAATGACATGAAAGATCTACCATGGCACCGTGGCTCTGGCTACAGCTAAGCCAACTGTAATCACGTGTGTGTGTGTGTGTGTGTGTGTGTGTGTGTGTGTACACCCTAGCCCCACCCTGTCCTCCACACCCGTTTCCTCTGCTTCTCACAACAGCTCTAGAAGGTTGTTTACATGATCCCTATTTTATAGATAGCAAACTACAAACAGAGACGTGAGGCATCTTCTTCAAGGTCACACAGCTCTTGGTGGTGGAGCTGGGGTCTGAACCCAGCTGTCTGAACACAAACAGCTCTCCCACTCCCCCGCCCCCGGGGCTGGCTTCTCCTTGGTCTGCACGCCGCGCTCTGCCCCAGTGAGGCAGGGCCTCTTGTCTATTCACGGATAGCTGTCCTGTGTGGTCAGCCCTGGCAGCATAAACAGAACCTGCTGGGGGAGGGGTGAACAGAAAGTGTATTTAAAGCAATCCAGTGGCCAACAAGGACTTACTGGGTCGTGGTTATGAATGCGGCCTCAGATCAGGGGCTCTTAGCAAGGCAGGTGAGATACAGCCTCCAGCCAGCAGAGTGGGGACCCAGAGACGTGCCTGTTGAATGGGCACTCAGAGAGGAGTGTACACCCCGGCTCAAAGTGCTCGGGGTAGTTCCTTGAGGCAGGTAACCTAGAGCTGGACTTAGCAGGAAAGGCCGGAACGTTCTAGGCTGAGGGAGCAAGGTGATAGGAGGTCAGTGGCAAGGTGCCCCCAGGCGTCTCAGCCCCAGTGTGTGTGGTGGGGGGAGGATTCCCCTGTCTGAGAACCCAGGTGGTACGGCCACTGGCCGCCAGGCCAGCCCCACTGCCCTGGCCTCTGCTCCCAGCCCTTTCCTCGGCTTGTGTATGGAGCTGTCCATCCTGGGTTGATTTGTTGGGCAGAATTCCTTCCTCTTGTTCAGAGTCAGGTGGCTCTTTGGTCACAACTACAGTTAGTCCCGACAGAAAAGGCAAAAAAAAAAAAAGAACAGAGAAGAAACCAGAGATGGGCAGTAATTTCCCTCTCTCATCCAGTCTCGCCCCTCCCAATGTGGGGCCCAGGCCGCTTGGTGTTCACAGAGGCCTTTCCGGGAGGGGGGACGGGCTCGCTGGTCAGTGCCCACGGCAGGCACTCCTCTCCTTCCCTGGTTTGTCGCTCACGCTGCCGTCAGTCACTCACTCTGAGCCGGTCCTGCTCTACCTATCGTCAGAGGCAGTGGTGGGGGGGTGGCCTGGCTGATTTATTCATTAGCAACTTCGATGTCTAATTTTCACCGCCAGGTGCCACGGGCCAGTGTTATCTTGGGAGCTGGCCTTGGTGCCGTCGCCGGGCGAGTGGCCTGCAGGCACTGGCCCTGGGAGGCGGGTCCTGGGCACACCCCGGGCTGAGAAGAAAGGGAAATGCTCAATGGCCAGGGGTGAGGCTCCCTTTTCTTCTATTTTCTTTTATTTAACCCTGGCCTGTTGTGTTTGCTTGGGGGAGGGGCATATCAAAATAATATCACATGACCCTCCTGACGGGTGAGGCAATAAAACTGCTCATTAGTCCAAGCCCCCAGCACCACCCCTCCATGCTTTGCAGCAAGGGTGTGTAAATACAGTGGCCGTTCCCTGACCCCTAAAAACCAACCGGCGGGGGCTGCTTTGTCAACTCTGAGGAGTCTCAGAAACATTCTCTCCACAGAAAGCGCTTTCCTCCTCACTCCTCCCACCAGAGTGATTCCCATACCAACACCCAACCGTGCACATACACCCATGCACACACACATGCACACACATCCATGCATTTACATACCCTTCCCACACCCATGCACATCATGCTCACGCACACACCCATGCATACACATATGCCCTCCCATGCCTGTGCAAACCCATGCTCACACACACCCATGCACATACATACCCTCCCGCACCCATGAAAACCCATGCTCACACACACACACCCTCCCATACCCATGCATACTCATGCTCACGTGCACACACTCACGTTCACTCACGTGCCCCTGAAGAGACTCTAAAGCCCTCTGTGTGCAGAGTGCAGAACTGAGGGACATGCAAAGAAACACCTTCCAACTTGAGCAGCATCATCCCAAACTCTCTCCCACAAAGCAGCTGACATTTCTCCTGGGAGCTGCCCCACTTCACCTGTTTGGCCCTGTGAATGTGAATCTGCCAACAGCCCCCTTGAGAATGCTCAAAGGGGGCACCCAGACCACCTTCCAGAGCCTGCAGGGGCCCCACTCCTCAGCGGGGTCAGGGGCCCCGCCGATATGCCCAAGCACACATGCCACAGGTAATGTGCTCGCTGGGGAAGAGGCCTCAGACTGTCCTGCAGATGGTCCCCATGTCCCCAGAGGTCACCACCTTGGCTTTGATGATGACCGCACTTTACAGAGGGCAGAAACCTGGGTCCCAGAGTGATGCCTTCCAAACCTTCTGTGTCCAAAGCAGGGAAACCAGAGCCACACCCATGGTGGAGAATAACATGGCCCTGGATGCAGGTAAGCAAGCTGTATGTGCCTTGCTGGCAGAAGTGCCTGCCCATCCCAAGACTTTGGGCAGGTGACCTCAATCCCAGCAACATGGGATGTCACACAACAGCCCCTTTCCCATATACAACCTTCCTATCCAGGAGCCCAGCCTCCTGGGCAAGAACCTGGCTTCCTCTGAGCCAGGCCGATGGCACTTCCCTGCTGACCCTCACAGCTCAACCCCCTCGGTGTGTTCACCTGAGCACGCCCTGGCCAGGCTGGCTGGGAGACCTATTTCTGTACCTAAAAGCAACGAGGCTTCCTGAGCTGAAGAGAATAAATTACAGTGAGGTTCGCATAGGCACAGCTGCGGCAGATGGACAAATTGATTTGCTTCCCGTCTGGGAGATTAAATTCCACCGCCCCAAAATGGCAGCGGGGTAATGAGCTGTCAGTCAGCCGGCGCAGGGCCCAGGCCGGGTGCATAATTGAACCCTGGCAGCTCCTCATTAGGTCGCATATAGGACCTGGCCACAGAGTCCCACCTTGAGGCGGCGGCCTCTGAACCCCAACAGAGAGTGCCTTGGCCCTGCAGCACATCCTCTGAAGGGAAGCGCCGCCTCGGGCCTAGGGCTGGGCCAGCGTTCAGAACTTCCTCTTAACCAAAGTGCTTACAATATATTTGTCACCTGCTGCTGACAGCCCCTCCAGGGTTTAATTACAGGCAAATCCAAACAGCTGAAAGGACGTCGATGTCTCCCTTTAAGATGACACCCAAGGGACTTTCCTTCCCAAGGAGCCCTTGTCTGAATCCTCTTGTGCCTCCTCATGAATCTCTAGTCTCCCCAGGGCTTCCCAGGGGCGACACCCCCAAACCATCACCTCCCCCCACTCAGCCCTTTACAGTGTGACACACACACACATACACACACACATACACACACACACACACACCCTGGCTCAACCCTCACAATGCCCTGGGATAACGGTGTTGTGTCTCCATTTATAAAATGGGGAAGAAATGGGGCTGTGGAAGTTCAGAAGCTGCCTTCTGAGGTCTTCATGGGCCTGGGGCTCAAGGAAGCCTGGTCATCCTCTCTGTCCTCTTACCTGTCCTCAGTCTGGCTCTGCCCTACCCCTGCTGTCCTGTCTCTGGGGCCACCTCCCTCTCTGTGCATCTTTCTCCCCTCCTTGTCTCTGTGTGGGGCCACTCTCATCTTGCTTTCAGGCCTTCACATAAGCCAGCTCCCCAGCCTGGAACACGATACTGCCACCACTTACTTGCATCACTGCCCAGCCCCTCAGGTCTCCACTCTTAGACCTCCCTTCCACTTCCTCCAGGAAGCCTTCCCTGACCACCCTGCTGTCCAGGCTACGGGGTCTGCTCTTGGTATACTCTGCACATCCACCAGCCACAGCACTGTGCCCCTGGACAATTGTTGTGTGCTGACGCACTGTTGCCTCGTCAGGCAGTGTGTGTCATTCATTTGCACATGTTCCCTGAGCCTTCTGGGCCAGACCCTGTCCCAGGCTCTGGGCAGACAGCAGTGAGCAAGCAAAGGAGAGCCTGCCTGACACCAGGCCAGGGACCACACCTCTTGCCCTTGGTGGCAGCCTCAGAGCCTCACCCAGGGGCCCAGGGCTGGAGAGGAGCTCTCTCTCAGTGGCTGTGTGAGTCACCGACCAAGCCAAACCTGCCAGGACCTCAGAGCCCAGTCACCAGGCAGGGTGCCTGACTCGGGGAGGGCAGCAGGAAGGGTAAGGAGAATGCGGTCACTCCTAACAGTTCGGCCCTGTGGAAGTCAGCCAGGGGTAACATCCCACCACCTTCCTCGCTTCATGTGGGCACACGGTGGCTTCAGAGTGAAGCCTGACGTTGGCACCAGGCCCCTGTTCGGCACCCTCTTGCCACACTGCTGACCACAGCCTGGGCCTCACAGCATATGATACATCTGCTTTCTCTGGCTCTTGATGTGAAGAGGGTGTGGACATGGACCTTTCTGGCGAGAGGCTGAATCCACGGGAACAGTAAACAAGGAAAACAGCAGGAAGTGTTTGCAAGAGAAACTGTGGGGTAGAGCAGTCGGCATCGGCAAGTTCTGGCTCTGTGCCAGTGAGCGTGGCGCACAAACCTCACAGGCCAAGGCACTGACCACGGGGCCGGTGTCCTTGGGGGTGACTAGCAGCACATCCTGGTGATGCCACACACGAGCCCAAGTCAGGACACTTCTCACAGCCCCTGCCCACGTCAGGAGCACTGGCTTCTGCTGCCAGTGCAGTGCACACCCTGGGTCCAGTCCCATCCAGCTCCCACACCGGCAGAAAGAGGCCTGTGGTCACAAGGGCAGGCAGGTGGCCCGTGTGAATTTCCAACATGCCCCTGATGAGGTGCAAGTCCAACCCTCTGCTGCCTCACCCAGCACAGCACAGGGGCAGAGTCAGAATGTTACTGGGCCTCTGAGATGCCATCTGCCACCTCCGCGCCCGGGTGGCACATGACAATAACAACCTAGCCAGAGACGGGATGGAACACCCACAGAGGCAGTGCCACGAGCCCTCAGTGGACGGAGGAGCCTGCTCACATCTCCCATCAAGTCCTCCCATGACCCCTCGAAGTGAGCATTAGCATCCCGCTCTCTCTGTGAGGCAGCTTGGATCAGAGAGGGGAAGAGACCTGCCCAGGCCACACAGCAGGGACCTGGCAGAACCGGGATCCAAAGCCAGGAACGGGTAACTGAAGCCAACTCGTGCTTCCTGGTCCGCCGCCTCCCAGAGGCCTGCGGAGGGGCGCCATCCCATTTCCCAGAGGAGGAAGGGCCTTCTGCAGTGCCATGGAGCTGGCGAGGCACGCCTGGGCTTCCCAGTGGGGACCGGGGACCCCAGCAAAGCCTGAGCAGACACAGGGGCCAGCCCTGTTCTGCTCTTCCACAGGCTGGGGACTGGCCGGGGTCTTCCCATAATTAGTGGGCTCTCGTTAAGACACAGTCGCGCCGCCCTTGGGCCAGGACTTGTTTGTGTTCCCATGCAGAGGCCCTCGCAGGAAGGCCAGGCCCACGTGCACAGCCCCATAAATCCAGCCGGCGTCGCTCATTACAACGTTCCGCTTCACGACTCCGCCAGGCCCAGCCCGCCCAGGCCTCGCCGGCCAGCCGCCTCCCCACAGCCAGGCCTGGCTGCCCCGGGCCGCAGACATGAGCTCATCCAGCACGCTGCGTGTGAGGAAGTGGCCGGGCGGCACTCTCAGCAGCAAGGGGACAATGTGCCTATTAAGGCTGTCAGCTGTCAGCCCCCCACCAGCACACCCTGCCCTGCAGAAGCAGAGCCACCCCACTCTGGGCCTATCTACCTACAGTCCATGTGGGTGTGCCCCACAGAGGTGCCTTGTCCTCCAAGAGTGGCCACAGCAAATCCAAGGGACACAGGGAGGACATGGGTGGCAAGAGAATCAGCCTTAGAGATATCCAGCCCCTGAGCACTGTTCTGACTCCCAGAGGACTGACTGGCCAAGGCCCCATGGGGTCTGGGCAGGCCCCTTGAGACCCTGGAGCCTTCATTCCCACAGCTGAAAAGTGGGCAGCTACCCCTCCCCCTGGCCACCCACTGCCAGGGACAAACAACAGGACAGAGGCAGGGGTCTCATAATCAGTGAAGCACCACAGGGGTGGCCAGACAGAGAGGGGCCGGGGCCAAAAGAGCCCTGCTCTGCAGCCTGTGACCTTGACTTTGGCATTGTGTCAGTGTGGAACCTGGCTGGTCCTTTGTTTGGGGGTCTGAGGGATGGGTAGGAAATGCAGAGCTAGGCAAGTCACCCCACTTCTTGAGGGTGTCTGTCTCCTGGTCTGTAAAACAGAGTTGGCAGCAGTGTCAGGGAGAGATGCTTAATAACCGTGAGGTGTCCCTTTCTGTTGCTCTGATTCCCATGAAGGCTGGAAGCCACGGGCCTGTCATAACTAAAGTCCAGCGATGGTCAGTGTTAACAAGTAGCCAGCTCTTCTCTCCACACCGGCCAAGTTCAAGGAAACCCGGCCAGATGGTGAGCAGTCCCATGAGCCATTCCAGTGCGGCCTTTGTTGTATGTGGCTGAGGGCACTGGAGTCACAGGCGGCCCCTCCGCCTGGGGCTCCCACAGCTCAGAGAGGGGCAGGCAATGTCCAGTTGGGAGAGAAGCTTCTAGAACTCTGCTGTCCTATATGACAGCCATTAGCCACAGGTGGCTATTTAAATTAAAATTAAATACAACTAAAAACTTAGTTTCTCATATTCTCTAGTTCCATCCGAAGGGCTCAGTAGCCACATGAGACTAAAGACTGCAGTGTCGGACGGCTCTGTAGAACACCAGCCGGTGGAGCCCTCGGAGAGACCCCCAGCTCCACATCCCATTCAATTTAGTGTGTGGAGTCAAAGCCACGGGCAGGGCGGTTCCCCCAGCAAATGCTTCTATGCTCCCAGTAGTGACAATGGCCGTGGCTGATACGCACGACAGTGGACGGAGTGACCCGTGGAGCGGACGTGTCTGTGTTCCTGGCGCTGCGCTGGGGGCCCCCCATTCATTAGCATATTTAGCTCCTCCTCTCCAGCACTCTGCAGTTAGCGACCAGACGGTCTCCAGGAGCCTGGGGTGCTCCAGCAAGATGGAGGGGCATGACCAGCTCCGACATCAAAGCCAGCCAGCCTGCCGCTCAGGTGCAGAGCACGGCCTGTCCTTGTCCTGTGCTCTGACAGATGTGCACCCAGAGGGGTGATGGCACTGCCCAAAAAAGCCTTCCACTTGGCTTTAAACACTTCCCCTTGGACATGACTGAGCCGGGCTGGGGCTTACTCGAATCCGTGGTTGCTGTGTGGGATTATAGGCTGCTGCTGGCCACTGTGGCTGCCCTGCCCCACTCCCTGGGCCCCCTGGGGCCAGGTGCCATAGGGGAGACAACAGGTGGAGGCCACAGCTGTGATATCAAGCCCCTTCAGAAGGAGCCTGGCCCCTGCAGGGGTCAGGTTGGCACGGGACACGGGCTGTCAGGTGGATGCCCCAGCGTATACCTGGGCACAGGAGCAGCCTCATGTTCCTGCTCAAAGCCGCGCCCATGGCCCCCAGCAGGGCTCAGTGAGCATGGCGGGGCGAGCACACCAGGCCCTTGGAGAAAACTCCTCGGCCCCTCATCCACTCATCCCAGATGCAGTTTCCCAGAGCTGGCGCACTGCCCCCAGCCCAGGGCTGGCCCACAGGGTGCAGTGCCTGCGCATCAGCTCACTCTTTGAAGAGAGCGTATTACTTGGACAAGGCACACCGAGGGCTCCCAGGCTCCAATGGCCAGCTCCAGGGGCCCTCCTCCCCAGCAGGGTCTCCCCTCCTCTCCCTCTCCCCCGCAGGCCACCCAAGACCCAAGTTACCAGAAAGGACTGCTGAGCTCACGTGGCCACATACTGGGGACCCGGGACACTTCCTCTCATTGGTCCCACTTGTTTAGAGACCTTGGCTCTCATGCACCTCCATGGGCCCAGGAAATTCTTTCTAGGAAAGGGGAACTCTCTTGATCTCACAGCCTGAGGGCCACGCAGGCCAGCCAGCCTTCACCAGGGACTCACCAAAACAGCCTGCAAGCCTCGGGCAGCCCTGCCTCCAGAAGCCTCTGCCTACTGGCGCAAGTCCACTGTGGTCATGCCAGCCAAGCCAGAGTGCCAGGCTTCAAGCCGAAGCCACATCCTACTGGGCTCACACCTCCAGGCTGATGGCGAAGGACAGACTGCGCCTGCCCCCAGGCCCCAGTGTACGTTTGTCTCGCTGAAGCCCTAGGACTCCAGTTTAAGAGCCTTTTTATAGACTCCTATAAAGGAGAAAGTGAACTTGTAACATGTTTACACTCCGCTAAGTCAATACGCGTAAAAGGGACAACAGCTGAGCGTCCTCTGCTGAGATGTGGCTCAGCAGGGCTGGAGGGCAGTGCTGGTGCCAGCCCAGCTCCTGCAGACTCCTGTGGCCGCCGCTTATCACCTGCGGGCCTGGAGCAGGGGGCCAGGTGGCAGGTCCCTGTCCACCAGGGCCATGGCTGGGCCCCAATGAAGCTGGAAAGTCCCCCCCTGGCTGAGCCAATGGGTGGCTCCTGTCCCCACTCAGCCAAGATGGCCCCCCAGCTGCATGGGTTTCATTGGAAGATTGAGAGGAGGGAAAAAGCGGAAGCTATAAAGTTTTACTAGGAATTCCCAACCATCCTCCTTTGGCCCCAATACTCATGCTGCCCTTCACTTTTCAGAGAGCATCCTTTCTGCTCTGCACTTAACCCATAATTCTAAGCAACACAGTGTCTACCTCCAGGATCCAGATCCGGGCTCAAACTACAGAGGCGCCTGCCCACCCAGGAGGAAGAGGCAGAGCCTGCTCAGGCAGCCCACAGGGGGCTCTCCTGCCCAGCCTCGCCCTGGAACAGGCCCCGAGGACGCCACCTGCCCTGCTGCCTTCCTGCCAAGGTCGAGGAGTTGAGCTTTATGCCTGGGCTGTGACAGGCTCCCCAGGGTCAGGTTTGCACACATCGTACACTGCCCTCTCATCATTCCCTCATTTGTGCCAAGCACCTACTGTGTGCAAAGCACAGAGGAGTGGTGCTCACATCAGTCACTGCTGATTGGATGCTTGGTGGGCCTTAAGAAAGTGGTTAAGAAAGCAGACAAATGAATCAGTGTCCGGGTTCGAGTCCCAGCTGTGCCACTTACTAGCTGTGATCTTCGGTGGGTCACTTAGTTTCCCTGAGTCTGTCACTTACCTAAAGAAGAGAAACAATTATATCCCCGCCCCCTCACCCCCCACACACTGAGGTTGCCGCGAGGTTAAGCCGCATGGCACCCATGCCCAGCTGGCGCACAGCAAGCACGCAGGAAACAGGAGCGTAGAGTCCAGCAACTCTGAGAAAGATATTCTCCCTTTTTTGAAAACAAGGACACTGAGAAAGTTAAATGATTTACCCAAAGTTACATGGAAGAGACAGAACTGAGTTCAAATCCGAGAGTTCAGATTCCAAAGCCCAGAGACACAAAGGCTATCATGCAAAACTCCCCAAGCGTGGGAGCAAAGCAGGCCTCTAAATCAGCGAGAAAAGCTCAGTGTCAAGAAACTTACCAAAAATTGTGTAACCAGCAAATCTCCAAAGGAATTATTTTAATTTCAGCATCACGGTTTGGGACTGTTTCTCAGTTTGAGTTGGTGACAGCAGAGAGGGGTGGGAATATAATGTCTTCAAGGCTCTGGGGAGTCAGTCTAGGGCACATGGCCAACTCAGTATCTGCAGGCAACTGCTCGTGGCCCCTGAGTGCCAGACCTTTGGCACTGTAGCCCACAGAGGGCCTGGCTGTGCACCCAGGGCAGGGGCGGGTCTAGGGGGTGGTGCAGGAAGGAGTAGAGGCCTCCTAGCATCCCCTTGAAACAGCCAGCATCACTCAGCCACTTCCTGGTCTGGAATCGTCTGGAAAATGGATATCGCTTTGCAAATTTGGAAGGCTTCTCTGCTAACCACCTTTGTGGAGTTCTTACTTTCTAGGAGAATTTTGTGGAATCATTCATGAAATAGTTTCTCCCTGTTTCTGAATGGATCAAGAACTCCTCTGTGTGAAGTCCTGTGAAGCACAGGCCTGGGGTGATGTTCAAGCCTGGAATCAACCAGTGGCACAAGCCAGAGGTGGATGGACCGGGGTTGGGTGGGGGAACCTCCCAGGGGGCGGATGGGGAAACCAGGGCCCAGGTGCAGATGGGTTGCTCAAGAGCCAGTCCTGGGCCTCGAGTCACTGCCGGGAAGGTAAGCATCCCTATCTCAGTCTGCCTGCCTTCCTGTCTTTGCCTCATCCTCCTTTGTAACAGCCTTGAAATGTCCACACCCCATGGTGATTATGCTGAATTCCTCTTTGGATGAAGAGCCAATTTGTTTCTCTAGTTAAAAGATCTGAGGACACGTGGATCAATTGGGCTCGGGAAGAAGGCCTGCCATGGGCAAAGGCTGGCCTGTTCACAGAAGACTCCTGAGGCCTTAAAACAAGCAAAACACACCAGAGCTGACTGCCCCACAGTCCCCCATCCACCACCACACCTGACAGCTCCTCTCAACAAAGCCAGTTGCCAACTGCATGCTCTCGTCTTGCAGATGCGGTGACGGTGTTAGTTTAGCGCGTGCTCTCTACACCAAAGCCAAAGGTATTTCCGAGGAAAGCTCACAAGTGCCACCGCTGTTCGGGCTCCCTATTCAGGCCAGGCTTGCACCTCCCCCCCTCTTATTCACCTGTTTGCCCTGCTCTGTCACCCAGATGCCCTCCTCCTGGGGCCGGAGGGCCGTCACCATGCCAATCCCAGCATCTCAGTTTCTACACTGACATCTGGGCTATTGGGCACTTTTGACTGGGTTTTCCTCTCACCAAACAGAGCAGGGCCAATGCAGCCAGCACTGTGGACTCCGGGGGCCCTACAGCAGCAACGATGACAGCCACCGCTGGGTGGGGGTGGGAAGACCAAGTCCAGGCCTGTGTGATAAAGCTGCCATGATTCGTGGGAGTGAACACTGGTTTTAAAAACATACGTGAGGACCCTGGGCCAGGTGAATTCTGACTGGTGGGCATTTGGGAGTCATTCAACAATACAGCAGCTCATCCCTCTGCTGAGGGCGGAGTGCGGCCTCACAACCACACCCCCGTCCACACATACACCTGTTTCTCAGCCCCAAGTGCTGCACTTGAGCCTCCAGGAGACAGTGTGCTTGCTGCCCCTCTGGACCTAGCCATACTGTAGCCCTGGGCCCTTGCACAGCACCCATTGAAAAGGCTTTCTTGTCTGCTCTGTTCAAAGCTCTACAACCATCATGAAGAGGGACGGGGGAAGCCCCAGGAAGCCTGGCCCACCAATGCCCGCAATCAGCTTGTGAGCAAATGCTCAGACCTGGCTGTGCAGAGGGACACAGGCAGCCTGGCCCGCTCGCAGGCCCGCCTGCTTTCTGAAGATGCAACAGAGACACCCAGAGAGAAAGAAGGCAGGACAACAGAAAACAGATGGAAAGAAACTTTTACAAAGCAACCTGTGACCGCTGGGAGCAGGGACTAACCGCCACGTATCTGAGGGGCTCTGAATGACAGAGCACGGCAAGCGAGGTCCGTGCATCATCCTGTGCAAACGCATTTCTGTACACTTAACATTTTTAAAAATTTTTTCATGT
Source organism: Tonatia bakeri (assembly GCA_004024845.1). Classification (NCBI taxonomy): domain Eukaryota; kingdom Metazoa; phylum Chordata; class Mammalia; order Chiroptera; family Phyllostomidae; genus Tonatia; species Tonatia bakeri. The sequence goes on along the minus strand of PVIA01000532.1, from coordinate 208,008 downwards.
GCTTCCTCCTTCCTCTTGAAGGGTGTTTGCTAGTTTCTGTTCTGAAAGAGCTGCGTTGAAGACCAGCCTTTTGAAGATGACACTTTATCGGGGCTCACGACTCACATCGGTAATCGCTGGGCCTGGTTTCGGGAAATAATGCAGGAAGGATGTTCAAGTAGAATCTGCAGACGTTTCATGACTGTCTCTGGTGTGGCATTTTTCATCACTCGTGAGCTGATGGCCGTTTATGACAGATTCCGAGAGCCAGAGGGATCCACCACGGCCCAACAAGAAGAACTGTTGGGGAGTTTCATTAACAAGGATCAGGGACTTCTGGCCAAGATGGAGGCATAGGTGGACACACTGTGCCTCCTCGCACAAACAAAATTAAAGAGAACAAAAATTTAGAAACAAAAAAATAAAACAACCAGAACAGAGAGAAAATTGAACTATCTGACAACCATTCATCCAGATTGGTAAGAGGGGCAGAGTCAGAGGCCTGTGGAGAGGGGTCGAGGCAGGAAAAAGCGGTGGCTGGCAGACCCCAGGCACGCAGGTGGTGGCTAGCAGACCCTGGGTGTGGGAAGCCAACAAGCAGACCCAGTGAGGCACTCGAGGCAGCTGGCTGTCCGCAGTCACACATTCACACACAGAGAAACCAGGTGAAAATGAGGAGCAAGACAGACTGCGCTATCCAGGGCCCCAGCTTGGGGAAATAAAGCCTAAAAGCACTGATTGAAACACTTGTGAGGGTTGAGGTGCTGGGCGATACTCCCAGCCTCACAGGAGAGTTCGTTGGAAAGACCCACAGGGTCCTAGAACATACACAAGCCTACCCACCCAGGGAACCAGCACCAGAAGGGCCCAATTGCTTGTGGGAAGCAGCAGAGGGTACTGAAATTTGACAAAGAGCGAAGCAAGCACTATTGTTTCCTCTCAGACCCAGACCCACATAGAATGTCACAACCCAGAGACTGGGGTGCACCGCCCTGGTGAACACCTAAGGCTCCGCCCATCATTATGTAATAGGTGCGACCAGACCAAAGGGAAAAGAAAAAAAATATGACTCAAATGGAAGAACAAATGAAAGCCCCAGAGCCAATACTTTTAAGCGACTGAGAGGTAGCCAACCTATCAGATGCACAGTTCAAAGCACTGGTGATCAGGATAATCACAGAATTGGTTGATTTGGTCTCAAATTAGATGAAAAAATGAAGGCTACACTAAGTGAAATGAAGAAAAATGCACAGAGAACCAATAGTGATAGAAAGAAAACTGGGTCTCACATCAATGGAGTGGACCAGAAGGAAGAAAAAAACATACAACCAGAAAAGAATGAAGAAACAAGAATTTAAAAAAAAATGAGGAGAGGCTTAGGAACCTCCAGGACATCTTGAAACGTTCCAACATCTGAATTATAGGGGTACCAGAAGGGGAAGAGGAAGAGCAACAAGTGGAAAACTTATTTGAGCAAATAATAAAGGAGAACTTCCCCATTCTGGCAAAGGAAATAGACTTCTAGGAAGTCCAGGAAGCTCAGAGAGTCCCAAAGAAGTTGGACCCAAGGAGGAACACACCAAGGCACATCATCATTACATTACCCAAGATTAAAGAGAAGGGAGAATTCTAGAAGCAGCAAGAGATAAGGGGACAGTCACCTACAAAAGAGTTCTCATAAGACTGTCAGCTGATTTCTCAAGAGACCTTACAGGCAAGAAGGGGATGGAAAAAAGTATTCCAAGTCATGAAAGGCAAGGACCTCCATCCAAGACTGCTCTATCCAGCAAAGCTTTCATTTAGAATGGAAGGGCAGAGAAAGTGCTTCTCAGATAAGGCCAAGTTAAAGGAGTTCATCATCTCCAAGCCCTTATTATATGAAATGGTAAAGGGACTTATCTAAGAAAACAAAGATAAGAAATATGAACAGTAAAAAGGCAACAAACTCATAGTCATTAACAACCACACCTAAAACAAAAGCAAACAACTAGAACAGGAACAGAATCACAGAAACAGAGATCACATGGAGGGTTAGCAACAGGGGAGTGGAAGGAGGAGAGAGGGGGAAAAGGTACAGAGAATAAGTAGCATAGACGGTAGGGGAAAATATAGACAGAGGGAGGGCAAGAATAGTATAGAAAATGTAGAAGCTAAAGAACTCATGACACATGGACATGAACTAAAGGGGGGGAATGTGGGTGGGAGAGGGTGTGCAGGGTGGAGGGGAATGAAGGAGGGAAATGGAACAACCGTAATAGCATAATCAATAAATTATATTAAAAAAAAACAAGGATCAAATTCATGCCTTAGTAATGGAGAAGCTGAAAGACACCGCCTCAGTATGATCTTCTGTGAAACTTAGACACCTTTGGGCCTTTTTAAATTCTCTTGAGAATAGAAATAAAGTCTGGCTTTAATTTTTTTGTATTTTTTGATTCCAGTTTTGTTTTTGTTTTTTACTTTTTAATGTGAAACCATTTTAATTTGTTAGTTTGGCCTGAATTCATTATTATAATGACTGCTAAACGGAGATTTTTCTTGCCCTATTACTCCTGATCAGTTGACATTCTACTATAATGAGGGGCTTTCTCCTCTCCCTCATTTATTTATTTAAACCAGAGTGGATCATAGGTCTCTGTTTAGTGGGCTTTAACCCATTACTATCAATATATATTTTGACGCTCAACTATCCCTGGCTGCGCCAGTGGGAGCCCCTTCCAGCTGGCTTTGGGCCCCTGGTAGTGGAAAACAGTTTTGAAACCAGTACCCAAGCAACTTGGTGCGCTGTCTGCTACACAGGTGACATTGCTTCTCTGCCCTCCTAATGGGAAGAGCTCAGCAGTGTTTGTGTCACATTTACATACATGCTAATTTCTATTTACCTATACTGAAAACCACGAGTTTCCACCAACATCCCCAGTTCCGGTCCAACAGCCCTGGGTTCGGTCTAGCTTCCCCCTTTCCTTACCTGTCACTCCGTCCTCTAATAGTGAGAAAACCGGCCTCTGTGTCCCCCCTACAGGTTCTTATCGGCTCAATCCCCCGTGAAGGACCAAGTTCTCCACCCTCTGAGGCCGCCACTACACCCAGCCGCCTCTCTCACACGGCCTTCGACCTCTGCCAAGCAGCATTCCATGTTGGAGCCGTGTAAATGCTTCCTTCACGCCAGCCTGCTTCTCAGTGTCCATTTGTAGCCATTCCCATCTCCTGTCTCTGCAGATTTGCCTCTTTTGGAAATTTCACATACAGGGAATTATATAACCTATCTTTTGTCCCTGACATATCACTGTCACGATGTCTGAGGGCTCATTGTGTTGTAACGTGTGTCAGTCGCTCCTTCCTCTTTGTCACCACACGGTGCTCCACGGAAGGGTACAGCATGCTTCGTCCATGCGCGAACAGTTGCAGGACATTTGGACGCTTGCAGGCTCGAGGCTATGGCACATCACACAGATTCAAGTATCCCACATTCGCGTCCAAGTCTTTGCGTGGACACACACTTAAATGTGTTTCGGGTAGTGCCGTAGGCGGAATGAAGGCTTCCAAACATGTCCGACTTGCTCATCGGCTGACTTTAAGAAAGCCAGACCACCCTGGATGACTTTACATGGCGACAACACCCGAACCCCCAGAACCCATGAACGTGCTGTGCTACATGGCAGGGGGGAATTCAGGCTGCAGATGGAAACAAGGTTGCAAACAAGCTGATGTTAAGAATGCGAGATTATCCAGGATTATCTGAGGAGGCCCCGCACACTCACAAGGATTCTTAAAAGCAGAAGGGGCAGAAGAGGGAGGCAGAGTGATGCACTGTGAGAAGGACTCAGCCGTCTGTTGCTGGCTCTGAACACGGAGAAAAAGCACAGGAACCAAGGAATCGTGGGCGGCCTCTGGGAGCTGGAAGTTTCTCCTTTAAAGCCCCCCAGGGGAGCGCACCTGCTGACACCTCGACTTTAGCCCAGCGACACCTGCCAGACCTCTAACCTCCCAAACTGTAAGCTAATAATACATCCGTGTTGTTTTCAGCCACGAAGTTTGTGACGGCTCATTACAGCAGACGCCTAAGAGTGGCTCTTGTCTGGGTAATAAGTTTATATTTAACCTTGCAAGAGACTGCTGAGTTCTTTTCCAAAGTGGCTGTACCATTTTACATTCTTTATCAGAAATATACGATTTGGGTCGGTTGCTAGAGCCCTGAAGGGGTTGTTTATGACAAGTGTGTCCGGTTTCACTGAAGAAGTGCCAGGCTTCTCACTCCAGCACACCAACAGCCGGGAGCTGCTGCAGGAGGAAGGCAGGAGGGAAGCAGGGAAGAAGGGAAAGTCAATTCTAAATGACTCACTGGCAATACGACAGGACTGTGGATCCCAGGGGCTCAAACCTCTACCGCCCTTCTTATCAGCGGTGTGATTTGGGGCATGGTGCGTCACTATAAAGCAGAATAAATATCTGTCTCCTAGATCTATGATGAGGATTAAACAAGATCATACAGAAAGAACACACATCGGTGCTTGGCTCTAGCAGCTACCCTTGTTGGTAATGTCTGCAATGGCCAAGTCAGCACGGAAAGGTTGAATGTTGTCTGCTCCACTTATTTAAGAGGATGGAAGGATGTGTAATTAATTGCACAAAAACACAGCAGGTGGGTTCGTAGAAATGTAAACCCTCGTCTTGGTTGAAATACTTGGCAAATCACTCCCAGATCTCAGAAACCTAAAATTTAGCTGCAGCCCTGGCTGGTGCGGCTCAGTTGGCTGGAGTGTCGTCCCATACACTGAGAGGTCACAGGTTCTATTCCCGGTCAGGGCACATGCCTGGGTTGCGGGTTCGATCCCTGGTCGGGGGGCCTATGAGAGGCAACCTGTCAATGTTTCCCTCTCACATCAATGTTTCTCTTTCTCTCTCTTGCCTCCCTTCCTCTCTGTCTAAAAGCAATGAGAAAATGTCCTCAGGCAAAGATAAAAAAGATTAAAACTTAGCTACAAAAATGTGCAGATCACCTGTTGCCCACACATCGCCATGTTCTCCCATGAGTCACAACTGCATACATCTATACAAGATTCTATATATTTCAGCACCGTTTCAACATCTATTTCTGTGGGGTCTTCAGAACAGCCCAGTGAGTAGACAGAAGGGGAATCATCACGTTTGACAGACGAAGGAAACTGAGGCACGTGCCATCAAAGGGTTCACTCACACTCCACAGAGAGATGGTGGCCAGCTGCTGCCCCTTCCTCCTCTGTGGCACATGCCCCTGGCTTCCAGCCGTGGGCATGTCCCCACTCTCCTCCGCTGACATCGCTCGCTCACAGACTGTGGAAGGGATTAGGGTTTATCACATCCAGAGATGCTAGTAACACAGCCAACCACCGTGAGCACATGCTGATTTCATTACGATCCTGCTCATCTCGCTGGGAGCCGCCGTACACGGCTTGGTGGAGATTCAAAACTCCGTTACAGAGTTGAATTGGCATTTGTTCTGAGCCCAGTGGCATTTTTAATGCATTGGTGAGAGTGGAAATGAGTTGAGGCACCCAAGACCGATTACACAGGGCACATTAAACACCCCAGAGCCGTGCCTACATCCCCCCACCCCAGCCTCCAAGGGCCAACCCTGCTGAAGGCCTGTTTCCCTCCTCATACGCCCTTTCATGCCCGCCATCTCAGACAAACCCTCCAAGCCTCATGACTAAAGTCCTATCCTTCCTCCAGTTCACAGACGAGAAAGCAGAGGCTCAGAGAGGTTCACTGACTTGCCTAAGTCACACAGCTGGCAGACGGTGAAACTGGGCTCAGACTCTGGTCACCGGGGCTCAGGACTCCATGAGCCCCTCTGTCTCCCCACACAGAAGAGTGAGGTTTGAGGACCTTGTTGAGGTTTTGCTGTTATTGTTTATGATTGCATTTTGGTCTTTGGATTTGCTGCTCTGGGGAAAGCTAACCCATTACATGAGTAGTGCGCTGTTCTCTTGGGTCAAGTCTTTAACTGTGTTGCAGGGCCCAGGGGAAGGTGAGGAAACCAGAAAGTGATGTGGAGCCTGTGTCAAACCCAAGGTAGAACATGAAGAGCTGCATATGCCTTATGGATCTGTCTGTCTGTCTGTCTGGCTGGCTGGCTGTCTCATCATCCCCTCTCCCCCATGCACAACAGTATATGACCAAAGTTCACATTCCAGCCCCAAAGGACACTTCCTCATGGCTTCATTCCAACAGCCTAGAGGGGCAAACACAGCAACGTCTGAGTGGATGGGGTCACACCTGCATGTCCACAGGATGCCAGTGAGGGCAGGACATGTCACAGGACATGTCTGGAAAACCGGAAAGAGGGTCCCTACCTGCAGCTCCCTGTCCCTGTGGGTTTGGACTGTTCCCCACGTTTGCCAGGGGCAGGAGGTGTCAGGAAGATGGAGAAGGGGAGCCAATGAGACTTGCCAATCTCCCTTAAAAGAAGGGGTACTCAGATCCACCCACACTTCTCACCGTGGCAGCTCCGTGCAGCCAGCATGCAGGAGCCAGGGACTGGCGATAGCACCGCACTCGACAGTTTCCCAGACCATTTCACACACTTTCTCTCGGCAACGTGCATGGTACCCCTATTTGGCAGAGCAGGTATCATGACCATTTTCCAGATGAGAAAATTGATGTCCAAAAGTGACTTGCCTGGGTCTCAGAGCAAGAACTAGAAAGACCAGGCTGGGACTCCAGAGTGAGACTATAGGTAGACTGCCCTGCCCGTCCCCTCAGCACTGGGACAGCACCCCCGATGTTCCCAGGGAAACCCCCAAGACAGGCCACAACTCCTGCCCCAGCTCCTCCACTCTCTAGCTGTGGGGCTTCCCCTCCCTGTGCCTGATGGAACAGAATGAGACCAGGTGTGAGCTGTGCTCTTCCTGGCACCTGCAAGTGTGGCACCAATGGTGGCCTCGTCTTCCAGTGGGGCCTGGTGCCCTGCCCGGGCTCACCACAGGGGCTCAGGACCCTCACTTAGATGGGCCAGGGTCCTGGTCAGTGAGCTGATTCCTTCCCTGCCCTGTGACCCCCCAGGAAGAGACCAGGGCAGGGAGGGGCCCATCCGGCAGGGTGGGGCCGCCTTGTGGTGGGGCACTCCCAGCCCTTGCCTTTGTCTGCACCCCTGTAACTGAGAGGCCTGTCTAGACTGAGCGGCTACTGGAAGTAATCCCGAGAAAATCTCCCTGAAACCTGATCCCCACCCTTATCGAGGGCCAGGCCGATTAGCCTGATTGATTGGACAATGGACGCCTGGCCTTAACACCACCTCTGTGCTGCCAGGCAGAGGGGCTAGTGGAGCAACCTGTCGTGCGGGGTCAGCGGGCCAGTCAGCCCCCCAACCTGCTGGAGGAGGTGCTGGGACGACTGGCTCCTCCAAAGCCAGAACAGGAACCCCCAGTGCTTCCAGCACCTCGGGCTGCTTTCTGTGACCCCAGTCCCACTAGGGCTCACATGCCCCACACCGATCCCACTGTCGTCATCTTCCCCATTTCACAGGTGACGGCACTGAGCCTAAGCCCCTTGCTCAGGCTCACACAGGGTGCAGGCTCGCACAGGGCGCAGAGCAGCACCCCCAGCTCCGGGCCACTTGACCCCGAGGCCAGAGCCCTTCCCCGCTCTGCAGTCCCACCTGCTGGCACTCACACAGCTGTGGTCAGCAGGCCCCAGGCCCCAGGCCCCAGCCATTGCTCTGGATGACCCCAGTGTCCATCAGAAGAAGGCCAGCTGGGGCTCTTCAATGTAACCTTGGGTGTCCACAGGTTCCCTGAGGAGCAAGCGACACCCATGGGCCAGTGTCGCCACCAAAGGGGTCTCTTTCATTTGTGCTGAACTGTCAAGTTTGAAAACTGAGTATAGACAAAGCAATGCCACCCTGAGCTGGCTCCACCAAGGGCCTTCCAGAGCACGTGTGACGTGCAGGGGGCAGGGCCACCAGTCTCACTTGGGGCCATCAGGCCAAGAATAGAAGGCCCTTCCCCCCACAAACTACCAGTCTGTCACCAAGGGCTGGACACAAGGAAGCGTGGCTGGGACATGTGTGTCCATGTGTGCCGGGGGGGGGCAGGGACAGAGGACGGATGGACTATCCCTTCGTCCTACGACGCAGGCTTGTGAGGCTCCTGGCTCCGCCCCACGTGGTCAGAGCAAGTCCTGCTAGCAGAGCAGCCCGGGGCAGGAACGCTCAGGGAGCCAAGCCTGGTGTTCACCCACCCCCGCCACTCACCGATGTGGCCTTGGGATGGTCACCTGCCCTGTCTGAGCCACATTAATTCCAGTTTACAAGTGAGAATACCAACCCCCACCCCCGTTCTGCTCTAAGGGTCGCTAGGACTGAAATGAACCCACCTGGGCCCTGCATGCGGGTTAGGCACACGGCAGACTTGTCCCCACCCAGAGACTCATCAGCACTCAGAGTCAGTGCAACCTGTAACGAAACGTAACCGTCCAATGGCCGTGCGCTGTCCTGTCCGGAGAGTGACTGCTGAGGCCAAGGACCAAGAAAGACGCGGACTCGGGCAGGCCCCTGGACGCCACCACCCATGTGGCCGGAAAGCTACTGCGCCAGGGCCCCACGCCACAGGGGGGGGGAACTGAGGCCCACAGAGATCGCTCTCGGACTCAGCGGAAGGTTCCCATGGAAGCATTATTGGCTTATTAACGAGAGTGGGTAACACTGATCCCCCAGTAATACCTCTGTGCGGGGTTTTGCAACCTGAACACCCAGCTGGGTCCTAATTCATTTTAGCAAATGGCATCCAACACATTTCTGCCTCTGTGATCTCAAATTGGATAATCCCTGCCCCTCTGGTTTCCTGTTGCCAGGTAACACCTGCGCTCCCAGAGGTCCCTCACCTGCCCTCCACCGTGCCCCTGGGCAGGTCTGACATCCATTCCTGGCCATCCCCACATCTCACCTCGGCATCCCCCGAGTCTGTCCAGAGCCAGCCGGACCCTCAGCCCAGGACTGGGCCCTGTTCCCCCTTCTAGAAGGTGGTCCTCGGGTCGTCTTTCCTTTTCTGCCTCAGACTGCCAGCCTGCCTGCCCAGTAACAGGGCCTTCATCTCAAATCACCAGCCATCTTCTCCCTGTGACTTTACTTCTAGGTAGGGAAAGGCCACCCAGCCTGGCCCTTCCTGTGGGATGAGGCCCCTGCCAACCGGGGAAGGATCTGGCAGAGTCCTGACACCATGAAGCCCTTAGGAACTGAGAATAAAGGGGCAAAAGGCAGGTTTCTCCATACGAGCCATATAACAGGCATTAGCAGAGCACCCACCATGAGCCAGTTCCTGTGCAGGCAGCAGGGAGGCCAAGCACGCCAGGGGCCAGGAGCAGCTGGCAGAGGAGCTGTGACCGGGGGGGGGGGGCTGAGACCTGCTCTGAGACACCAGCAGGAGCCTGGGCTCAGGTGATCTGGGGGCCGCAAGGTTGGGGGAGAGGAGCCGGGGTGCAAAGGGCCCAGCTCAGAGGGACTCTCGCAGGAAGGATGAGCAGAGCTCAGACCACAGTGAGAACTTCGCACCGTGGTAAAAGGGAAGCCACTGCCACCTGCAGAGCAGGGCTGGGCTCTAGAAAGACCACCGTGGTGGCCGAGTAGCTGATGATTAGAAGGGTGCGGGCCAGAAAGAGGAGCCGTGAGAGGCGAGTGTGGTCGTCCAGGTGAGAGAGGGCTGGGGGACCCACATGCGGTGCCATTTCTAAGCTGTGTGGCCGTGGGCAGGTTTCTTAACCTTTCCCAGCCTTAGCCTTCTCCTCCTCCTCGGTCAAATGGCTGTCATGTGGATCCAACCCAACAATGCATGAAAAGCATTTAGCGTGATGCCTGGCACACAGTAAATGCTCAATAAATGTTTGCTTAGAAAAACAAAAAGGCAAAGGCTGACTGCTAGAGCTCCCTCCCTCCCTCCCCCAGCCTCCCCAATCAATAAAAGCAGCCCTTTTATCTAAATCCCTGAGACCAAAGGGAAACCAAACACAGCAGCTGCAGCTCTGCCTCCCAAGACCTGCCCGCCTGGGCTTCTCCCACTGGGGCCCCTCTGCCTCTGCCCCTGTGGCCCAGAAAAGAATGCTGGAGCGCTGACCTGGCCATGAACCTTCCCCCAGACTCAAAGGCGCACAGAAGCATTTCTCCTGCTCAGCCCCAGGCCCCGCCCACGGGAGCCCTCGGAACCAAGGTGGCACTCGCAGAGGCACACACCTGCCTACCTTGGCCGCCTGGTAGCCATCACAGGGGCAGCAGGAAGAAGAGGAAAGACAAATATGCTCTTAATATTCATGAGTCTGGTGACATACTGGTGCACAGGGCTGAATTCCCACACGAAGGGGAGGAGTTCAATCCCATGTAAAATGTACTTGGCCGAGAAGAGACAACACAAGCTCTCGCAACCCTCAGAATGTGTGGTTGGTCTTTTCACGAGACACTCCCATGCATTCTGCGAAATGAGGGGAACCGTATTGGACCAGACTCAGGGACCCCAGGGGCGAGTCCTGTTGGCTGTTGTTGGATGGCGCTGTGGTGGGGGCCTGTCCCTGGCTGTGGTCCTCAGCCACTCACACGCCATGGAAAATGCAAGCCAGATGGCATTTCAGATCTGATCAAAGTGGGCCTGCTTCCTGGGCTGTCTTTGGATCACAATTATTTTTTAGTGAGATGTGGGGGAAGATTATGGGTTTGGGAGTGAGTAAGCCCCTGGGTTTGAATCCAATTTCCCAATTTAAAAGCCACATCGCTCACCCAAGCTGAGTCTCAACCACAGGTGGAAGACGGAGGTTCTGGGAGCTGCCTGACGTGAAAGTGCCCGTGAAGTCCTGAGCCCCAAGCTTGGCACAGCCCTGCACTCACCTGCCTGTCCATAAACACCTGTCCCTACCCTCAACAGCAGTGTCCACTTCAGAACAGAGTACGTCTATACCACCAGCCCTGGAGTGGGCCAGGGGATCAATTACCTGAATGAAGCAAGACAAAGTTTTTAAAAGACTGCCACTATGTCACTGAAATAACAAGGACTTTCTTCCCATGGAAATTATCTAAATGGCGAGTGACTTGTGTGTGCCACAGACAGGGGCTGGTAAACAGGGGCTTCGTGGCCCAGGAAGAAGAGCCAGCCCCCGGCCGTACTTCCAGGAGTCGGAAGAACAACCGTGCCTTTGCGGAAAGTAGGGGGAGTGCCTGACACTGAACACACAGGTCCCTGTCCCAGAATCACTGCTCAGCGCAGGGACCTGACCACACTAGGGAGAGTCCCCAAGACACAAAATTCACGTCAAACTAGGGTGATGAAAAGTATTCACGAGTGTGACTTTACCTTCCAACAACACCATTTTTAAAAAGTAGTTTTAAACTTATTTCTTCTCTTTTGAACCCAGAATGCCTAAAATAAAGCTGGAGGATCTTAATCAGAACATCTGAATTCAGTATTGACTTTAGGAATTTGATAAAACTTTCCTGTTGGCTGAAGGTCTCAGTTGGCATCATGTTTTTTAACTTTTTTGAAGCACAATTTACATAAAGTAAAATGCAACCATTCTGAGTGTACGAGTTGCTGAATTTTGAAAATAAACATATGTATATATATGTGTGTGTGTATATATATCCATATATATACACACACACATATAAATGTACACACACACGTTCATATACAAATAACCACCCGCAGCCGGGATCTCGAGAGCCCCGTCACCCCCAAAGCTCCCTCGTCCCGTTCTGCAGTCAGCTCCCCTCACCTCCAGCCAATGGTGGGTGTGATTTCAGCCGCCGTCGCTATGGCTTTACTTGTTCTAATATGACGCCAGTGGGATCAATAAGACACACCCTTCTCGCACCAGCATGTCCATACGGCTCGCCCATGACGCTGCTGCAGCGGCTTGTTGCTCTTCCATGGCCGAGCAGCACTTCATTGTGTGGACGCACCATGATGTGTGTGCAGAGGTCCACTTATTGATGGCCTTTGCGCTGTTTCTAGCTTCGGGCTCGTACAAATGAAACTACTATTAATATTTATATAAAAAACCTTTTGGTAGACATATGTTTCCATTTCTCTTGAGTAAATACGTGGTTGGCCCAAAAGTCCATATGGTTTTTGCCCTAAAATAAAAGACACAGTTTTCATTTTCACCAATAATCTTATTGATTTGGATATTTTGAGTATGTTGGCTGTCTCCTGCATGCTAGAACATTGATGGTTCTTAATTAGTGTCTTGATTTGATCGTTATGAACTTCGACTGGTCTACCCAACTGTGGAGCACTGTCCAGTGAGAAACCTCTGGCACGAAACTTTGCAAATCACTTCGGACACATTCTATCAATCACAGCACCTTCTCCACACACTATACAAATCTTTTTTCACGTTTTAGTTTCATTTTTCCCTTTCTTGAAATAATAAAGCATAATATGCCAAAAATGTGTTATTTTCCTTCTATCTTCAATATTAAAAAGGCCACACAAAAATTCACCAATTTTGACATTTTTTTAATGCACACTGATATGACAGCTGCCGCAATGCATTCTAACAAATCGTTCTGAATGAAGTTAAGACAACTAAGCACTACTAGAGTCATCTTACAGGAAAAAATCCTGTGAACTTTTTGACCAACCCAATACTTAGGAATGGAATACAGTTAACTGCACATTTAACTTTAAAAGAAACTGCCGGGCACAGATAAACATGGCCCACCCCGGGCACAACTATATTTTAGTTGTAATGAAAATTACAACTAAAATATAGATCAACCATCACTCAGAATCATCAGAAATTGAATTGAATGGAAGTCTGACAACATCTATCCAGACTGGTAGGAGGGGTGGAGACACAGAATGGGCTGGTCCCACATCCATGTGTGGTGGATAAAAATTCGGGAGGGCTATCAGGATACCTCAGGAGTAAGGAGTCCCAGGCCCTGTAGCCCAGGGTTCCAGTGCCAGGAAGGTAAGTCCCCATAACTTTTCTGGTGGCAAAAATAGCAGGGATTGAGTCAATGGAAGAAACTACTGGAGTCCCAAGCAGCTCCCCTTAAAGAGCCCACACACAAACTCACTCAGACTCATTCCCTATGAGCTCCAGCACTGAGGTAAGTAGCTTGAAAGGTACTGATAGGATACAGGGAGGAACTGAAGTGTCTGGCATTAAGGCAGGAGCTAGGGGACAGCTTTCTCCCATACAGAAAGGTACAGAGGCCATTGTCCCTTTTCTGAGCTCTCCTCACCACAGAGCCACAGAGCCAGCAGGCAGGTGCCATATCTGAGACTCTGGCTAACACTGTCCCATCCAGAAGATCCTGAGACTCCATCCCACACAACTAATGGGCCCACCCAAACTGTTAACTGTGCCTTTTCCATATGAATGGCTGGTCTTGGCTCCTGTTTCACAACTTCCTAAATCCTATCAAACAAGCAACAGCTGGCCTCAGTGAGCCCCCAGCCCCTGTACCATTTGCTCAGTGACCTTAGACCTGGTACTAAGAGCAGCCAGACTAAATTCACAGCTTGGCTTTGCCTGGGAATCTCCAAGCCCAGCACAAGTAGCAGCTATCTTGGACTGCTCACACAGGGTGGCCCTGGGCAGAACACAGGTGGGGGCTGACCTTAGCCTGCACCACCTGGGAAACCCCAGGGTCTGTGAACCCAGTGGACAGCTACAGACCATGTTGGAGCACCACCACTCTACCCCTACACAGCTGATCCTCTCATGGAGGGTGGAGGGTGGTGGTCAGTGGTCACAGCCAGTCCTTGCAGCTGACTGGCCTGGGTAAATCTTTCTCATTGACCTGCCAATGGCAATCAAGGCTCAACTATAGGAGGAGGGTGTACTCTGCCCACATAAAGGGCATGCCTTGAGTACCCTGCTTGGGTGATAGGGGAGGCTGTACTACTGGACCCTACAGGACACCTGCTACATTAGGCCACACCACCAAGACAGGAAGTTATAGCAACTCTACCTAATATAGAAACAAACACAGGGAGGCTGCCAAAATGAGGAAACAAAGAAACATGGCCCAAATGAAAGAACAGATCAAAACCTTGGAAAAAAGAACTAAACAAAATGCAGATAAGCAATCCATCAGGTACAGAGTTCAAAATACTGGTTATAAGGATGCTCAAGGAACTTGGGACATCAAAGGCATAAATAAGATCCAGTCAGAAACAAAGGATACAATAATCAAAATAAAGAACAATTAGAGTAGGAACAAGAACAGGAAAACAACAGTAGAGTAGATGAAGCTGGAACCAAATCAATGATTTTAAACATAAAGAAGCAAAAAACAAGCAATCAGAACAACAAGAAGGAAAAAGAATCCAAAAAAACAAGGACAGTGTGAGCAACCTCTGAGACCACTTCAGGTGGTCCAAACTCACATCATGGGGGTGCCAGAAGGAGAAGAGAAAGAGCAAGAAATTGGAAATCTCTAAGACAAAACTATGAAAGAAAACCTCCCTAATTTGCTGAAGGAAATAGACATGCAAGTCTAGGAAATAGAGAGTCCCAAACAAGGTGGATGCAAAGAGGCCCCTTCCAAGACACATCATAATTAAAATGCCAAAGGTTAAAAGTAAAGAGAAAATCTTAAAGGCAGTGAGAGAAAAGAATCAGTTACCTATGGGGGAGTTCCCATAAGACTGTCAGCTGATTTCTCAAAAGAAGCTACAGGCTAGAAGAGATTAGTAAGAAGTATTCAAAGTCATGACAAGCAGGGACCTATAGTCAAGATTCCTCTACCCAGCAAAGCTATCATTTAGAATCGAAGGGCAGATAAAGAGCTTCCCAGACAAGAAAAAATTAAAGGAGTTCATCATCACCAAACCATTATTATATGAAATGTTAAAGGGACTTATTTAAGAAAAAGAGGATCAACACAATGAACAATAAAATGGCAATAAAGACATATCTATCTACAATCAAATCTAAAAAGCAAACAAGAAGAACAGAGACAGAATTGTGGACACAGCGTTTAGATGGTCACCAGATGGGTGGGGGGTGTGGGGAAATGGGTGAAGAGGTGAGGGGATTAGGAAGCACAAATAGGTAGTCACAGAATAGCCATGGGGATGTGCAGTACAGTGTAGGAAATGGAGTGGCCAAAGAACTTATACACATGACCCATGGACATGAACAATGGTGGGGGGACTGCCTGAGTAAGTAGGTGGTGCTGGGTGGAAGGGGGCAAAGAGGAAAATTGGGACAGTAATAGCATAATCAATAACATATAATTAAAAATATAAAAACAAAAGAAACTGCCAACCCATTTCCCAGGGAGGCTGTACAAGTTTACACTTCAATAACATGAGAGTTATAGCTACTCCACATCCTCACCAGCACTTAGAAATGACAGATAAGTGCCATATGGTTTCACTTGTGTGCGGAGTCTAATGAACAAAATAAACTAACAAACAAAATAGAAACAGACTCATAGATACAGAGAACAGACTGACAGCTGTCACAGGGGACAGAGTTTGGGTGGCTGGGTGAAAAAGGTGAAGGAATTAAGGAAAAAAACTCACAAACACAGACAACAGTGTGATTACCAAAAGAAAGGGGGATAGAAGAGGGTAAAGGGGGATAAATGGTGAGGGAAGCAGACTTGACTTGGGGTGGCAAACACACAATACAATATCAGATAATGTATTATAGAATTGTACACCTGAAATCTGTGTAATTTTATTAACCAATGCCAACCCAGTAAGTTCAATAAAAAAGAAATGTCAGTTTAATTTAAAATATTTTTTTAAGATTTTATTTATTTATTCTTTAGAGAGGGGAAGGGAGGGAGAAAGACAGAGGGAGAAACATTAAATTGTGGTTGCCTCTCGTGTGCCCCCTACTGGGGACCTGCCTCACAACCCAGGCATGTGCCCTGACTGGGAATCGAACCGGCGATGATGCTAGCAGTGAAGCTGAGCTTGTTTCCAGTCCAGTCTAAATGGGGCTCATTTTAATTCTCACAACTGACTATAGGGAATGTTGGCTGGCACCTGCCATCTAATGCTCTTCATCTAGGTGAGGCACATGTATGGAGCACTTACTAGTCTTGGTTTTAATAAATTCTATCTAATTTCCACACTCACATTTTTTATCGTTCACCACCCACCACTGGAATATAAGATGCATGAAGATAGGAATTTTTGCCTGCTTTTTGTTACCATAGGCCCAGTGCCTAGAATAATGCCTGGTGCATAGCAGATGCTACATCAATAATTCTTAAATGAATTAACAGCCTTCAAGTCAGGCAGTTTACATAACATGTTATAGATGTGGAAATTCAGGCTCAGAGAAGGAGAGCAGCTCTTCCCATGCCAAGGAGCTCACGAGTGCCAGAGACTAGACGTGCACTCCGTCTCTCTGGCTCTCTCTGCCCCAGTTAACTTCTGATGCCCCAACACAAACGGAGATCAAAGCAACAGGCCCTTTAGGAGACAGAGCACCAACCGCATGCGAACTGAACAGAGATGGGGTCTCCCCTCTGTCAGCCTGAGTTTTCTGGGTCTGCGGGAGCATGCAGGTGCGAGGCCCACCTGTGAGCTGTGAAATGCCGAAACCGCTAGGCACGTCCCCAGAGTCCCCACCAAGACAGAGTAAGCCTCTTGCAGCTTATCCTACGGTTCACGACTAACAACACTGGACGGAACTCAGAAAGGCAGCTGCTGAGGAGCCTCACCGGTGAATACTAGCAGGTGGACGGCCGAGGGAAGTCCAAACTTCAAGTATAATCAGCATGGTGGTGATGAGTTATGTGCTTTTCCTCTGTTCTCCCTTCAGCTCTTGGCTTTAACCCCAGGGCGAGTCAAATTGGGGAACTTCAGAGTGGTTACAGGAAGCAAATACCCAAGAAATGACCTCTTCTGGGTCAATGTGGCCCTGAAAGCCTGAGGTGGTGGAGAGGCCCTCGCTGTTCTGAACGTCCTTTCTCTCTCCCAGCCCTGGCCCCGGCCCTGGCCCTGGCCCAAGGCCAGCTTCAGCCTGAGAAGGGCAGTACCACGCCAATGGTGGCGATGCAGGCACCTGAGCACCCCGCCTCCACGAAAGAAACCTGTACCTCCTGGAAAAAGGGCTCCTGCTCTGCAAAGGACACTGCTTTTTCCTCTTTTCTATACCCACTCCCCTATTTTCCAAAATGGCAACAGTACCAGCGGCTGAAGAAAGCACCGACAGAACCCCAGCTTTGTAGCCATGAAAGGAGCCTCTGGAATCTAGAGAATGAGGGGGAAACCCTATGGTGAGAGATCAGGAAAAGGCAAGCCCTGATCCCAGGCATGAACCAGCCCAAACCCCAGGTGCCCTTCCCCGAGCAGCACACACTCAAAGAGCAGAGAAGAGGCTGCCCACAGACGGCGGGGTGGAGCTGGTCCTTTGCCCCCCACCAGGTTGGTGGCCTGCTAAACAAAATCGACATCCTTCAGGACACTCTAACAGGACCGAGAGCCTCACAACTTAATGGACAGAATGCACTGGGTGCTGCACGAAATTACTCAACATACCAGCAACCAGGAAAACCTGGCCAATTCTCAAGGGAAAGACAAGGAACAGATGTCAACCCCAAGACGGATCAGATGTTATTGGGCTGGCCAAAAAGTCTGTTATGTTTTTTCCACAAAATAAAAGACACATTTTTCATTTTCAACAATAACTTTATTGATGGGGATATTTTGAGTATGTCGGCTATCTCCTGCTATTGGTTTGTAGTGGGTAGAGGCCAGGGGTGCTGCTAAACATCTTCCAGTACATATGACAGCTGTGCAGCAAAGGTTATTTGGCCAAAATGTCACGAGTACCAAGAAACCTTGCAAACCACTTTTGACATGTTTGATGTCAGAGCACCTTCTGATCAGTCACAGCACCTTCTCCATACACTGCACAAGTCTTTTTATTTTATTTTATTTTTTTGCATTTCAGTTGCATTTTGACCCTTCTTGAAATAATAAACCATTATATGCCAAAAATATTGCATGTATTCTTCCATCTTTAATATTAAAATGACTACACAAAAATTCACCAGTTTTGGTAAGTGTTTTTCTTAATGCAAGCTGATATGACAGCTGTCACAACACAGTCTAACAAAATTGTTTCAAATGAAGTTAAGACAACTAAGCATTACTAGAGCCATCTTACAGAAAAAAATCATATGAACTTTTTGGCCAACCCAGTAGAAGTATCAGTTTTTAAAGCAGCAAGGTCATCAACGCCCATGAGGCAAAGATAAATATTCTTCAAATGAATGGAAAAATAGACATGCCCAGCAAATAAACAGAACCAAATGGAAATTTCAAAACTGACAAATACATCGGAACATTTCAATAGTAAGAGGAAGATGACGGGAAACAGTAGTCAGGGAACCTGAACACAGACCAGCAGAAATTACCCAAACTAAAGAGCAGAGGAAAAACTAAGGAGAAAAAAAAAGAACAGAGCTTTAGAGACCTGTCTGCCAATTTCAAGAGGCCATTCATGTTGTTGGGGTCCCTGAGAAAGATTAGCACAGGAAAAAATGTTAGTTGAAGACATCTCAAACCTAGCAAATTTAGTGAAAAGCATACATTTTCAAAATAAACTGAAAGAGACCTAAAACAGAGTAAGTGCAAAGGACAGTGTGTGCAGCATGTCTGAACCCAACTGCCAAACACCAGAGAGAAAGAAAATAAGATTTCCTGTCAACCCACGGCTCTGCAACCAGGGAAAATACCCTTCAGAAATGAAAGCTGAATAATGACATTTTCAGGTAAAGGTCCCAAGAGAACTTGTCACCAGCAGGACAGCTCAAAAATAAATACCAAGGGAAGTTTTCCAGACTGAAGGCAAATGATCCCAGAGGGACAGTTGGATCTTCAGGAATAAAGAAAGAGAAACAAAAAGGGTAAATATAATATAAATTATTTTAGTTTTTCCTTTAAGATTTTAAAAATATACACGACTGTTGAAAGAAAACATGACGATCTACAGAACGCTGAGAAAGGGCTTAAAGCATGTACATAACACCTGTGACAGCTGTAGCACAAGGAGGGGGCTAGTAAATCTTTATGGCTGTGACACTTCTGCATTTTGCTTGAAATAGTAAAATTTTAACCTTCGATAAACTGAATAGTTAGGTACATGCACTACAAACTCTAGAATAATCACTAAAAAATACAAAAGGGCATAATCAAAAAACCAACAGATAAAAGAAAATGGACTGCTAAAAAGGAGTCAATGACTTCAAAAGAAGACACAAGATAAGGCAAGAGGAACCAAAAAGAGAAGACGAACAGAAAAACAATAAAATGGTCAACCTGAACGTAAATATTAATAGTTGAATATGATGCTCTACACATACAGGTTAAAAGACAGGTGGTCAGATCAAATCTGTGTCCACGGGTCCTTCCTGAATGTTCTTTGACTGATCCCTTCACCTTCTTTCAATCAGTCCCCACCACCCCCGACCCTCTCACAGTGGTCAGGTCAAATTTTAAACAATAGTTCCACTGCATGATGCATTCAAGAAACTAAATTTAAAAGTAGGTTAAAAGTAAAAGAATGAGAAAAGATACACCATACAAACACCAATCAAAAGAAAGCTGGAGTGACTATCGTAACGTGGAAATTAATAAATGAAAAGCCCATTTAATGGAGGAGGAGGCCAGAAGGGGGACCCTCACAGACTGCCGCTCAAGGTCAATGACAGATCCCACTGGGAAGAATGATCAGTTACGAGTCTCAACAGGAAGGGACATGCCCTACGAGTCAGCACTCCTTTACTGCCGGCAGAAGGAAGAGTCCCTCCCTTGTCCAGCAACTCAGCCCAAATGGACAAACACAACATTGTCCACCCTGCTTCCCTCCAATGGACTTTTGCTCAGAACAACCGCTCCCAACGTCTTCCTTTTTCTCTGTAAAATAACGTTCTTCTCCTCTGCTTGTTGGACTTGCCTATAGTTTTTGCAATAGTATGCTTGTCCCAGATTGCAATTCTCTGCTGTCCCCAAATAAACCCATTTTACTAGTAAATTAACAGGCCATTTTAGTTTTTAGGACAACAGTATTACTAGACAATAGACTCCACAACCAGGAAAACTACTAGGGACATTACGTAATGGGTAAGGTTCGGTTCATCAGGAAAGCGTGTGCAGCCAACAGCAGAGCTCCAAAATGAAGTAAATCTAACAAGTGTACCACGGAAAGAAGCAAAAGATAATCCACAATTATAATTGAAGACTTTATAATTAGATCACTTAATGCATTTATCTCAGTCATACTTGACTGAACAAGTAAACAGAAAATCAGCAGGGATATCACAGATTCAAACAACATTGTGAAAAAACTTGACCGACTTAATTGGTTTTCATAGAATGTGCCACTCAAAAATGGTGGAATAAAAATTATTTTCAAGAGATCTGCATAACTCTTCAAATATTTGGAAATGAAGCAATGCACTTACAAATAACATATAGATTATAGAAGATGTCTCAAGGAAAATTAGAAAATATTTTTAATAGAATGAACATGAAAGTAAAATATAACAAATTATAGATTCAGCAGATACAGTATCTAGAGGAAATTTATAGCATTAGATTCTTATTATTAGAAGAAAATTCTCAAATCAATCATCTTAGCTTCTATTTTAAGAAACCACAAAAAAAGAGAAAACTAAATGCAAAGCAGAGAAAGGAAATAGTAAAGACCAAAAATCACTGTGATTGACAACAAACAAAAAAGAGAAAAAAATCAGTGAATTTATAAGTCAGTTCCTTGAAAAAACAAACTTTATCCATTTGACCAAAAAAGAAAGAGAAGATGCAAAATACCAACACCAAGAAAGAGACTATTAGTCTTGAGACTTCAGACATTAATGGATAACAGATAAATGCTACAAACAACTCTGCTTCTTTAAGTTAAATAACCTCGTTGAAATGAACCAACTCTTTGAAACATATTCATCCGGGAAAAATTAAACAAACAAACAAACAAACAAAGAGTCCTTTGTCTACTATAGAAATTGAATTCATGGTTAAAAATTTTCAAGCAAATAAAACTCCAGGCCGGACAGTTTCACTTCCTCAAATGTTCAATTTAAGGAAGGAATAGTACCAATTCCCCACAATCTCATCCAGAAAAACAGAAAAGAATGCAATGCTTGTCAACCTATTTTATGAGGCTACTAGAGCCCTAATGCTCAAACCAGAGAAATATATTACACGTGCAGAAACTACAGAAAAGGATCTGTGATAAACACAGCTGCAAAAATCCTCAACAAAATACTGGCACATTCAAGCAACATAGAAAAAGAGCAGTACCACACAGCCCAACTCCAAGTTCTCCTGGGAGTGCAAGGCTGGAACGGCCTTTGAAAATAGCCCATGTGATGCCCTAGATGAGCAGACTGGAGAAGAGAAGCCACGTGGTCAGCCCAACCCACGCAGAGAAGCATTTAACTGACCCCAGAATCCATTCATGATAAAAACTCTCACCAGCTATTACAATAGCAGCACGTTTTCTTAATAAAGGGCATCTATAAAAACCCACCACTAATAACATACCTCATAGTGAAGGACTGAGCGCTTTCTTCCTGAGGCTGGAGACAGGCAAGGATGTTCTCTCCTGCCACTTCTATTCAGTTTCAGATTGAAAGTCCTGGCCAGCGCAATGTTCACAAAAAAGAGAGAAGAGGCATGTAGAGTGGAAAGTAAGAAATACAACTGTCCCCATTAGCAAATGGCATGATTGTCTGCAGAGAAGATTAAAACAAAAACCTACAAAAGGCTCCTACAACTAAATAGCTTCCCATAGTTGTAAGACACAAGGTCAACGTAAAAAATCAGCTGTGTGTTCCATGGTAGCATGAGCCATTGGAACTCACCATTAAGAAATCAGTACCATTTACAATAGCACCAAAGATGAAATACTTAGGTGTCGATCTGCCAAAATATCTACAAGATCTATAGATGGAAAACTATGCATCACTGATAAAAGACAAGAAATACTTAAGTAAATAGAGAACTACACCATGTCCATGAGTTGAAAGATTCAATAGTTTTCAAATGTTAATTCTCCACAGAATGTTCTGGCTACTCCAAAAGCAAGTCCCATTAAACAAAAATTAATGAATTGGACTTTTCAAAGTCAAAAAGTTCTTCTCTGTGAAATAAACTGCTCAGAGAATGAGAAGGCAAGCCGCTGGCTGGGAGAAAATATTTGCAGATCATATCTCCAATGAAGAACTTGTTTCCGGAATATAGAAAGTTCTCTCAGAACTCAACGATAGGAAAGCAAACAACCCAATTAAAAATGAGCAAAAATCTGAACAGACACCTCACCGAAGATATGCAGATGGCAAATAGGCAAATGATAAGATGCTCCCCATCATTGTAGCAAACGAGCCAAAGTG
This sequence comes from Tonatia bakeri, assembly GCA_004024845.1. Taxonomy (NCBI): domain Eukaryota; kingdom Metazoa; phylum Chordata; class Mammalia; order Chiroptera; family Phyllostomidae; genus Tonatia; species Tonatia bakeri. Next base: position 185,672 of record PVIA01000532.1, on the reverse strand, counting down.
GACGAATGAGCAACAGACACACTGAAGGGGGCGGGGGCAGGAGAGGGGAAGCATCAACCTCGGTTACTTTCAAAACCATGTTTTGACTGGATACTGCAAAGGTAAAAGAGAACTGCACTCAAATACTATATGGTAGTTAGTAAAATTACCTTTCACAGAGGAATGGATTAGCAATTTTGAAACTACTGTATATGTATGCTACCGTTAAACAAATAGATACATTGTAAATAATGAAAGCAAGGTGTCCAACAAGTTGAAAAAGGCAGTTACAAATAAGCAAATGGAGAGGGCCAGAATGAGCACTGCAGTATCGGGTTTGAATTAGAGGTAGCAGTATGAACTACAGTTTTTAAAACATACTTACTTACGTAGACAGATACAACAATAAAGGTAATGAGTGTATACTTGAGTTAGCATACATACATCTAAGTTTTGTGCATTAATAGAACCTTGAAACATGACATCCAGGGAGCGATGAGGACGCTGACTGCCCAGATTTTATTTCCTTCTCCAATCAGAAACCACCACCACCACAACCAGGGTCCTTACTTAGGTGGTTAATTCCAAAGGTGGGGAAGAGAAAGTAGAAGGTACACCTGGGGTCTCTGTGGGGCCAGGGAGTTAAGCGGCACTCAGAAAAGGATGAGCATGCGTGAAAAGGGTGCAGGACCACCCTCAGAGTGCCCAGTGGCCAAAGCCAAAACAGTCTGAGCAGTGAAATGCGTAACAACATGATAACCTACAGCACAAAAGTAATATATGTGGGTCAATACTGATTGGATGGATGGGTGGATGGATGGATGGATAGACAAACAGGCAGACAGATGAGGGACAGCTCTTCCTTACAGTACAGTAATTGCTGCAGACAAAGATGAACCATTGATGGAGGCTAAAACTAGTGAAATAAACTTTGAGGAGAAATGGGATGTTTGCATTCTCAAAGTCTTCCTTCCAAGGTATTTATTGGGGAAAAACAATAACTTTCTGTGGAGAGCCCTGGTGGGCACCGCCCAAACCACGTGATCAATGTTAACCCCACTGGGAATAAGACCCACCCACATCACATGCCCCCAAGGGGGTTGCTGAACAGGGCACATCGCTGTGGGGGTATCTCTGCCAAACATGCACAAGCAAACAACCCAATCTAGAGGCAATCTAGAGGAAATTTCGGGTCCAAACTCAGGGGCAGCGCACAGAATAATCAGCTCTTCAGACGAGTCCAGACCACGAAAGACAAGCACAGCTGTTAGAGGTCACAGGAGCTGAGGACACATGGGAGCTGAGTGCCACATGGGAACGCAGACCAGCTCCTGGAACGGGGAAAGGGTGACAGAAGAAGGGCTGGTGAAACCTGAAGTCTGGCTTAGTTAACAGTATTGTATCAATGCTAATTTCTTAGTTTTAACCATCGCACTGTGGCCATGCAAGGTGTAGTTTAACATCAGGGAGGCTGGGTGAACATGCACAGGCTCTCTCCACACCAACTAGACTTTCCTGTAAGTCTCCAGATATTACAAAATAAGAGGTAAAAATTCCTTTAAGAGAGATTTGTCTGTTTAATGAAAAGACACTTGGAAGCTATGACATATGTAACATTAAAATGTAATTTAAAAATAGCACAGGGGGTAAGAGAGGTGATGGAGCTGGACTGCTGCAAAGCTCCTGCATGGTAGGTGACGTGGCGTACCACCATTTAGAGACAGACTGTGACGGGCTTAAGACGCATATTTTAAAACCTGAGTCAACCGCTAAAAATGAAAACCACAGTAAAATAAAGGTATATTTAATAATCCATGAATGGAAACAAAATAGAATCATTAAAAAACGCACTCCAGAAAGGCAATAAACAATGCTTTTAGAAAGGCACAGACACAGCAAAACAACTAGAAAAAGAAACAGCAAAATCGTGCAGTTAAACCCAACCCCGCCATATCTTAGACCACATCAAAGCTGATTCTGAATAGTCCGGCTAAGAGGTGAAGACTCTCAATCTAGATAAAATACAAGGCACAGCTAGCTAATCTGCATAAGAAACCCAGTTCAAAATAAGACACAGACACACTAACAGTAAAAGCACACGAAGAGGTGTGCCCAGCAAACCCCAGTCAGGACAGAGCTGCGGCGTCTGCATTCACAAGAGGCAAAGGAAACTTTAGGACACCGAGCACCGCCAGGTAAAGAGGAACACTGCATAATGATAAAGGGGTGGAGTGATCCTAAACATGAGTGCACTGAATAACAGAACCTCAAAAAATATGGAATTAGAAAATATTTTGAATTTAATGGAAATAAAAACACATCGCATCTGAATTTGTGTGATGGTGTTAAAGTTATGCTTAAAGGAGGTGCTACAGCTTTGAATTCTTGCATTAGAAAAATAGAATGGTCTAAAACAAAGATCAATACTTCTGCCTTTGGAAACTAAAATTATTATTAATAATAATAATAATAATAATAATAATAATAATAGCAGCAAAGTCCAAAATAATTCAAAGAAAGAAGAGCAAAGATTAATGAAATAGAAAATGAATAAGCAAACAGAAATGAATAATAAAATAGAAGAAAACCAACAGAATCCAAAGTGAATAACCTAAAACAATCGAAGTTAAACTGCTTAGACTTTGAAAGAAAAGCGACAGAGATTATCAACAACCAGTCACCACTGCGGATCTGACGGACATGAAAGTAAGACTAAGGAAATACGGCAAACAACTATGGGCCAATTAACTTGGGAGTAAAACTAACAGACTAAAAAAGAAGTAAAATTAAAAACCTGAAAAAGCCTATTTTTAATTTTATTTTTTAAATTAACATACAGTAAAATTGGCCTTTTAATGGATACTTCCTTAGAGCTTTTAAAAACATTGAATTCATAATTTAAAATAGTCTCAACATCTCAGGCCCAGAGTTGTGAATCCTAACAAATACTTAAAGAAAAAAATAGTATCAGTTCTATATTAGTCTTTCAGAAAATAGAAAAGGAGGGAATAATTTCGAACTAATTTTTTGAAACCAGCATTACCGCCCTGATATAAAAAATAAACAGAGTCAATATAAGAATGCTACAAAACATCCTTGAAAGAAATTTAGAAGGAGCCAAACAAACGTAAAGGCATACCCTATTCATGAATCAAAAACTGAATATCATTAATATGGCAATACCCTAAATTAATCTACAGAGTCGACGTAGTCCCTATCAAAATTCCATCTGCTTTTTTTGCAGAAATTGACAAGCTAGTCCTAAAATTCAAGTGGAAATGCTAGGCACTGAGAAGAGCCAAAAGAATCTTGAAAAGGAATAACCAAGTTGGAAAGTTTATACTTACAATTTCAAAACTTTCTACAAAGCTACAGTCAATCACGAAAGTGTGGCACTGGCAGAAGGACAGATGTACAAAGATTCCATTGGTCTGGTGGGATAGAACTGACAGTCCATTTAAAAAGCCCACACATCTATGGCCAACTGATTTTTAACAAGACGCATGCACAGACAATCCCATGGAAGAAGGAGTAGTTTTTCCAGCAGATGATGCTGAGAAAACAGGGCAGCAACTGGCGACAGAATAAATGCAGATCCCAACTAAACACTCCCAATAAAAATTAACTTTAAATGGATCAAAAACCTAAATGTAAGAGTGAAAATTGTAAAGTTCTTAGAAGAAAACTTAGGCATAAATCTTGATGACCTTGGGTCACCAATGGTTTCTTAGATATGACTCCAATACAAACAAAAGAAAAAATGGACAAACTAGACATCTTGAAAATTAAAAACATTTGTGCTTCCAAAGACACCACCAGAAAGTGAAAAGATGACCCAAAGAATGAGAGCAAATTTTCACAAATAATATATCTTCTAATGCACTTGTATCTAGAATATATCCTTTAAAAATTATTACAACTCAATAACAAAAGACAACCCAATTAGAAAAAAGAAATTAGGAAAAGGAGCTGAGTAGACATTTCTCCAGAGAAGATATTCAAACAGCAACACGCACATGAAAAGATGCTCGACACCATTATCTGCCAGAGAAACACAAATCAAAGCCACGGTGAGACGCTACCCTCACTGGGATGGCAATGGTAAGAAAGACTTCACTAACAAGCACTGCTGGAGATGTGGGGAGACTGGAACTCACATGCAGCTCTGGTGGGAATGTGCAATGACACAGCCGCCGTGGGACAGTTTGGCAGTTCCTCAAAAAGTTAAACTTAGTCTTACCACGGAAGCCCAAAATGCCACTCCTAGGTGTATCCCTAGGAGTATTAAAAATATACATCCACAACAAAATTTGTACACAAATGGTCATAGCAACATTATTCACAATAGCCAAAAAGTGGCAGCAATTCCAGTGGCCACCGCTGATGGGTGAATGGGTGAACAAAGGCAGCGTATCCACACCGTAGACTGGTCTTCCGCCATGGAGAGGAATGGAGTTCTGTGAAGCACTGTTTCACCCTGCAACGCATATGAATCCTCAAAATGGTATGCTAAATAAAAGACGCCAGACACAAAAGGCCACATACTGCGTGATTCCATTTACAGAAACTGTCCAGAATATGCAAATTCATGGAGACAGAAAGTAGGCCAGTGGTTGCCAGGGGCCTGAGGAAGGGAAGATGAGGGGTGACCGCTAATGGTACAGGGTTTCTTTGGGGGCTGATGAAAATGTTCTGGAATCAGACAGTAGTGATGGTTGCACACCTTGGGAATATACCAATAACCACTGATCTACACATTAGCTTTAAAATGGTGAATTTCATGATATATGAATTATGTCCCAAAAATAAAAGAGAGCAGGCCAACATCTGTGAAACAAAGGGGCAAAGATCCTTAAGAAAATATCAGTGAATTGACTCTAACAATATATAGAAAGGATAATACATCATGAGCATGTGGGGCTTATTTAAAAATCAGTGTAATCTGCCACATAAGCAGAACACAGGCTATAATCATCTTAATTGATTATAAAACAAAAAAGGCATTTGACAAAATTAGGTGCTAATTCGTGCTGGAAATTCTTTGTAAACCAGGAATGGAAGGAACAACAAACCTCATCTCACAGTTTCCCGGGTCAGGAATCCGGATGTGGCTTAACTGCATGAGTGTGGCTCAAGGGCTCTCATGAAGTTACAGCCAGGTTGATGGCTGGGGCTTCGGTCTCCTTGGGACATGTAACTGGCAGAAGACACACTTCCAAGTTCACTCATGTGGCTTTTGACAGAGGCCCTCTGTTCGGCACCAACTGTTGGCTGAAGACCTCCCTCGGTTCTTTGCCATGTGGGCCCCTCCATAGCGTGGTGCACGGCATGACACCTGGCTTCCCTTGGAGTAAGCCAGCAAGGGGAGTGAACCCCAAGGTAGGAGCCGCAGTCTTTTTATGACCTTTAAATTGACATTGCATCACTTGTGCTACATTCTGTTTGTTAGATGCAAGTCACTGAAGCCCAGCCCACACTCAAGAAAAGGAGATCACACGCACATGTGAACAAACGGAGATGGGGACCTTTGGGGGCATCTCAGAGAATGCCTGCTACAATGGGCACCTACGGAAAAATGACAGCTAACAGGATTACTATGACGTTTAAGGGTGCAATACCGAAATCTTTCACCCCTGAGACAGAGGACAGGAAAGGATACACATGCTCACTAATTCCATTCAACACTACACTGGAAATCTTCTCAGTGCATGAAAGGTAAATAAATAAGTAAACAAGCAAGCAAATTAATTAAGAGGGCGCAAAGATCAGTAAGAAAGAAATGAAACTGCCTCCTGATATGGTTGCTTATCTGATAAACCGTTAGGCATATGACCCCCACAATACCCACACTACTAAAACTAGTAGAGAATTTTTGCAAAGCCACAGAGTAAAGGTCAAAATGCAAAAATCAACTGCATCACTGGAACCTGGTACCAAGCAATTAAAAATGCTATTCCAAACACAATACCACTTACAGCAGAGTCATAAAACAAAAAAGTATTTAGAAACAAATTAATAAAACATGTGCAAGACCTCTACACTAGAAATTGCAAGACAGGAGAGAAGTTAAGGAGGCCTTAAATGAAGGAAGTGCTATACCACGTAAATGGGCCGGAAGACTGAGTGGAATTAAAGTTGTTGATTTTCTTCAAATTGTTTTATAAATTCAACACTCTCCCAGTCAATAACCCAGCAAGCTCTTTTATTCATAGTGGCAGCTGATTCTAGAAAGGTATTTGGAAATTCAGAGGACCTAGAATAAGCAAGACAATCGTGACAAAGAGCGAATTTGGAAGATGCATGCTGCCTGACTTGTGCTAAAGCTACAATAATGAACAGAGTGCAGCGTTGGCCTGAAGATCAGACACAGGATCCGGCACAAATAACACCCCTTTTTTGTCACAAAACCTTTTATTACAAAATCATAAGCATGTAACTCTGTAACACAACACTGTCACACTCAAGCACACCATATGACATTTTAGGTGAAGTGTTCAAATTTAAACTATAAATTATTATACTCGTATTATTGCCCTACCAACCACACATGAGCGGCCCTTCCTTCTGCTGGACCCTATATGTCAATGGGATGGGATGAATGCCCTAGAAATAGACTCTCACGTAAGTGATTTTTGACAAAAAGAGCCAAGACAGTTCAACTGAAAAAGGAACGTCTTTTTAAAACACGGTGCTACATCGGAGGGGAGGGGGCGGGGCAGAGGCTGGGTGAGAAAGGTGAAAGGGTTAAGCAGTGTAAACTGTTGGGTACAGAACAGTCTTGGAGATGGAGAGCACGGCATGGGGACCGTGGACAACAATGTCGTGATGACTGTGTACGGGGCCAGGTGGGTACTTGAAGCATTGTGGGGACCACTCTGTAAAGGACATGACCTTCTGGCCACTGTGCTGTACATCTGAAACTAATGCAGAATAGTGCTGGATGTAAACTGCAATTGAGAAAGTTTTTAAAAACAGTGCTATGAAACATAGAATTGTAATAGTGTTGGAACAACTGGATATGATATGGTGGAAAATGAATTTTGACTCTTACCTCATGCCATATGCAAATTAATTTGAAATGAATAATAGGGCCATATAGATTTCTCCATGACCCTCTAATTATCCCGCTTACTCTGCCTTTCCACACTGGGTCTTCTCATATTTTTTCATTTTTACCTGTTAGACTGTCAAGTGGAGGAGGAACAAACAGAACCTCCATGTGTGGAGGTGGACAAGCAAAATGGGAAAAAACAACTTTGGAAATTCTGTGGCATGTTCTGAAATATTGAACCTATATCTACTTATGACCAGCAACTCCACTCTTAGTGACTTACCCAAAAGAATGAGTAGACACGTCCACACAGCCTCTTGTCCAAGAATGTTTGTATCAGCTTCATTTATAATAGCCCCGAACTGTAACAACCCAATCTCTTTCAACAAGAAAATCAATAAACTGTGGTATTTTTATACAATGGAAATCATATTTGGCAATCTCCAAAGTGCACTGTTCCCCCGGCGCGCACAGCGGCACGGATGAGCCTCCACATGCTGAGTGAAACAATCCAGACTCAGACCAGCTCGCCCCGTGTGACTTCATTCAGACCAAACTCAAGAACATACAAAATCAGTCTATGGCTACAGTAATAAAAACAATTGCCTATCAGAGGCGAGGGCAGACCACAAGACAACAGAGGGAGCGTTTCGAGGCGATGAGAACACTCTGTACTGACGTGGCCGTAGTTGCACAGGTGCATACATTTGTCAGACTCATCGGGTTCTGCGCTCAGGTGTGTGCATCTCACTGGAGGTAAATTTCACCTTGAATTAAAAACTTCATTTATTATGGAGGATTATTATGGGGATTAAATTTAGGTAAAATACTTATGTTTATCCTTAGGTTCATAGGATGATATTGGCAAACAGGCTAGTTCATCATGTGGTGTGTAGTTGGCAGTGGAGAAATGATAGACCCTCTGCTTCTTCCCCAGTCTCCCTCACCGGACTGTTAACTCCCCGAGGCAGGGGGTACCTGCTTCTGCTCTGCTTCCACAGCAGCGACGGAGCAGACACACCGAGGGGCGCGCTGTGGGTCTGTGCTTTCTTCCTGCCCCAGAATGCCACGGAGCGGGGTGCTCTGAGAAGTGGGCTCCGGGTGCAGATACGCTCCACTGGCAAACACAGAGTCCACACGATCTCAGAAAACCTGGGCTTGCCCTCATTAGAACTCAACAAAAGTCAAAATTTCAAATGAAACTCAGATCTTTGGGGGTTCAGTTGAACTTTGTGGTTGGGAAGTTTTGAAAAAATATGTCTCTAAATAAAAGCTAAGGAAAAGGGCTTACGAAAAAGAGCTAATAAAGAGTACTGACTTAAACAGCGCTTTATGAAGCAACATTATGATGTCTTAAAAGCAAAAAATAAGAAACATATGGATTAGATTCTCCTGGAAATATATCACATTTTAAAATGCAGAAAAATGGTGTTCGGGAAAACATGAAGGCTTTGTTCAACCCAAAACACAAATCATGTCTGAGTTTATTAAAAAGCTTTGCATTTTTGTGATAAGCTCAGAATGTGTTCCCTCTCCTTTGGTCAAGGGGTATCAGACTATTGGTTCTCAAAAACCAACCAATGCATCAGAATCAAACATATTTGGATGCGACAGAGACACTTCGTGAAAATACCGGGTCTGGGGAGACGTAAACCTGGCGTCAAAGCTCACTCGGCAGATGGGCCTCCATCGGCTCTCAAGGAAGACGGCGTGGGGCACCCGGTGAAGGATGGCAGCTTAAACAAGCGTGCGCTTCCCTCTGCTCCCTCCAAAACCCCACGAGACTAACGACAAAAAGATGCTTTTCTATTACAATACTCATGGACAAAGGCGGCAGAAGATAACACAGCAGCAAGGACATTTTGGAGGCTGGACAAGTGGGAACCGATGTAGCAGATCCGAAAAAGCTGGTCCTGAGTCCACAGTAATGAAAACCAAAAAGTTGACTGGCCAGGAATTGGCGGCAATGTTACTACTTCTGGATTCAGGGGCGAATGGGAATTTAAAAAGAGAGAGATGGGAAGTTTATAATCTGTTTAATAAACTGCCGAGCCTTCAGATGCCCATCCTGATTCCAGGTAGGCAGGGGACAGCCCCTACTCCACTTCTGCTGAAGACTCAAGGAAACAGTCTTGAGATTGCCACAGGCAGTTGAAAGTGGGAGAATCAGAATGAAAACCGAAATAAGCGATGCTTCACATACTGGTATAATCTATTGTCCCCCCTCAAATTCACGCATTGAAGCCCTCACCCCCTCGGTGACTGTATTTGGAAATACAGCAATTAAGGAAGTACTGAAGGTTAAATGAGGTCATAAGGTGGGGGGCCTGATACAATAGGACTGATGTCCTTGAAAGAAGAGGAAGAGGGGACAGCAGAGTGTCCCCTCTCTCTGTGCACACAGAGCAAAGCTTATGTGAGGTCCTCAGAAGAAGGGGGCCCCCGAAAGCCGGAAAGAGGCCTCTGCAGGAAACAACCTGCCGGCACCGATCTTGGATGTCCAGCCTGCACAGCAACGGGAAGGTCAGTTTCTGTTGTTTAAGCCTCCAAGCCTGTGGCCTTTGCTACGACAGCTTGGGCAAACACATGCTCATTAATACACACGCTGAATAAGAAGATAGCTAGTGTGTTCCCTCCTTATGCTCCCAGAATGCTGATAGCCAGCATAACATCTCCAGGCGGAAGACGGGAGACAGCTTTTCTGAGCAGTCTGACTCATCCAGGAGAAAAGTTCAAAAGGCAGCTATGCTAAGGATTCCCTATGAAAACAGCACAGACAGATTACACTACATGGTCACATTTTAAGAAAACAGTCCCACCCAAGTACGTAGGGCTTTCAAGTCAGCTTTCTAGTTGCCTCTGCTCTTAAGGTGAGCAGACAATCAAGAATCACTAGGCACTTGAGGAAATCACCTACTATGAAATTTAGAGAAGCAAGATAAATGGGGGAGGAGGAGAAAACTTCAGTGAAACTAGAATATTCTGAGAAGATATCACATCTCTCAAACAAGAACAAGGTGCTGTTTTGAAAAGGAATGTTCAGAAAACAACAAAAAAAGAGCTCTTGGAAATTAAGAAGAAATGATGGCAGAGTGAAAATGTATTAAAAACTTCAAAGATAAAGCAATGGCTTGGCCAATAGATGGAAGAGAAGAGATGGAAAACAAGAGCAAAATAAGAAAGATGGGGAAATAGGTCAGTAGCTCCAACCTCTGAGCAGCAAGGGTCCCCAGGGAGTGGGGAGGCAGGACATAAAAGGGTGCAGGGGAATGGGAGAGAAAATAAGCAAGGAAACAGCGCTCACACGGAATAGCCAGAATGGAAGGGCGTGAGTTTCAAGACAGAAGAAAACTCAGTCAATGCCCGGCACAATGAGTAAGCCTCTACCCGCAGCAGGAACTGCACTGTGAAATTTCAGAACAGGGACGAGGAAAAGCTCCTACAGTGGAGAGGGAGGGAGGGAGAGAAATAGATTTCATCGAATGGCCGCTGTAGCAACGCCAGCAGCATGAAGACAGAAGCACCACGCCATCAAGGTCTGAGAGAAAGTGATTTCCAACCTAGAATTCTACACCCAGCGAAATCAGCAATTAAGCATGAGGATAAAATACATTTTCAGACATTCAAGTTCTCAAAAAAAAACAAAAACAAAAACAAAGCTTACTTCTTTGTAACAATTAGTGGGGGGGGGGCGGAAACGTGCTCCACCATAACGAGGGAGCAACCCAAGGAACAGGAGAGTATGGCATCCAGGAAACAGAAGATCCCGCAGACACGAAAACCAAGGGAATCAAAGAGGTTAGTGGAGCAACCGCACACAGCAGCTGTAGAGGGCACCTGCCCAGGTTAGGAGATTCCAGGAGATTTTCTCAGGAAGATGAAGTGAATAGAATAAGGACTGTGAAAACAACTTTGAGATGAATTTTACTCAACAGAAGAGTTTGGTATTGAATCAGTGGCATATTAAAAAAAAAGTGGGAATAGGGCAAAAAATGATAATAATTCCAGAGAGAAAATGTTGGCTGGAAAATACAAGTCATTACAGCTCAGATGCATATAATGCTTTCAGGGTCAAAGTAATTTAATCACTAGATATTAATATAATAAAACGACGTTATAACTATGAAAGATGGGAAGTATAGGTAGTGATTTACAGAGTTAAATCCTGCCCTGACTGGTGTGGCCCAGTTGGCTGGAGCATCACCTTGTAAACTGAAAGGTCGCCAGTTCCAGGCCCGGTTAGGGCACATGCCCAAGTGCGGGTTCAGTCCCAGACGGGGAGCACATGAGAGGCAACTGACTGATGTTTCTCTCCCTCTCTCTTTCCCTCCCTTCCCTCTTTTTAGAATCAATAAGCTTGTCCTTGGATGAGGGGGAGAAACAGTTAAATCGTCATCTACCATAGCAAGAAGTCAATAGACAATTCCAGAAATGTAAGCAGCTTAGAGATACCCAGGTAAATATCAAAAGAATCAGCTAAGTCACTAAAAGTGGTTGCCTCTGGGAAGTGGAAAAGGAGGCAGGGCAGAATTCCAGGACTCCGGGTGGGGGCGTGTGAGTGCATGTGTTTACGACAACCCTTCTAGAACTATTTGAGTCTTTAAACTATGTGCCAATATAACTTTTATTTTAAAATGAAATTTAAAACAAAAACTCATAAAAATTCTAAATGGAAAAAAATAGGAGGAGGAAAGGAAGAGCAAGCAGTGAGAGGGAATGAGAAAGAAAAAATACCGCAGTCTCAACTTCTGGAGTCTGATTGTGAGAGACACAGGTCAGCTGCACGTCAGGCTTCTTCCCAAGGCCCCCGCTGCCTGACCCCTTGCTGACACAGCCCCTGTGGTGACTGGTGATTCAGGGGCAGACGTAGGCCGGACTGCGCCCCAAACCCTGTGCATACAGAGGCTGTCCTGGCCGCCCTCCCAGGAAACTCGCAGATGTGCTCGCCCACGTGGAGGACCTGCTTTTGTCGCGCCTCCCCAGGCCGCCTGACTGTGTGGCCCCTGTCCCGCAGAGCACCTGCTAACCAGCACAGGGGCGAGGGGGCTCCGAAGGTGCACGCAGAGCCCGAGGCTCACCCTGGGGTGGGGATCCTGCTTCTACACGTGGGGATCCTGCTTCTACACGGGAGATGACACAGGGCCAGACTAACTATTCTTTATTGTTTTTTATCCTTCCCTGAGGACATACGTTCCTTGAGTTTAGAGAGAGGGGAAGGGGGAGGAGGGAAGGAGGGAGAGAGACAGACAGACAGAGAGACACATCGATGTGAGACAGACACCGAGCAGTTGCCTCCCACCCGTGCCCCAACCACAACCCTCTAGCAGGGGCTGACGGTCCAACCAGCCGAGCCGCCTGGCCAAGGCCAGACCACCAGACACTCAGGAAGGAAAACGCACACTCTTTCCAACAAAAGCCATCAGCAAATTTTTAAACCTTCGACTAGCCTGCCAGGTGAAAATTTTATCGTATTGTGTTAATAGACATTTTCTCAAACACAGGCAACTTCATTTTATTATGCTTTGGTTTTTTATTCTCACCCGAGGGTATATTTATTAATTTTAGAGAGAAAGGGAAGCGGGGGGGGGGGGAGAAAGAGAGAGACAGAGAGAGGGGGACATTGATTGGTTGCCTCCTGTATGTGCCCCGAACCAGGGATCGAACCCGCATCCCAGGTATGTACCCTGACCAGGAATCAAATCACCACCCTTTGGTGCAGGGAATAATGCTCCAGCCAACTGAGCCACCCAGCCAGGGTTTAGTACGCTTTGCTTTATTATTTTTTCTTTTTTAAAAAGATTTTATTTATTTATTTTCAGAGAGGGGAAGGGAGGGAGAGAGGCAAAGACACATGAATGTGTGGTTGCCTCTTGTGCGCCCCCTACTGGGGACCTGGCCCATGACCTAGGCATGTGCCCTGACTGGGAATCAAACCAGCAACCCTTTGGTTTGCAGGCCAGCATTCAATCCACTGAGCCATAGCAGTCAGGGCTATGCTTTGCTTTATTGATCTTCACTGATACTGTGTTTTCATCAATATTGAGGCAAGACCTTTTACCAAAAAAAGACTCATGACTTGCTGAAGACTCAGATGACGGTTAGCATCTTTTAGCAATAATGTATTTCTTAATTAAGTTATGTACATTGTTTTTATAGACATAATGCTATCGCACACTTAATAGACTACAGTACACTAAACACATAACTTTTACACGCACTGGACCTGAACCTGCAATATCTCCGAGGCACACCTGTACAAGTAAGGTGGAGCCACTTTCTTTTCATTTTCCTAAACTAGTCACATTTTCTCAAACACAGGCAACTTCGCTTAAGTACGTGAGTGCTTCTCACACCTCATCCCACTCTGCCCCTCCCATCGCCAGTGAGCAAGTATCATTAGTATCCCAGGCTACAGACAGAGAACAGGTTCACAGGGGTGAGGTCACTTGCCTAGGGCCTCACACCAGTAAAGAGTGTCGCTAAGACACAAACCCAGGTGGTCTGGCCCCAGAGACCCAACCGGTATCCACTCTGCCATACTGTCTACCATGTGACTTCCAGGGGCTGGCACAGGGTAAGGACTGAGGGTCAGATTGGTCACTCCAGACCAAATGCATCTTGATGCCATCCTGGAAATGCAAACCACCTTGCTAGCATATGGGCAGGAGCTGACTGTCTTGTTCTATTAGGTTCTCAGTGTCCAGAAAGGTCTCTGGCACAAAGTAGGCACTTGGGACGTGGGGGCTGAGTGAATGTGTGAACAAATGTCTTCTCACTTGACCATGAGCTCCTGGAGGGCAAAAGCCACGGCTGGCTCGTTCTCCCAGAGCCTAGGGCAGCGCCTTGCACAGGGAGGACAAAGACCAAAGAACGTGTTTTGAATGAAGTTATGCATCTCCGTTCTTTGGGATGACGTTCCCCACAAGCTTCGACTCTCAGTCAAGTCAGAGCCACACCGCCAATTTGGGAAATGTTCAAGTTGATGGCCCTGGACGCATCATACCGAGAGGACGCAGGTAAAAGAGTAAAAGCCCAGGGAGCCAGGCCAGGAAAATAAGGGTGGCTTGCCCACCACCAGGATGAGCAGCTGACCCCTTCCCCACCTCTGCCCCAAGCCTGTGGCTGCTGACATTTCTCAAGTGGGGCAACAACAGCAGCCCAGGGCCCACACAGCCCCCTCACCATTTGCTGAATCTAATCCTAGCTTTCTACCCGTATCAGTTCATCTGGTCTTCAAAACAACTGCACGCTGCATGGACTATTATCCCCGTAGATGAGGACAGGCACAGAGAGGTTAAGTTGTTCAAGGTCATTAACAGCAGAGCCAGGAATTTGAACCCCAATAGACTGCTGGGCTCTTTACTCAGGGCTGCCCTCCAAACCTAGCTCAGCTCCCAGCCCCAGCTTCCAGCACTCTTCCCCAGGCCAGGGCTCCCGGCTCCCCCTACCCCCCCATCCTCAGTAGGCTCTGCCTGCGTTCCTGGCCTGCTGGTGTGGCAGGATCTAGAGGGGAGCAGATTCCCTATGCAACCCTTGCCTTCAAGAAAGGCTTCTCTGCTCTGCACCCATGTGGTGGGCAATGAGGTTCTTGAGGTCCCTCCAGATTAGAAGAAAGCTGTCCCCCAGAAGGCCCAGTGAGCATCTGTAAGCCCACCCTTTCCTGTCACCTCTCCTGTCATGTGGCTGGCTGAGGGACCCAGCTTCTGCCCAGACAGCCTAATTGTCTGAGAGAACTGAAGTCTAGCCACAGGGGAGCTGGGTCGCAGGCCTGTCTCTTCCCATTGGTCTGAGCACAGATGGCTAGGCAGGCATTTCTGCCAGGATGATAACCTGTGCTTAAGAGCTTAAGCTCTGGAGTCAGACATGGGTTCAGATGCATTCTGGGTAATGATGGACAAGTTATTCAGCTTCTTGGAACCTAGGTTTCCTTACCTGTAAAATAGAGATGATAACAGCATCCCTCTCCTATCACAGGGGGTTGGGACAATCAAACTGGTCAGTAAGACCCACCCTATCTCCTAAGCCTGTGCTGTGGGCAGGAGTTAGTGTGATGGACACAGCCCTCAGAGAGTCTCAAGGAGCACCCTCCCCACTCAGTCCAAGCTCACCACCCCCTCGAGACACGGCCCAAGCTCTAGTCTCCAGCCAAGCTCATCTGTGGAGGCAACACGATGGGTAAACCCTGAATCCCATCCAAGGATGCCCAAGCCCCTCCCAGCCTTGAGCCCCCGACCCTCCTAGCCCTGGGTGGGCTCCCTGTCCTGGCAGGGCCTTTGAGAAGGGGAAAGCCTAGAAGAGGAGCCATGAAAGGTGGAGCAGGCCCTTCCCCCACCACCTTCCTCACCATCTGTCCTGCTGGTCACAGATGGGCCTTCACCCATGAAGGGTGACACTGGGCCCTTCCTCCCCAGCCATCTGGGCAGCCCTCACCCATTTTTTCCTTCCTGCCTCTCTTCCTTGGCTGGCTGCAGGGCCAGGCCGAGCTCGCTCTTAATTAGCCTGACAAAATTCAGTCACCAGGGGAAGTCCTTGAAGTTGAGGATTTCAACAAAGCTAAACCACTAAATCCCGTGGCCGCCAGTCTGTCTTCGCAGCTTCCCCAGCTCTGCCAGAAATCGCACTTACTCACACGCAGAAACCACAGCCCTGGCGGCCTCAGTGTCTTTCCAATCGTGGGCCACCTTATCAGGGCAAGCCCGGCCCACCCTTTATCTGCCTGCCATCTCTAAGTGCCTCCATCCAGCCCATAAATGCCGGTCATAGACAAGGCTACCCCACTTCTGACATCACCAACTTCAAAGGCCATAGGTAGGTGGGGCCAAGTTGACGGAGTGCCTTGCTGAGTTAAGAGCCATGCTCGGTGCTCCTGCGATGACCCTGTGAGTCTGGGGACCATTCCCAGGGCCTCCAGAGTTTATCAATAAATACATAGAGTTGGAAAAGGACACAGGCTCTGGAGCCAAGCAGCCCCAGTTAAAGTCCCAGCTCGACCACTTAGTAATGTGTTGCTCTCGACATCATTTCTGACAAGCGGGGATAAATGAAATATGCCTGCCTGATCCTCCAATGTCACAAGGACAGACCTGATAGGGGAAGAGAGCTCTCTCCTACAGGGAGATGGTGGCTCCCTGGGGCCCCTGACAGCCACTCTGACGGGGCCCCGGCCCGGGGAGCAGTGAGGCCTGAATCTTCGGGCTGGCACTGGGACAGAAGGAGTGGAGAAAGGAACTGGACTACATGGCATCTGTGGGCTCCACTCCTGACCCCCCCCACCCACCGTAGGCCCATCAGAGCTCAGGCTCCGAACCAAGCCCGCCATCCTGCAGTGACGAGGCTCTGTTCCCGAGGGGATGGGGGTTAGTGTTGAACACGTCAGAGCTTCCGTCTGGGGAGACGAAGAGTCTTGGACTTGGACAGTGCTGACGGGAGCACCACAACATAAATGTACTTAACGCCGCCAAGCTGCACACCTCACAATGGTTAAGATGATCAATTTTATGTTATAGTTTGCCAGTTTTGGGGGGGTCTGACTCTCAAGGAGAGGAGACTGTCAAGAGTGATAACAAGGTGCTTCCTAACTCCTCCAAGGGCTCAAACTAAAACCCAAGATTCTTACCTGCTGAAAAAGGACATGAAGCCCAAACCAAGCACTGGTCACTTCCCAGCAGCCCCTGATCCAGCCTGTGGTCCCAGCAGCCCCCCTCTGGAGGATGCCACACTGGGCACTGGCTGGAGGGTCTCAAGGGTCTGCCACACCCACTGCCTCACCCCGGAGCCCCTGGAGTCCAGCTCTGCCTGGCTCACACCCACAAACAGTGGCTGCGTGGGATCTTTGCTCCAGACCCTCAGTACCAAGAAATAAGTACAGAAAGGGGGAGAGGAAAACAGAATTAAGTCATCTTCAGCCTTTCTCCCAAGTTCCACTGAGAAGAACCAACTTTTTGGGCCCACTGCCCAGAGACAAAATAGGAGATGAAAATATTTATTTGTTTCTAAGGCTCTTGCAATCCCAGGATGAAAACCATGGCCCTTGGTTGTAACTTACTGAAGCTCAAGTGACTTCCAAGTCAGGCCTTCCCCACAAGCAGCTGCCCGCTCACTCGCTCAGGCCCAGGGGCAAAACGTTTCCCTAGGCCACTGAGGAGAAAAAGTGGGATCCCTGTCCCAACAGAAACTGAAACTATTAAACGAGAATTATCCCCTATTGGCATCAGGGAGCCATAAATAGCCCCGCCGCCACAGTTGAATCACCAGAGCTAGCACTGTGTCAGCATTTCTATATAAACCAGGGTTTGCTAGGGGATTAGCTCACAGCCATAAAAAAATTTGCTCCGGGCTGAAACTTGGCCTAAAGAAAATCTCAGCACGGGAGTCGATACCAAAAAGAACGCCAGACAGACACCGCCCCCCAGCCGCCCAAGGACAAGAGTGCCTCTGACCAGGACCCCTTCCTCCGGGGCCCTCTTGTCACCAGCATGTAAGAAGCCTGGTGATTTAAGACACCACTTGGGGTTGTCATAATTCAAAATTTGGTTCTTTATTTTTTTTCTTTTTTCAAGCCAAAAGAAGGGATATTTGCTGCTTCAAGAGGCTGCAGAGGCCTGAGTCTGAGAGTCTGTAATCCAAACCCTCGCCCTTCCCCACTGACAGATAAATGTCCAGCACAGAGAGGTTCGCCTGGGTGGCGAACCTGGGCTCCCATTGGCTCTGTGTGTGCTGTTGAGACACTGGGTGCTACCTTCCACCCCAAAGGTGACACTTTGAAAGCAAAAAGCCTGGGAACCAAATGCATCGTAAGGGTAGGACAGCTCCACACATGACACAGGTGTAGTCGGTGGGGACACACGTTTTGTTGTTTCTCACAGTGGACAGCCGGTCGGTCCTATATCGCCTATTTAACAAGGCCAGACCCCCGGCACAGCAGCTACGTAGATGGCTTCCTGGTGGATTAAAGATTTAAATGAAAAAAGAAACTATAAAAAATATTAGACGAGAATTTAAGACAACGTGGATGTAAATTCAGCGTGGGGAGGTCTTCTTAAGTAAGTCATAAAAACCGGAGGCTGTAAAGCGAGAGAGGTTTTACTATGTGGCAACACAAAGTTTTAAATTTTTAGGTAGCCAGGTTTTGTCATAGGCAAAATTAAAAGAATAGAGAGAGAAAGAATTTGCAACACATATGGCAAAGAGTTTATAGGTTGTCTTAATAAAGGACTCCTGCAAATTAATAAGAAAAAGAAAAAACAGCAGAGAGGGAGAGAGAGGGAGGGAGAGAGGCCAAGGGTATGAAAAGGCAACTCAAAGAGGAGGAGATGGGAGCTGCCAGCAGACTGCGATGCAGCCTTGCCAGCAGTTGGGGAAATACACACTAGAGCAGCGAATCTGACCCGCCAGATCGACACCACTGAAACCGTGACCCCAGGGCCGGGGGCTGTGGGCCCGGGAGCCCCTCTCACTGCTCGGGTATGCCGAACTGCTGCAATCTTTAGGGGAGACATGTAGCAGCATCTAGTAAAATGTAAAATACCTGCAGCCTCACTTCCAGAAACGTGCCCCACAGGCCACACCTACACGCGTGTGTGCTGCAGCAGTGTTCGTCGGAGCCAAACCCTGGGGTCAGAGTGAATGCCCAGCAGTGAGAGTGCTGAACCGACCGTGCCACCGCGTCACATCGATGACTGTGAACTGTGCCACTACTGGGGGCAGACAGTGAGTAACAGCTGACGGTTAGTAACACAGGAAAAGGCCATGATAGACTTTTTCATTTTTAACTACTTATATATAACGCATTTTCCCTACCAGCTATACGATTTTATAAGTGAGTCTCTTTTTCTTTATTCCTTCTTTATATTACTTAACATTTTAAGTTATTCATGCAGGTCAGAAGGTTTGCCTCCGCCCCTCACCGACAAGAGCGGCCCTTCTCAGCCAATCTGCTGGAGAATGCAGCACCTCGACTCGGTGCTAGCTGAGCAGTCATGTCAAGGTGTGGAGCACTGTTTAGTGTGAGCCGATTTTTTTTAAAAGGAGGAAAAGGTAAAATCCCAACACACTGTGTGTACATACACTCTTATGTGAGTTTGTGCATGGAGAGAGACGCAGATGGAATTGCCTCATACCATTAACACTGAAAACCTCGGGGGCGGTGGGTGGGGCTGAAAGGGGGCCCTACATCTATTGACTTTTCCCTTATACGCCTCTGTATTGTTTGGGTGCTTTTCTTTACAGCCAACACACATTAGATTTATAATATTTTTAAGCAGAAAGTTTCTGATCACTCCAAAAATCAAAGTTCACTGACAAAGGGGGGAAGTGGTAGCTGAACCTCAAGACACGGTGACAGACAGGATGGCATCATAGTTAATGCTGCAGAGTGGCCAGAGAAGCGGCCCCACACTCACCGAGCTCACGGCCACGTCGGGGAGACAACATACATGCAGCCCTCAGAGAAGGGCTGAAAAATCCACAGGGGCTCAGAGACTGGCAGAACTGGGGGTGCTCAGGGAGGGCTTCATGGTGGAGGTTTCCAAAGCTTTGCAAATGGAAGGACCTGGATGAGTGGAGGACCGGGGAAGTGCGAGAGGTAGCACCCGCATGAACCGAAGGTCCCTGGTTGTGTCTGAGTCTGGTAATAAGAGGTGGGGGTCTGGGAGGCGGGGGGCCACACTACGGGTGCTCAGTAACGCCCCCTAAGCTCTGCTGGACGCACTTCCTGCTCCTCAGGTGGCACTGATAAACCAACTCGCACAGCTGTCTGTGCGCTGCCTCCAGTTTCATTTTCGGTCCAGGGACGGGTTCTCTGGGGAATGACTGACTGCGGGACTGCTCTCTGCCCTGAGGTTTGAGCCAAATGTGGGCTGTCAGTGGTCTGGGAGCCCCACCAGGGAGCACAGACCAGTGAGGGAGGCTGGCATCTGGGGTCAGAGGGTGGCCTTCATGCTGGCTCTGCCCAGGTCAGTTCCCAGAGCCATCCGCACCTCGGGTTAACCCCTCCCAGGTCAACTCAGAAGCGTGCAGCCAGACACTGGCTCCCTGGCCGGTGTGTAAGCTGCCCGAGCAGAGCCTGGTGAGAGCGGCGCTCTGCCCGTGAGTGCGCATCAGTGTCTGTTCACAGAGCGCAAGCTCTGACTCTCCACCCCGGCGTCTGGCAGAGCCGATTCCCACCAAGGCTGGGAAGTTGAGGGCTGGGGTCCGAGGACTATGAGACAGATGGACCATCCAGGGTGGGGAAGAGCAGGTTTATAGTTGTTAGTACGAAGACACAGAGTTTATTCTTGCATGATTACTTTCTAATTGTTGTGTTACTTTCCATACGAACAACTGTCAGCCTACTTTTGCCCCACCCTGTGTTTTGTTTGGAGAGACCAATGGAAAATAGGGACTCGTACCAACACTCTCAAAAGTATTTGAATAAGGAAGAAGACCCTTTGCAAATTCTTTTCATTATTTTCATTGTGGGCATAAATAGTTGGTCTATTTCACGTGGTTTCTAAAGGAGGAATAAGAAAGGAGAGCGGTTTAACCACTCACTCCTTAGTTATAAGGGCATTTCAAACCCAGGACTGTCTTGGCAGGGCTCAGCTCCTAGACGGCTCAGGGAGAGCAAAGCCAGCCCGAGGAGATGCAGCCCTTGCTGCCGATCCGTCTCTCTGCCTCAGGCCCTTCGTGCCTGTCCAGGGAGATGCAGGCCTGCGTGGTGTAGCTCACCTGACCTCCCAGGAGAAACACACCTCTCACCCATTCCCAGTCTGCAGCTGGAGGTGTCCACTCGGTCCTGTTCTGCATTTACTGACTCACTGTCCTCAGAGGGTAGTGAAGGGACAAACATTATCTCCCAGACACACAACTGAGGGTTCTTCCAACCCAGCCCCTTATTAATTCTATGCAGCTAAACTAAGCACCTGGCCATTGAGCACCCACTCAGCATTAAACGCATGAAGGCCCTTGGCACCATGGCCGGTGGGACCCTGCCCTCATGGACTCAGAGCTGGCCATCCCCAATCTGGGACCTGCGGCTTCCCTTCCAGAACCCCCAGGAAAGGTGACACCTTCCTCCTTCTGGGGCAGTCACTGCTTCTCCCAGAACCAAAAGGGGCTGGCTCCCTAACTTTGTTTCCAAATTCTTGGTTTTAAAAATCTTTGCTTTTTGCCCTGGCTGTGTGGCTCCATTCATTGAAGCATCATCCCATAAACCAAAAGGTTGAGGGTTCGATCCCCAGTTGGGGCACATACAGGAAGCAACAGATCGATATTTCTCTCCCATACTGATGCTTCTCTCTTTCTCTTCCTCTCTCTCTAAAATCAGCAAATATACTCCCAGGTGAGAATTTTTTTAAAAATCTTTGCTTTTGTATCTATGAGTTTTTGTTTGGGCAGTGAACACACAATGCCCAATACAGACAGCATATTACAGAACTGGACACTTAACACTTATATAATCTTTTCAACCAAAGTAACCCCAATAAATTTAATAAAATTTAAAAAAAAAATTTGCTTTCTGCTCAGAATAACTGTGGTTCCTTCATTTACTCAACAAATCCTTAGTGAGGGCTTTTTAGTAGCCAGGCTGCTATCTACATGGTGAGAATATAGTGGTGAATAAAATAAGCAAAAATCCCTGCCCTCTTGGGGCTTAAATTTTAAAAGCAGGGGAAGCAGAAGAAAAACTAATTAATTAAAAAGTCGTTTATCTGAGTGCTGCGAAATAAAGCAGGGCAGGGCCTGCCAGGGTGGGCAGGGGGCAGTGAACAGGGCCTTCCCCACCACCCCCGCTTGCCCTTATCTCCCAGCTGAGTGGTGTTATTACGGCTCCCAAATGTTTGAGGTTCCAGGGAAGAGTTCAACGGTAATGGGATTATCTCTTGCCCTGAAACGCCTTTTTGCTTTCATTATAGTCCAACTCTCTCTGAGCATGAGAATCTAACCTTACCGAAAGCATATTTTGGTAATCTGATATAAACTAAATTTAAACTTTGACCTCCAACAATAAAAATGCTACTTTCCCCCTCTGAAGACCTGAAATTCAGATTAGCGGCCTGCCAGCTTCAGTTTCCGGGTTTCTGACTGGCTTCTAATTAGATTCTAAGCAGGGCTCCAAAGGGGCAGAACCCGGGCCCAGGCCCAGAGTGGATGCTGACCGCTGGCCGCCGGCCTGGGGCTCCCCTCCCTCCTGTCACTGGTCCAGCGCCTCCCCCAGTTTTCCCAAACCCTTTCCTCCAGAGCCTGGCCGGTGGTATCACAGCACAGTACTCTGTTAATGCCGAAAATGCAAAGAGAGAAATTGCTGCCTTAAGACTCGGTGCAAATGTGCCACAACTATCCTCTTGCATGAAGTGCTTTAATCCTGGTGTGGCTAAAGGTTAAGTATGAGCTTACTCCAATCTGCCCCCACGTCATGTTCTAATTCCTATAGGTTATCTTATTTAGATATTAAGGCAAGCAAAATCCACGTGGGGCCATGCGCAGCCAGGCCTGCTCCTTGCGTCCCAGGCCTCTGCAGCCTCGCTGGCCACCCGGCCCCTCAACTACTTCCTGTAGTTCAGAGCGTGGCGTTCCTGTTGTTCAGGGTTGCTTAACACAAAATTAAATCCCGGCTTTTAGCTTTTTTTTTCTTTTTTTAAGAGAGAAATCAAGTAAGTTTCAGTCTGGGCCAGAAACAGCAACTAAAAATTCAAATTCAGGGATGTCCCACATTAATAACTGTTCACCAGGGAAGCATTTCCTGTTTATACGTTGAGCTAATGAGAATCCATCATTCCTGTCAAATACACTGAACACCAAATTCAAATGTCAAACCAAATGTAAGAGGTCACACATTTCCTTTGCTAACTAAAAGTGTAATTCATAAATATTATTGCTACCAAACTCTCCATCTACAACATTTGTTTAGAAATATGCACATGTAATATAAATTGTGATTGAGTTAAATGGGTATATTATTTCCTGTTTTAAGGGCTAACAGCAGCATGAATTATGCTTTACAGCAAAGAAGGCTCAAGTCACAAGCAGTTCTGCCTGAGCACAGCCCTGTACTTTACACCCCCAGACTGGTTTTTGCACGTTCATTCATAAATACTTTACATTACCCGGCCTTGCTGATAACTTTCACTTCTGCTGCCTTATAAAACAGCTCCGGCTATTGAAAAGGTCAGCTACATGGACATAAACTTTTAAAAATAAAAGTGGAAAAACAAAAAAGATTTACGAAGTCAGGGTCTTCATTTACCTCTGTGAGCATAATAGCAGAGTCCAAATTCAATGGAAACTTTGCATCTGTGGCATGATTTAGTGAGAAGGGAATTGTTAGCACAGGAAGCAACGAGCCAGAGTTTCAGCTTCCAAATTAATACCAGGGAGCAGAGGAACACTCGGGGAAGTAACCTTGCATTCCAATTTTGTCTCCCAATAAATGAAACAAACGTCCTTAGTTTTTGTCATTTCTTTTGTTTTATTTTTATCATTACCCGAGGACATGTTTATTGATTTTAGAGAGAGGGTAAGGGAGGGAGAGAGAGTGACAGAAACATCAATGTGAGAGAGAATCATCGACAGGTTGCCTCTTGCACGTGCCCCAACCGGGGACCAAACCTGCAACCTAGGTATGTCCCCTGACCAGGATTCTAACCCACGACCTTTTAGTTTATGGGACAATGCTCCAACCAACTGAGCCACATATGCCAGGGCAAAAAATGTACTGAGTTTTAAAAAAAATTGATAGTTCTATTATTTTACAAAAACAAAATTTATTCTAGCAAGGAAAGCCAGGGACGCAAAACGAACAGAAATAGACTCTCACCTAAAACCTGGTAGAGAAATGTCCTCCAATAAAGGGATAGAAAATAAAAGACTGGAAGCAAAGCTGATCCTCACCAGTCAGTTCTGTCAGTTTAAGAAAGTTTTACTCCCCTCTCTCAATGAAATTTACTCAATGAAAACTATTACCACTGATGCCCATCCCCCACCCCCACCCCCATAAAACAAAAGTGAGCCAGCCAGCAAATAAACCCTCCCCTCTCTCTGGCCTCTGCTGAGATGCTTGTCCCCATAGGCAGGCTGGAGGATGTAGCCCCAAGTCTTGGTGGAGCCCCACTTCCCTATGTGCAAGGCCTCTGGGCTCCTTCCCAGGGTGGCCAGGTCCCCCAGGGCTGAGGCATGTGGACGGGAGAGGTGGGTGCGAGGCTCCTCTGAGGAGCTCTGAGTCATCACTGTTTCCAAGCCCTTCCCAAGAAAAGCCAGCCCAACGCCATCGTGCCAGAAGATTTTGCAACGAAGCAGAGTCTTTGATGTCACAGACTGGGAGAGGGGGATAAACTGGGCTCCTTGCAGAGATAACCAAGATGACTCTCCAGCTTTTGAAGTCTGGTGGACAGTATTTCATAAACTCTTGCCTCAGAAGGAGATAAGAAATAGATAATCACGGGTGCTCATAGCTGCGGCCACTCTGCCCATTCACCAGCGGGCAGACAGGGGCAGCCCTGCACTCCCCCCAGGTGGGCAGGCTAAATGGGCAGGTTTGAGTTTGGAATAGATGCTGCTGGAGAGCATGTTTAAAGTATGTGGCTCTCATTAAGCATTTCAATTAGGTTTCCAGTAGTTTTTTCATAGCATTTCTCTGTAGTAATATAATAGTTACTTCACCAGGTATTTTAAATACAGTGTCTCCATATCTGTTACCTGTCCAAGAAAAGAAATGATTTTTTATTAGGGTCTAATTTACATAAAGTGAAGGCTCAGGTCTTAAGCGTTCTGCTCAGTTTGGTGAATACCTATGAAGACACGGAACATTCCTTTCTCCCAGAAAGCTCCACACACTCTTCCCAGTGTCCCCCGCCCCGGAGTCAGCCCTCATCCGCATCCGTCGGATTCGGATTCGTTCTTCTTCCAGGTGGGTTTTTCTACTCTAGAACCTTTTGTGAAAGGCCCACAGTGTGCACATCTCTTGTGTCCAGCGTCACTCACTCATCCACAATGTCGTGTGGGTTGGCAGTTCCCTGCCCCCCACCCCCTGCCTGGCTCTGCCAGACGGCTATGTCACGCTGTGTCCCTCCGGTCCTGCCTCGCCCACGGGCCCCGGAGCTGCTCTCTAGTTTTAGAACTTGATGACATCGGGATGCTATTGAACATCCTCATGCAAGAATTTTGGTGAAAAAACATTTTCATTTCTCTCAGGTGAACACACAGGAGTGACTTTGCGGGTCACGGGATAAGTGTACTTTTAACTTGAAGAAACCGCCAGCCTTCCCAGGCCGCCACCATTTCGCCAGCGGTGCATGAACATTCTACCTGTTCCCGGCCTCCCCCGCATTTCACGTTCAGTTTTCCACATTCACGCTTCTACTGGGTAACTTCCAGTGGATAACTAGTAGTAATGCACTATAATTTTAATTTGCATTTCCCTGACACCTAATGATGTTGAGTACTCTTGCTCACTGGCCATTTCCACATCTTCTTTAATGAAGTTTTTCCTATTTGAGTTTAGTCCTTTAAAAAATTGGATTGTTCATCTTTGCATTACTTTTCATTGTAGGAGTTTTTATGTTTTTTCATGCGAGTCCCTGTCAGACATGCACTTGCAATAGGCTTACATGTGTCAGCCTAGTCTTTTTCTTAACAGTGTCCTTTGAAGAGCATAAATTTTTAATTTTCATGAAACCCAATTTATCAAGTTTTGTTTTTGTGGCCCATACTCCCTGTGACCTCTCCTAGAAATCTTTGCCTACCCTAGGGTTGAAAAAATAGTGTATGTTTTCCTAGTAATTTTACTTCTTGAGCTTTTATATTTGGGTCAGTGACCCATACTGAACTGATTTTTATATATAGAGTCAAGGTCCTTTTTTTTCCCCCAAATGGATGTTCAATTGTTCCCATACCATTTGTTGAAGAGATTCTCTTTCCCTATTTCGTTTCCTTGCCACTCTCTGTCAAACCTCATTGGACTGTGTTTCTGCGGGACCGAGTGCGGCCTCTGTCCCATTCTGTCCACCTGGTCACCCGCCCTCTCACCGACCCCCCCTCCCCCGTCCTGGCTGCTATGGCTGTATGGTCACTCTGGTAATAACGGGGCGAAGTCTCCTAAATCTGTTCTACTTTCCAATATTGTTTGGGTTATTCTAGGCCCTTTGCCTTTCCACATAAATTTTAAAATAATTTTGTCAAAGAAAAAAGAAGATTTGTTGTGCTTTCAAATAAATGGGTTTGATCAATTTGGAAGAATTGACATTTTAATAATATTGAGACTACAGATCCATAAATATGGTATACCTTTTCATTTATTTAGATCTCTCTAAATTTCTGTCAGCAATGTTTTCTAGTTTCAGTCTTTTGCATCTTTCATTAAATTTAGCCCTAAAATATTTAATTTTATGCTATAATATGTTATTTAAAATTTTTCATTGTTGATTGTTCATTCTTAGTATATGGAATCATAACTTTCATATATCCTCCAGTACTGCAAAATAAATAATCATTTCTGCTCATTAAAAAAAAATTCCCTAGGAGTTGCATTGTATAAAGTCATGTAATCTGTAAGTAGAAACAATTTTATTCCTTCCTTTCCAATCTACAGGGTTGGAAATAATATCCATTTTTTATTATAAAAACCATAAGCATATAATTCTGTAACATAACAACATCACACTCAAGCACATCATATGACATTGTAGGTGAAATGTTCAAAATAAAACTATAAATTATTACACCCATATTATTATCCTACCAACCGCACTCAAGCAGGCATTACTTCTGCTGAACTCTGTATATGTCCTTTATTTCTTTTTCTTATATTATTGCCTTGTCTAAGACTTCCTGTGAAATGTAAAATAAAAGGTGTGGCAGAGACATCCTCACTTTGTCTCCAGTCTCTGGAGGAAAGCATCTACTCACTAATAAGTGTGTTATCTGTAGGTTTTCTGTAGGTGCTATTTGTCACATCAAGTAAGCTTCCTTCTCAGGCCCTGGCTGGCCGTAGCTCAGTGGGTTGAGCACAGGCTGCAAACCAAAGCATCGCAGGTTCGATTCCCAGTCAGGGTACGTACCCGGGTTGTGGGTCAGGTCCCCAGTGGGGGCCACGTGAGAGGTAACCACACATTGATGTTTCTTTCTCTCTCTCTCTCCCTTCCCCTCTCTAAAAATAAATAAATAAAATCTTTAAAAAATACAAAAAGTCAATTACCAGCAATTAAAAAAAAAAGCTTCCTTCTCGGTTTGCTGAGTTTTTATCATGAATGGATGGTGACATTTGTATTTGTTTTATTCTGCTTTAGTTAATGTGGTGAATTGTATTGACTGTTTTTTTTAATGGTATATCAACTTTACCTGGATAAACTCTACCCTTTTCTATATGTTGTTGATTTGATTTGCTAATATTTTCTTAAAAATTTTTACACCATTGTTAATGAGGGACTTTAATCTGTGCTTTTATGATAATGTCCTTTTCTGGTTTGGGTGTCCAAGTAGTGCTGGACTGACAAAATGAGTTGGGAAGTGTCCCCTAATGCTCTAGTTTCTGAAAGAGTTTACGTAGACTTGGGATTATTTCTTCTTTAAACACTGAAACTATTGACCAAGGGGAAAAAAAAACCCAAAAACATCGGGGCTTGGGTTTTGTTTGTGGAAAGTTTTAGTTACCAATTTAATTTCTTTAATGAATGTAAAGTTTAGATTTCTATTTCTTATGGTGTCAATTTTGTAAATTATATTTTCCAGCTCACCCTTTTCATCTAAATCACTGAATTTATTGGCATAAATTTGTTCATAATAGCACCAGATTGCCCTTTTGGTATCTTTAGTGACATCCCTCCTTTTACTCCTGATATGAATAATTTGTATCATCCTTTTTTTATAATTTTATTTTGTGGTTAAAAAATATGTGACATAAAATTTACCTTCTTAACCATTTCTAGGTCTAAAATTCAATATTATTATCTATATTCACATTGTTGTGAATCTCTAGAACTTGGCAACCGGAAATTCTATATCTATTAAACAATAAGTTTTCCTTGTTTTAAAAATCTTTTCAACAAACAACTTCAGTCTTTACTGATTTTCTCTATTTCATTGGTTTCTACTCTTTTGGGTATTTAATTAGCTCATCCTTTTGGCCTTCTAAGGTGGAAATAAAGAACATTGATTTTGTAGCTTTCTTATTTTGTAATATAAGCATTTAAAGATATACATTTTCCTTTAAAATGTGCATTCCCACCTATTTTATCATGTTTTTGTTATAATTTTAAAATATTTTCTGATTTCAGCCCTGGCTGGTGTAGCTCAGTGGATTGAGCGTGGGCTGCGAACCAGGCATTGCAGGTTCGATTCCCAGTCAGGGCACATGCCTAGGTTGCAGGCCATGTCCTCCAGCAACTGCACACTGATGTTTCTCTCTCTCTCTCTCTCTCTCTCTCTCCCTCTCTCCCTCCCTTCCCTCTCTAAAAATAAATAAATAAAATCATTAAAAAAATATTTTCTGATTTCCCTTGTGATTTTCTCTTTAACTCGTGAGTTTAGTTATGTGTTCTTTAATTTCCAAATATTTGAGGCATTTTGTAGGTATCTTGTCAATGAGTTCTGCTTTAATTCCATTTTGTTCAGGGAACATACTTGGAAATTCAACCCTTAGAAAGCCGAAGAAGTTTATTTTGACTGACTTTGCGGCCCCATTTCTGGCCCATGTTGAGGACTGCTCCATGCACACTTGAGAGAGATGTGCATTTGCTTTTGCTAGGTAGAGTGCTCTGTAAATACCCACGAGTTCGGGTTATTGGCAGTGTTGCTCAAATCTTCCGTAGACTCACGAATCTTTTCATTGACCAGGTACTGAGGAAAGGACCTTAAATTCTGCAGCTAAGTTTCAGCTTTAGTGCTCTCAATTTTTGCTTTAGGCATTTGGAGCATTGTTTGGTACAAGCAAATTTTAGATTTTTTTGTCTTCTTGATTAATGAACCCTTAATGTTACTACAAAATGCCCCTTTTACTTTTTACCATCTTGAAGGCCACTCATTCTGATGTCAGTAGATCAGTATAGCTCCAATTGTTTTCTCACGCACAGTGTTTGGGATATTTTCCCAATCTTTTGTTTTCAACTGTTTGTGATTTTAAGTTTAAAGCATATTTACTACAAACCACATAATGTTGTACCTTACATTTTTATTCTGACAATCTCTGCCTTTTAATTGGAAAGTTGATCCACTTACATTTAATTCAATTATTTATATATTTCTATTGTAAACATACGAAAGTTGGGTTTTGTTGTTATTCGCCCCTATGCATTTTGTTTTCCTGTTAGTCCTGACCTGAGTTTTTGGCATAGAACAAACCTTTTTAGTATTTCATTTCATCTCCCCTACTGATATTTTAGACATGCATGTTTTTATTATTTTTTAGCAATTTCTCTAGAGATTACAAGTTTACCTTTAATTCATCACAATTAACTTTCAAAAATAATTATTACCTCATGAACAATTTAAGAACTTAATGACAATGCATTCCTCATCCTTCATGCTCTCGTGCCATTGGTTTCAGTTCTAAAAGACTATAAACCCCCATGTTCCTTTGTTTTTGGAATTAGAAATAATTGGTCATTATTTTTACTTTCAATGACCAATTATCTATAAAGAATTTTAAAGGTGTTTTTGATTTATAGGCCTACCCACTCTTTCTAGTGTTCTTCATTCATAAAAGTCCTTCCGGTTGGGCCAGGTTTCCATCTGAAACTTTTTTTTTGGCCTATGAACTCCTTTTAGCATTTTGGGTTCTCCTGGAAATTTACTCTTTCAGCTTTTGTCTGTGCAAAAATGTCTTATTTCAGCTTTATTTTGGGATTATATTTTCACTAGCTACAGAATGCTAGGTTGGCAGGGGTTTTGGGGGGAGACTGTTTTTCTTTTTAGTGTGCTAAGGATGGCATTCCATTGTCTCCTGATCACTATGATTTCTGATGAGAAGTCAATTATCATTCTTATCATTTGTTCCTGTGTAATTTTTCTTTTCTCTCTGGCTACTTTCAAGTTTTTTATAAAAAATCCTTTGTTTTAAGCAATTTGATGATGCTGCTGCTTGTGGTTCCCTTGGCTTCTTGAACCTGTGGTTGTTTTTGTTTGTCTTGCTCTTACTCATTTTGGGACATGTTTGGTCCCTTTCTCTTCAAATACTTTTTCTGCCCATTTCTCACTCTTCTTACAGGACTCCAATCACACGCATGTTAGACCTGTAGGTGTTGTTCCATAGATCTCAGGCCATCTATTTCATTTTTTCTCTCTTTATTCTCTTTTTGTTTCAGTTTGGATCATTTCTAATGACATGTCTTTAAGTTTACCGATTCCTTCCCTGGTTGTGTCCAATCTCTGGATGAGTCCATTATCAGAATTTTTCATGCATAACATCCTCTTTTCCATTTGTAGTATTCCCTTTGAGATCCTTTTTTTCATAGTTGCCATACTCTGCTGAACTCCTCCATCCATTCATACATGTTGCCTACCTTTTCCACTAGATCCTTTGACATATTCATCGTAGTGATTTATAATTCCTCACTGATAATTCTAACATTTAAGCCAACTTTGACCCAGTTCTATTGATTATTTTATATTTGGACAAGTGGTCATATCACTGTTTGTGGTACATATACCCCATAAGTTTATATTGAATGCCACACACTGTGTGCAAAATATAGTAGACGCTAAAGTAGATATTCTGAAAAATGGAGAATTCTCTTCTTCTATCAGACTGTTAATGTGGGAAGTCAAGTTAGAATCTAGGCTGTACTTGAGCTGGATTTTAACTTCATTATTGTTTTACTTATATTCTGTGTACTACATGGTTCCAATTCTCTTAGTGATAGGATGTGATTCCCCATACTTAGAGAGAAGCCTAGTATAATAGAGAGTTTCTCTAAATTGTCCTATACCACCTACAACCTCAGAGGGCTCTGCACTACAGAAGAGGTCTCTCTCTGCACTCCTGCCCCTCTCCGAGTGGCACACTGCTGCCCAGTGCTCAATGCAAAGCCTAACATTCAGGGGAATTTGTTCAGGCAGCTCTATATACCTGTGCCTCAGACAGAATCACTCTCAGCTCTCTTGCTCCACGCCCCCCCCCCCAGTTGCAGATGAGTACTGTCTCATTCTCAGTACAGAGTCCAGAGCCTGGGCATGTTTCTGACTCTCATCCAGCAGCAGATGCCCCCTGACTATTTCCCATGTAGTGTCCATGAGGGCTTCTCAGCACAAGAGGGTTTCTCCTGGTTCTCCCTCTCTGGTGTCAATGCTGGGAAGGCCTTGTGAACCTCTGTCTCAGCACTCCTACCCTCCTCCAGTGGCAGATAACTGCTGCCTCTTACACTTGAAAGGTCAGGAGCATGGGAGGGATTTTGTTGGTTCTCCCGCTTTAACTACAGATCCAGACAGGTTCTGCCTCCCTGAACCACAGAGATTTCTCTCTCTATTCTCCGCCCTGTCCCCAGTCTTTCTCGTGACCTCTTGATGGAGGCCCATGGACAAAAGTGAGCAACTGGACATCTCTTGTGTCTTGGGCTTTTGAGAATTCTAAACTGTGATGCTAACCCATACTTGGCTCTTAGAAATTCACTACCATTTCAGCTGTTTTCTTGTTATGTGTTTCTGTGATGGCCACCTCTTCCTCCTGCCGCTGTGCCCAAGGCAAAGCGGTCATGTGCCCATCTCTCCCTAAAGGGGCTCTCACTGTGGATTTTAATGCATTAGGCTCTCTTGTATTCTCTGCTCATTGACATACTTAAAAATATGTGACTTTGCTTTTAGACACAATTTCCATTTTTGTGCATTCTCGTCCAATAAAATCGAAATGAAATCTTGTCCTTCTCCCTTGGTTCCATTACTCCTTGCACAAAGAGTAAGGAAGTAGTCTTCCGGGCAAGATGGAGGCATAGGTAGACACACTGTGCCTCTTCGTACAACCAAAATCAAGGACAACAAAAATTTAGAAACAAAAAAACAACCATATCTGACAGAAAATTGAACTGTATGGAAGTCCGACAACAATTCATCCAGACCAGTAAGAGGGGCAGAGTTAGCGGCCATTGGAGAGGGGCCTCGGTAGGAAAAAGTGGTGGTTGGTGGTCCCGGGCACACAGGTGGCGGCTGGCAGACCCAGGGAGGCGCACAAGGTCACTGGCTGACCTCAGACACACATTCACGCACACATAAACCAGCTGAAAACAGGGAGCGAAACAGACTGCACAACCCAGGGCCCCAGTGCCAGTAAACAAAGCCTAAAAGCACCGATTGAAAACACCTGTGGGGGTTGAGGTGCCAGGAGAGACTCCCAGCCTCACAGGAGCATTTGCTGGAAAGACCCACAGGGTCCTAGAATGTACACAAGCCCACCCACCCAGGAACCAGCACCAGAAGGGCCCAATTTGCTTGTGGGAAGCAGGGAAAGGGACTAAAATATGAGAGCGGAGCAAGCACCATTGTTCCCTCCCTGACCATGCCCCCACATTCAGCGTCACAACCCAGTGACTGGGTTGACCTGCCCTGGTGAACACCTAAGACTTCACCCCTCACTATGTAACAGGCGTGACCAGACGACCACCCCCCCCCCAAAAAAATGGCTCAAATGGAAGAACAGATCAGAGCCCCAGAGCCAATGCATCTAAGTGACCAAGAGATAGCCAACCTATCGGATGCACAATTCAAAGCACTGGTGATCAGGATGCTCACAGAATTGGTTGATTTTGGTCACAAATTAGATGAAAAAATGAAGACTATGCTAAGTGAAATGAAGGAAAATGCACAAGGAACCAATAATGAATGGAAGGAAACTAGGACTTAAATCAATGGAGTGGGCCAGAAGGAAGAAAGAAACAATCAGACAGAAAAGAATGAAGAAACAAGAATTCAAAAAAATGAGGAGAGGCTTAGGAACCTCCAGGACATCTTTAAATGTTCCAACATCTGAATTATAGGGATACCAGAAGAGGAAGAGCAACAAGTGGAAAACTTATTTGAACAAATAATAAAAGAGAACTTCCCCAATCTGGCAAAGGAAATAGACTTCCAAGAAGTCCAAGAAGCTCAGAGAGTCCCAAAGAATCTGGATACAAGAAAGCACACATCAAGGCACATCATAATTACATTAGCCAAGATTAAAATGAAGGAGAGAATTCTAGAAGCAGCAAGAGATAAGGGGATAGTTGTCTGCAAAGGAGTTCCCATAAGACTGTCAGCTGATTTCTCAAAAGAGACCTTGCAGGCAAGAAGGGGCTGGAAACAAGTATTTCAAGTCATGAAAGACAAAGAACTACATCCAAGATTGCTCTATCCAGCAAAGCTTTCATTTAGAATGGAAGGGCAGAGAAAGGGCTTCTCAGATAAGGTCAAGTTAAAAGAGTTCATCTTCATCAAGCCCTTATTATATGAAATGTTAAAGGGACTTATCTAAGAAAATGAAGATAAAAAATATGAACAGTAAAAAGGCAGCAAACTCATAGTTATTAACAACCACACCTGAAATAAAAACAAAAACAAACTTAGCAAACAACTAGAACAGGAACAGAACCACAGAAATGGAGATCACATGGAGGGTTAGCAACAGGGGAGTGGGAGGAGGAGAGAGAGGGAAAAGATATGGAAAATAAGTAGCATAGATGGTAGGTAGAAAATAAACAGGGGGAGGGTAAGAATAGTATGGGAAATGCAGAAGCTAAAGAACTTATGACACATGGACATGAACTAAAGGGGGGAAATGTGGGTGGGAGAGGGTGTGCAGGGTGGAGGGGAGTGAAGGGGGGAA
Source organism: Tonatia bakeri (assembly GCA_004024845.1). Classification (NCBI taxonomy): domain Eukaryota; kingdom Metazoa; phylum Chordata; class Mammalia; order Chiroptera; family Phyllostomidae; genus Tonatia; species Tonatia bakeri. The sequence goes on along the minus strand of PVIA01000532.1, from coordinate 151,881 downwards.
ATGGGACAACTGTAATAGCATAATCAATAATATATATTTTTAAAAAAGAGTAAGGAAGTAAGAAATTTGTGCACAATGAAAGAATGAATATTAGAATAATTACAAGTATTTGTTGGCACACAGCGGGTAAAGCAGGTAGCATTTTACGCATGCGTGATTTCATTTATCCCAATGAACTAGGTATGGTTTTTCAGATGAGACAATTCATGCTCAGAGAAATAAAAGAGCTTGCCCAAGGCCACACAACTAATAACTGGAGAAACCAGGACTTGAGCCCAAGCAGTCTAGATTCTAGACCTGTAACCTTAACCTCCATGTTACAAAGGAGTGAGTGAGGGGTTAAATGTTCACTTAAACTGGATTTTCTTTCATGGATGACCTGACATCGAGTGCTAATTCCTGTCATTCTCCTTGCTCCCAGTGCCAGAGTGAATCTTCCACCAGAAAGTATCGCGCCCAGACTTCATCTCACCACAGTGCCCTGACATCATCCCACCGCCTGCGGAAGGATCCTCCCTCCGGCCCGCCCAACCGACACAATGGGCTGAGGGCCGAGGCTGGATGGAGACCGCAGAGTGGGGAGCACAGCAGCACCCAGGGCAGGACTAGCCTGTACAGAAGTCCTTGGGGAGAATGCAGAGAGAGGATTTGGCTGCACAGAGACAGCCCTTGAGGCCTCCACAAACAGCCCGACCTGGTGGGGGTTGGCAGGAGCACGGAACCTTGGTGCCCTCTGGGTCAGCAACTAACGGATCTGAAGGCCAAACCCAGGATCTCAAGGAAGCATAAGGGAGAATTCACATAACTACATTTATAACTCAGCAACATGACTTCCCAGACAAGCCGTCTAGAACAGGGCTCGCTCTTCTTGAAGCAATCTCTTGGCTCTTCAAAGGAAGACTTTTCTGACTGCCTTTAAAAACTAGAGGCATTGCCATTAGAGGCAAAGAGATCAAAAGCACCTTAATCTCCTCTATCAGTGGGGCCAGCCACTTACCAAGTCTAAGAATGTTCCCTATGTGCTGCTTCCTGAGCCTGCCTGCCAGTCCCAGGGGCTGGCAGCCTGGGTCTTGGAAAGTAGAAATGTGGTTTTACTTACGCAGGTCTCTATCTCTGAGAGATGCACAGGAAGATAACACAACGGCCCAATCGTCTCCCACCACAATGGCTGCAAAGGGAATTCAAAATTCATAATTGGAATACCCGTGGCTGCTTTCTTTAAGAGAGGGATCGAAACACTGAAACCCACCCAGGAGCACTGCCTGTGTAACCTGAGAATGGGAGGTACTCAGCACGGGCGTGCGCAAGGCACTTGCCCTCATGTCCCTAAGAAAGATTCCCTCGGCATTCCTCGGGGAGACCTGGGCCCCATGGCTCTGAGCACTCGGGAAGGCGTCACTTGTGCAAGAGACTGGCATTGCAGGCCTACCTGCTCTGGGGCCTCCCTTATACACTAGGCTGCTACAAATTAAGGCTGCACTCACAGGAGCATGCTGCCAAGAACAAGGGAGCTGAGGCCCTTCTTGATTCTGCATAGCCAACCTGCACAGGGTGTACTGCCTTCTGAGCCCTTGTGTTTTAAGGTGGACTTTGCCCAGAGAGAGTGAGTTTACTGGTACATGCTCAGGATGAGGAGAATTCTGGGACCAGGATGTATAAAATGGTTATAGTCTAGACCAGTTCAGCCTTTTTGTGTTTTTACTTCTGCTGCTGATGATTAGCACTTAACATTTCTCACTCCACACTCTGGTCTCACGTGTACCGATCCTTCTCCCCCAACTGAACTTTGAGCGCCTCGAAGGCAGGGATGACGGGCAGCTGACACTCAGTACCTGATATGCTCAAGAAATATTGGACGAATGAATGCATCAATGAACGAATGAATGAGTGAGTGAGTGAATGAATAAGTGAGTGAGTGAATGAAGAGACAAACAAACAAAAAGTCTGCTATGGGGGGATGGATTCCCAGACGCCAGCATCTGCCCACCCCACACTTCCATGGAATGAAGGGGTGACCCTGGCCTGCTTCTCAGAGAGATGCCAGGGCTGAAGAGTTGGGCTCCCACAGAGTCCATCAGCAAGCTGGACCCCCAGTACAGAACGCCCACTAATGAATACCAACACTGAGGAGGCCAAAGTCAGGGACTGAAGTGGAGTCGTGAAGCTCTGGGCTGTCAGGCAAACAGCTTAGCCCTCCTGTGCCTGTTTCCTTTTGTTGTAAAAGGGCCAAAATCCCAGCCAACCCACAAGTGTGGCTGGGAGAATTGAATAAGGTGCTGTTTGTAAGGGCCACATGAAAAACTGGGGAGCACCCTAAGTAGGTAAGGACAGACGACAGGGATAACGATGGATATAATGGCAATGTAAGGGGAGAGGAGAGTCTGGCCTAAGACATGGATCTGGAGGCTGCAGGGAAGAACTCTGGGCCTACCTGGGTCCGGGTCACTCAAGCTTCACTTGTGGGTGGCCAATCAGGACATCTGGGCTGACTCTGAACCCAGTCAGGATGCTGGCAGTGAAGTGCGTGGGGGGTTCACTGCACAGGGGTTGGGGGTAACTGCACAGGGGTGGAAGAGATAAAACTACTTACTGTTCTATGGATATCCACAAAACACTGAAAACATACCCAACCCCTTAACATTGTATTCCCTTCTTGCTTTGGCTACTAGGAGCCTCAGAGTCTAGTTTGCAGCCCACCCCCATAAAAGCGATGAACCAGTGGTCTTTTTTTTTTTTTTTAAACTCCTCCCCTATTAGACTGTAAGCTCCAGGGGAGCAGGAACCACTGCTGTTTTGTTCGCGGCTGTATCCACAGAGCCAGGCACACAGTTGAAACTCAGTAAACACTTGCCAAATGACTGGCCACGCCCTTGTTTTCTTACCCCTCTTTTCCCTTTGCTCCAGTTTCCTCCTTAACGCCTATCCTGTCGTAGCATCTGTATTTCTGAAATCACCTTGGAGCCTCTTTTGTATAAGGTGGGGTAGAATAAACACTTAAGAGAAAGAAGACGTAACAAATAAAGCATCTGTGGATGCATCAGTCACCCAAGCTGCTTACGTAACAACAGGGCTCTGCTGGCCTTTCCCGCCCTGGTCCAGAGGCAGGCCAGGCGGGAGCAGGCGCAGAAGAGGCCTTGTCTAAATTTGAGCTTGTCCTTAGGAGGCCCTCCTGCCAGGCTGCTCCAGAGATTATGTTACCTCCAGATCTAGCCGGAAGGTTGCCTAGCAACACTCATCAGCCTTCTCGCCTCTAAATCCCTCATTTGTGTCTTACATACACACGGTGCAGTGAGAGCTCGACCCCGAGCACCATCTCCCTCCCACAGCCCTCCACCTAAAGCAGGCCTGACCCACCTGCGTTACCAGCACCTCCTTCCTTGCCTGGCCTGTGACCCCAGCCTGGGCCCACAGGTTCCCGTTGACCACAAGCCCAGAGGCGGCAAGCAGACTGAGCCTGGAGCCCCAGAGGCTCCGTGTCTGACCGGCACGTGTCAGAAAGAGCAAGGAGGAGAGGTGAGACAGCCGAAAGCCCACATGTGTCCAGCCAGCGCGGACCCCCTCACCCCTGGGGCCACCTCCTCTGAGATTTTCTGCTCTCAGGAAAACACTTTATTTTTCATCCAGAAGGGTCAAAAACATGCAAACGTGTAAATAAATGAAGTGTTGCTTAAGATCATGTCTAAACAGTGAGCAGAATTAATATCCTCACTCCACAGCGAGACAGCAAAGCAACATCCATCTGGGGAACCGGGGAAACAAGGAGCAATTTGAGGGGAAATAGCTCAGGGGGCCCAAATTTTATCTGTGGCTTTCCAGCCACCATGGAAAAAAAAACAAAGAACCCAAATTCACAGCTCCCCAAAGATGAGCCAGAGCAGACTCGGACCCTCAGCCCTTCCTTCGGATCCCAGGAAAGTTTGCCCGGCAGCCCCCTCGCTGCTGTGAGTGTGGACTTCACTGTGACCTCCCAGCACCTGTCCACTACCCCGTGTCAGCAGGAAACCACTGTCCTTTCCCATTTCGCTCAAAGAGTGTGCCAGGCTTTCTTGCCTCGGGTCTGAGACCAGGCGCCGTCTGGCCTCTGCCTCTCAGCCAAAAGTTAAAATGCGAAGTGTTACACACTTTTTTTAAAAAAAAAAAGCAAAAGAGCAAGTTAATCTATGATGAAATCTATCTTCAATAGTGAAATGAAGGCCAGACAAGGGGAAAGGGCCCAATGAAGCTGTGGTCACTGCGCCGGCCAGTACGGGAGCCCGGAGGTCTCCTTAAGTGTCAGTGTAATGAAGTTTGACCAAAGGGAAGCGACAATGCAGTCCTTCAGTGGCACGAGCCACACTTCAGGAGCTCAGCAGGCACCGGTGGCCAGTGCCACTGTGAGGGACAGCTCGGACGCCAAAGAATGTTGCCACCGTCACAGAAAGCTCCACAGGACAGCACTGCTCTGGGTCCCTCCAGGGGCAGGCCATGGTCACAGATGTCTGTCCCCAACACGGTGGCTCTGCCAACAGGCCCTGTGGGGTGCCCATATGTGTCTGTGTCTTCTAAGCTGAGCCCTCAGTCTCCAGGCTCAGGGAAAACAACAACAACATTCAAGGCCCAAATGCTTCGGGAATTTCTCTGGAACCCCCAACCCTCCTACCCCAGGGCAGTGTCCACCCGGACACATCCCACCACCAGTCACATGGTGACCCCCCTCTCAAGCCATATTCACGCACTGCTCCAGGGGGGCAGGGAGTGGAATGGTGACCCCCCAAATCTATGTCCACCCGGAGCCTGTGAAAGTGAACTTACATGGAAAAAGGGTCTTTGTAATTTATGTTACAAAGTAATTTAACAAGGATGTAATTTAACAAGTCAAAGAGTTTAAGAAGAGGTCGTCTGGCTGCTGCAGGCGGGCCCTACATCCGACGACAAGCATCTTTATCAGAGGAGAAGGCAGACAGGAGAAGACTGCAGAACGACCAGGCCGAGGCTGGGCTGGGGAGTGAGTGTGAGGGGTTGATGGCAGATTACGGTGAAGCAGGTTTCTCCCTCAAGGGGGACCATCCGGTGTCTGTGTCTGGCCTGTGACGCCCAGCCTGGGCCCACGGCCCCTCTGAGCACTGGCACTGAGGCAGCCAGCAGACTGGGCTTCGAGCCCCCCTCCCCACCCCCATGTCTGATCTGCCCCTGCCAGAAAGAAACACCCGCTGGTGGTGACGGAGAAAATGATCGGAGGACAGTGAGGCCTTCTCAGAACTCCTGAAAGCAACGGTGGCCCCGAGGGAGCTGTGGGACCCCTCCCACTCCCCAAACCCTTGTCTGCTCAGAGCCCCTCCTTCACACCATGCAGGCCAGGCCATGCTCTGCGGCTTCCCTTCTCCGGGGCTGCTCTCACCCCCCTCTCACCCAAGGCTCTGCTCATGCCCGCCCCTCAGGAAGCCTCCTCCAGCCACCACACAGCAGCCCAGGCCACAGCAGGAGGAGCCCTGGGTGCTGGGCCCGACTCACCCTCACTGCGAGACCCTGTCGGTGTCCACGCCTCCCTGGCCCACAGTGTGCCCATCTGCAGTGGGGGGTGGGGACAAGCCTGCCTCGGTTCACCAGTTTGTCCCTTTATTTGCCTTTTTGGCCTGGCATGCAATAAATGTTAAATAATGGCAATAATATTAGTTAAGATAATAAAAACTAACATTTATTGAGCTGTACAGGATACTGAATACCTTACATACATGGTCACATTTAATCAGTATTTTCTCGGATGGACGGGTGAACGGATGGATGGACAGATGGATGGAAGGATGGATGGATAGGAGAAGGGGGGAGGGGAGGAGAGAGGCTGCGTTCTAACCAAGTACCAGAGTCACGAAGGCAAAAAAAACCCTTGTTCCCTGGCTGCACCCAGCACTGAGCTTAACTTAGAACCAGGGGCTGAGTAAACATGGGGACAGACACCGAAGAATTAACAGACAGACCTCTTACATCTGAATGTGGCACCCCCATTCTCACTGGTCCATCCAGCCCCAGCCCCTCCTCTGGACGCAGGAGCTTCTCTGTCAGTGGCCCTCACAGATGCCGACCTAGTGCATGTCCAGCTCTCCTCTCCAGACCGCCGACCTGAGCACTCTGGAGCCAAGGCCCTCGGGAATCAGATGGAACCATCAGCCAACAGGATTAACCCTCCTGTCAGTACCTGCTAGTTGTCAGGGACCCTCTCAGTGGCCTGAGAGCCATCTGAAATGACCCATTCCCTGACGCCTTGGCCTGCTCCTCTGGGCCGCCACTTTACACCTTCACCCATTTATCTCCAGTAACCTGAGCTCAGCGGCCTCAGCAGGCCCGTGAGCCCTGCCTGATGTGGCCTGAGAGGCCAGGGCAGCTCCGTCGGCCTTGTTCTCACTACTCTGCGGAGAAGGCGCCTCACGCTCGTCACCCTGTCATCCAGACACAGGGCACGGAGCTGGCTCTCCAGGGGTTCAGCGGGTCAGTGGGCACAAGGTTAACTCCCGGAGGTCCTTCTTGGAGGAACTCATCACTGCCGAGCCCTCGGGAACTTTCTGAATGTAAAGCATTTGCTTTGCTCCCCTTGCAGGCCCCCAGGGCAGTGGCTGAGCCCCCACCACGCAGCTCACAGAGCCAGAAGAAAGGCGCCTCGTGCTATTAGCTCCAATAAGGAAACGTTATAATGCTGGGAGATGGAATTTTCTGCAGACTTGTTTCACTTGGTGATTTCTCAAGCACTTGGCGCTGGCAGTCGTGGGAGAGTGGGCTGCCAGCCTGCCGTTTATCAGCCGCTTCCCAAGAATATTCGTAGGCTCATTAAATCAGCGTGAGTCACTCCCCTGCTTTCCCTGCAAACATAAATCACCAAAAACCAAGGGAAGTCTGTGACTCAATAGTTTCTTCAGGGACTAAGGGGTCCAGAGAGCTGGCGGAGGGAGTTGTTAACCCAGGGTCTCCCCACAACCAGTGAGTGGAACTCCCCAGGAAGGCATGGGGCTACCATGGGGCAGAGAGAACCACCAGGTGGGGTATAGAGGGGTAGGTGCGGCCCATCCACACACCCACCGGCTCAGCGCTCGGGCCTGCTGTGGGTCGGGCACCCCACTGCACACCGGGCAGTCAGCGGGGACAGGCCTGGCCCTGGGTCCGCCTTCACGGAGCTTCTGGTCTAGAGGACGTTTCTGAAGTGATTGGGTCCCTGTTTCTCCTTCACAGCTGGGACAATCTGGGTGAGTTAACTAACCTCTCTGACCTCCATCTCCCCATTTTAATGCCTACCCACAGGGCTGCTGTGACCTGTCTCTGGAGGAAAGGGAGGGACCTGGGACATCCTACTGAAGGCAGGAGTTTTCTGCCAGTCCTTACCAACCCTCCCTGTTGTGTCCAGGCAACCTGAGCCTGGCCACCAGGCTCAGTCCCCGGGGGCAGGCAGTGTGTGGCACACCTGAGCCTCTGGCTGGAGAGGGCAGCTGGTCCTGAGTCCTCTGCGACGCCCCCCTGATGCCCACTCCCCACCCCGGAGCTCAGCCCTAGTTTCAGGCCATTCCTCCATTCCTATGGCAACACTCCTTCCTTGGCAGCCTTTCTCCTCTGGTCATCCGGCCAGTGGGTCCTTACCACACTCCCAGCCTCCAGGCTCCACCTCCCCCTGAAGAGACGACAAGCAGCCTCCTCCTGCAGCTCTTCCCTGCCACCCTTGGTCACTCACCCACAGACCGAAGTCCAGAGACTCTTCCGAAGGCCCTAACAGCACCCTCTTAATGCTGATGCTGGACTCTCCCGCTTCCCCAGCAAATGTTTCTCCCGGCCTCTCAGTTTTAGTCCCAGGCTTCAAAGGTCACCTACAGGGCACAGGCAGTGCACTGCCCAGCTGGGACCACATGACAAAGTGGCCCTGGGTCCAGTGCAGGCATCGAACCCGGTCAACAGTCACTGAAGCCCTTCTTTGCCAGGCCATGTCCCCCAGTCCTCACAGCAATCCTACACAGGGCCCTCTCACCCCCACCTCAGGACAAGCTGGGCCTCGGAGAGGGACGGCAGATGGCGGCCGAGGTCACCATGCTGTGGGCGATGCGGCCGAGGGAGGGGCCTACACCTCGGCTGGAGGGAGATGAAGGGGTAGGACCAGCAGGTGGAGAAGCTGCAGTGCAGACAGAAGAACCAGGGAGGCCCTGGAGGCTGCGGGGCGGGGGGGGGTTTGGCGGGTAAATGACACTCCTGAGGCCTCGTCTCCCACCTGCTCCAAGGCCGGCCTCTGACTTGGGGAAACAGCTCTGTAAACAGCAAACTCTCCCCACTCAGGCCCTCTCTGCCTATCTGCCCCAACCCCAAGGCACAGAACTCTGTGCAAGCCCAGCATGCCCCTGGGAGGGGGCAGAGCTGCCTCACTGAAGGGGGGTGTCCCTTCCCAGTGACCAAGCACAGCGTAGCAACCTCAGCCTAGAGGAAGCAGCAAAACAGTCGTGGTGGTGACCGTGTCTGGGTGATCACACTGCAGACAACTTCCTCTTTCTACTTTGGTCTGGTTCCTACATCTGAAATGTTATTTAATTTAAAAAAGGGATTTAAAAAGAGCAAACGTCAAAGGTGGAGGCAGAGGTGGAAAAGGAGGAACGGGAAAAGGAGAGAAAGCAAGAAAGCGAGGGCCCCGAGCATGAGCACACTTCCCTCCTGGTGGACTGGGGTCAGGTCCACCTTCCCCACAAAGGAGACGGTGACACTGCTGACCAGCACGGTGCTGGCGCTGAGCAGGGCCTCCCAACCATTGAGGGCAGAGGTCAGGGACACAGACAGGACAAGAAGAAAGGGGTTGGTCAGAAATGGGGACTCCGCTTGCACGCACTGGGGTCCCGGAGCGCAGCTGGCCCTCGACTCTGGGGTCGCCTCTGCGAAAACGTCTGCTGACCACAGGTGCCCACCGCCCACTGACCCTCCTCCAGGAAGGAAAGTGCAGCCCAGACTTCCTAAGGCTCCTCCCTGATGTTGTCCTCAACCTTCCACCCAGAGCAGCCACCTTCACAGCAGAGACCCTGTGTTTTGGCAAAGCACCACCCTCGCACAGCTTCCCAGAGGCCACCATGGGCTCTCCATGACCCAAGTGTGGCCACAGCGAGGGGAGGGACCGTCAACAACTTCCCATCATTCCAGCCTGAGTGCAGTCTGCCATCCATCCCCTCTAATGCCAGGGCCAAGAGGGGCCCAGGAAGCGGCACCTGTGTCAAGGTAGGGGCCAATGACACAGGCTAATCACAGGTCTGTGCCAGGGCCCAGAGTCACCCAGATGGTAGGGGAGATTTATGGCCCGAACCTGACTTCCCAGAATCCAACGAGGGCAGGAACGGCGGGAGGCAGACCTGATGGTGCTCCCTTCCAGGTCTCGCTGGGAGCCAGTGCATTTTTGGAGGGCTGTGGCCTCGCCTGCTTGCTGTACTTTATTGCTGGCAGAGAGATGGGAAATTTATGACTTTACAAATCATACCATTCGCAGCATAAATGAACTGTCTGGCTGCGGCACGCTCGAGCCCAGATGATTTGCGAATCGTCTAATGGTGAGCAGAGTCATGCTATCTGCTGCCGGCCTCCGAGACAAAAGCCGACCGCTCGGCAGAGCATCTGCACAGTGTAACTCGAGGCCGGCAAATTGGCCGCGACTCCTAGATGTTGGCTCAGCAGCATTACATAACTCAGTGCACTCGGCCGGGGACCCGGAGGAACGCGGGGCAGCCCCCGAGCCCAGCGAGGCGGCCCCGATGGGACTGCGGATGACAGGCAGGGCACCCCCAAGGGCTCAGGGCCCGAGGTCAGGGCCGGGCTACGCTCCACAGCCTGGCCAGTCCTGGGGCCTGCTAGCAATCAAGAAGTGGGGTGGGCTTCCGGGCCTGCCTGGGAAAGGGGGTGCTGGCTGCAGCCTTTCTTCTCCAAATTCCCCGATCCCAGGCTGGGAGAGTGGCCTTGCGGCCAGCACGCCCCAACACACACATGAGCCCAGCAGCACCCACAGCCAGAGGCGGTCTACCCTCTGCTGGCTGGCTCGACTGCAGGCAGAGAGGACTGGTCACACGACACCCACTGACAGGCTCAGCAGAGTGCCCAGGATGTGAGACATCACTGGCAGAGAGGGGTGGCACACGCCTTACAGAGGAAACCGTGAGGCCACCGAGCTTCAGGCTCCTGCGAGCGGTCGTGCCAGCACCCACATCCAGGCTGGGAGGGTGTTGTTCCCACGTGTCTACACTGAGCACGACTCTCAATAATCATCGTTGTCATGAAGCCATGAAAACAACCGGTGACACAGGATAGCACTGTCCGTTACACAGGTCAGCAAACTGGGGCTCAGAACAGTCATGTCACCCTGGCTGGGGTGGCTCTGTGGATTGAGTCCCAGACTGAAAACCAAAGGGTCGCTGTTTCGATTCCCAGTCAGAGCACATGCCTGGGTTGAGGGTCAGTTCCCCAATAGGGGGCGTGCAAGAGGCAACTACACATTGATGTTTCTCTCCCCCTCTTTCTCCCTCCCTTCGCCTCTCTCCAAGGAGCGGCGGAGAGCCGGGATTCAGGCTCAGCCGGGAGCCTCTGGTTGTGAAGTCTCTGGGTTTCCCAGGACATCCTCCTTCCAGGGCCCGGGGTATCATTGTAATGCTTCCCTCCTCCTCACATTGTGCTGTTCGGGACGATGCCATCAGGCAATCCCTCGATTTCTACTTTCTACAGGGGGTTAGAAAGAGGTTCCAGAAAGGAGGGGCCATGTGTGGCCCCTGGGAGCTCCCAGTTTGATTGTGCTCAGGTGTGACCCCGAGAGGCGTGAAGCAGATGCTCTCCAGGAGGCTGGGAGGGTGGGCTGCTCAGGGAAAGCTTCTCGACCTGGGCGCCTCGAGCCACCCCAGCTCTGCTGTGGCCCTAGAGGAACAGCAGAGACTTTGTCACCAACCAATCCAGGGCCCACCTGCAGCTTGGGGACTTGGGTGGCCTCTACAGGTCAGAAGAGGGACCCAGTAGAGCTGGCCCACTGGTGGACGCACCACAGGGCTTGGCCAGGGTGTGGAGTCATCCCTCAGCTCAGGCCTAGAATGCAGCGCCAGGAAAAGGTAAACCACTGATTCTCAACCCAGTGACGTCTGTAGCTGGAACAACGATGACAAGACACAACCCTCTCTGAACAGTCGATATCAACACAGAGAACAGTATTTGAAAACACTTTGATTTCCAAAAATAAGAAGGCTATCTTACTACCATAGAGAGTTTCTACGGTGCCTCTTGGCAATAAAAATAAAAAGCTGTTTAATCAATACTCATGTAAGAATAGCCTAACTTTGGTTCACAAGCCTTACAAGACTCATGCCTGACCCAGTGACACCATTCCCAGCCCCTCCCTCCCCTCATGCAGTCATTCACCTAGCCACGCACTCAGCGAAGCTTGTGCTCCAAGCCCAGCCGAGACCCAGCAGACAGGGTCCTTTGGATGTTCAATTCCCTCTGCGTCACATGCCAAGTACGGATTAGACCTCATGAGCTCTAGAGAAGCTTAAATTCAGTTAATGGACTTTTTATGGCATGTAGCTGTCACCCTCAGTAAAGAAGCTGATTAGCCACCTAAGTAACACACACACATCCATGCTAAACGCAGGCTGAGAGGGGGTGGCAGACCCACTGTCAGCGCCTGCACCCCTGCTGGATTGGACGTCCACCACCATCCCAACCAGGGGCACTGGCCCATCTCCACCGTAACCTTTCGGGCACGTCAGTAATGCCTTGTACGACAGGCGCTCGGGAGAGGCTGCAGCGGCGTTCACTGCTGGGTCTGCTTTTTTTAAGAGAACCTCTTAAAGCTGAGGAAACTTGGCCCTGAACTAGACAGGAAGCCACGAGAGGAACAGTCTGGTCACAAGCCTAAGCTGCCTTGAGCCACGATGACCCCCAAAGAGCCACAACACTGAAGGAGGTTCTGTGCCCCATGGACACACAGCTCCCCTGGCCCCAGGAAGAGGAAGGCAAAACCTGCTGGGCCAAGTCCAAGTGTTCTTCCAAGTCCGAATGCTCTTCCAAGTCCAAGGGCTCTTCCAAGCCAGTTACCAACTCAGCCACAATGGTGACTCCTCTCTTGGCACATCAGTACTGCACAGCCGCTATGCACTTGCCTGGCACATGCTTCCAGGGTGCTGACCTCCCTGGATGTGCCCACGGCGGCAGCAGTCACCCGGAGAGTACTAGGGAGGACAAAGACTCTGGGGACACCTCTGCGTTCCTTTGACACAACAAGAAAGACCGCTGGCTCCACAGCTCTCTCATGTAGTCGATGAGACAGGAAACTAGGAAGGTTCAGGAAGCACTGGGTTTTCACATGACTAGGCCAGGGACCCCGGGGAGAATCCCATAGTGGTATGGACCCCATTCCCCAAAGAGCTCATACAACACTTTCCAATGTCTCAGGGAGCTCAGAGGAAGAAATTCTGTCATAAAAGTCCCCCAGCACAGAAAGATGTGCAAGGCCATTGCCCTCTCGATTCCCTGTGCTCCGGAGTGCACCCGGAAGGAGCCATGCCTTGGCCGTGAGAAGGTCCTCTGGAATCTCTGACCTCTGCACACCCGAAATGAAAATGGGGCCTCCAGCGTATCCTAGTGGGGCACCCTCTCCAGCCTTCAGTTTCCCCGCCTGCACCTGGAGACCACGGCTCTCCAGCCAGCTCGCCCTGCGGGAGATGCCTCCAGAAGATCTGCCTCCACACAGAGACTTGCTGTGCCAATCATGTCTGGGCCCTGCAGCCCCACCCTGGCCTCTGGGCCCCACTGGCAGCCACGCTGGGCATCTTCCACACTCCTTCCTGCCCCTGAGGCGACACCCCATGGACTACCATTGACCTCTGAGTCGGTGCAAGTGGATTTTCTGCCCTGGAACTTTGAGACAGGAAATGCTGGAGCACTACAGCACAGCAGCTGGTACAGCTGAAAAGCTCACGGCAGTTTCTGGAGCTGGCAGCCCTCGCTCTCCCCAGGCTGAAGAGACAAAGCTGGGAGCAGAAGGGCGAGAGGCCTCCACCAGCAGGTGGAGGGAGGCCAGCACAAGGCAGTAGCCGGGCCACCATCTCCCACCCCTGGCCCAGAGCCTCCGTAATCCGGAAGGAGCCTCCAGCAGCCCTCACAGAGTTGGGAGTTTACTGTTGGGCCACAGGTACAGGGAAACCCATGGAGATTCCACCAAACTTCTCTCCACTGATTGGGGTGCCTGAACCCCAAACAGCCATCAGCAGGGAAGGAAGTGCGCGGGGAGAGCAAACCCATGCAGCGGGAAGGGATCTGGAATCTGGCCCAGCTTCATAACCCTCTGGGGTTATGCAACTTTGTGACTGCAGATGTCCAGATCCTACCCAAAGGCAACTTCTCGGGCAGGTCTGGGGCAGGGCTGTGCACCCCCAGTGTGACTACTCCCAAGTGACCAGGATGCTGGGCCAGGTTTAGGAACCACTGGTTTGGGCCACCTGCCCCCAACCCTCAAGAAAACAGACCCCCAGGGTCTAGATGGCAGAGGACAACATTGGGGAACAACATTGTTTTCTGGGCCCCAACATCCCCGCATCTGGACCTCCACTGCCTCCTGTGGTTTTTGGCTTATATTACTCCTGAAGCCTCAGCCCTGGGGAGCCCCTGTCCTTCTGGAGACAGGCTGTGTGCTCTGGGGAGTGATGCCATCCCCAGGTCCCCACTGAGCACCCCCCTAGGCTCAGGCCTGGCTGTGGGTTGTAGGCTGTAGGCTGACGGTGGAGGAGGGATCAACTCCTTGTTGACCATGTGGATCTGCGGTGGCCCCTGTGGCCTGGCACTCTGCTGGAGGGGAAGCAGGCAGAGCAGGTGTTCATATGCAGAGACACAGGACATCTGAGCTGGGGCCCCGTGACTCAGCCCCAAAACCAAAACATTCCAGGAAAACCTTCAAACCTCTTCTTAGTTAATGGCGCTCTGAAGGGTGGGCATGGGGGAGGCAGGAGCGGGGAGGAAAGCAGGGGGCTGGACCCCTCAAAGCCCAACCCCAGCTCCAGCCACTGCCCTGGTCAGCCCCAGTTTTGGGCAGGCCTTGCAGCTGGATGTGTGCAGGCGCGGAGGAGGCCCTGCCACATGAAATGTGCATTTGATCAAGGCTGAAAACATGCTGTAACATGAGTTCTCCTGATCTATTGGATTTCGTCAAAAGAGCCCTGAACTCCTCACTCAAGTTCAACCTCAGGGCTCGGGAAAAATGAGTTTGCTAATTCGAGCAAGTCCCCAGTGGTCAGGGGCGTGTACCACATGCTCTGAAATAATGTGGCCCGAGTCAGGGGAGAAGCTGATGCTGTCCTAGGGGAGAGCCGAGGCCTATCTGCTGACCTTGACGGGCTCTGCAGCCTCCTGCCCGGGTCAGCCCAGCTCTCCATGAGCCCCCCGCTGCCCCGAGAGGCTAGGGGGAGGGAGCCACAGCCCGCACACCACTATTCAGAGAAGAGCAGTGTCCCTGCAGCCCCCCCACCCCAAGGCAGGAGAGCAGGGGTCCGCCACCCCTGGCTCTCCGAGAGGCCTGGGCCCCGTCGGGACCGTGGGCTGGCCGACTGAGCAGCCCCGGGCGGTGTGCCAGCAGGTGCGGAAGACAGGCCGGCTCAGCCCCACTTGTGGGCTAGTCTCAGGTAGGCAGCTGTAGGGAGGATCCTTTTTTGAAAAAAATTTATTGAGGTAACATCTGTTAGTAACATTATATAAATTTCAGGTGCATGACATTATAATTTGCTATCTGTATACTCTGTGAGTGCTCCCACCCAAAGTCTAGTCTCCCGTCACCCTGTCCTCGGCCCCCTCTACTCCACTTACCCTCCCCCACCCTTCCCCTCCAGTTACTGCCGTTCTCTGATCTGCACCTGTTACTTCATTTTTGTTTTGTTTTGTTACTTTTTTTGTTTTCTGTTCCACAAATGAGCGAAATCATACTGTTTCCCCAATGGAACAGAGTTGAGAGCCCAGAGATAGACCCACGGGTTGACGGGAAGCTCCTTCTTAGAGAGGGTGGATCTCTCTAAGGGGACAGCAGACCTCCGGGCCACCCGGCCAACTGCACCCCTTCACAGTGAGTGTTCGCGGGTGCCTGCCCCACGCCAGTCTCTCTGTCCAAACCCACAGAGCACCTCCCAGGTGGGCCTGGTGGCAGGCACAGAGGATGACAGTGACACGGACAGTGCCCTTCTCAGGTACTGACCACTTAGCCCCACCAGTGTCCCCGAGGGATGCCCAGGTCAGGAGACAAGGGGCGGAGATCAGTCACTTGCCCGAGACACCCCAGCTGCTGAGCCTCGGTTCAGGCAACTGGATGCAGACAGCCTGGCTCCAGAGCCTTGGCCCCGGACCGCTACCAGGGTCACTGTCCTCATCATAATGTAGCACCCCCTGCTGTCTGTCACTCCAAGCACAGCCCCGCAGGCAGGCAGTGGTCTCCTCAGGGTCCGCGTCCAGGGCCAGAGCTGTGGGCTCCCCTGCTCTGCCTCGGGACCTCAGACAAGATCATCCACCTCAAAACTGCTGTCTCCCTCACTTTAAAACAGAAATAATGGTTACTCATAAAGTTCTTCAAATAATCACATGAAATAATGGATATTAAAGTGCTTAGCAGTGCCCGCCAATAAAAGTCTAATAAAAGCTAGCTCCTCTTCAATAACTATGATTATTAGTAACATTGTACTATTGACATATTATGTATATGGAATGCTATATAAGCCCTGATGGGGCCAAAGTTGGGGAAAATTAATAATATCCATAACACCATCACCATACCATTATTACTATTTCCAACTGGGCTCCTATCTCCCTTTTTACCCACAGAAACATCCTTACTCTCTATCTTCATAAGCTGCCCAATGCCCCCTTTTTCTCCCCTCCTTCCCCTCCCCACGTCCCCATGGCAACCCCGAGCTCAGGCACCGGAGCTGCCAGGTGTGGGCAACACGCTGCCTCTGCAAACAAAACACGGAAAAAGAAATGCCTGCCACCTTTCAGGACTTGCAGCCTCAGAACCCCGGGTGAACTTCCTGTTGTCTGGCTGAGTGTTCGTGTATAGCTCCTTCCAGTAAGGCCAGCAGAACGGAAACATTCGAGTGACACTGGGCCATGCAGCTCGGGGTGGGAAAGGGACACAGATATGCCACATGGGCGAGGACCACCAGGAAAGATGACCCGTTCCCAAATCCCAAAACTCAACAAACCCGACCACTTGTGGCCCAGGCTCTCATGCCGGACTCTTTGCTCCCACACTACGGCAGAAGGTGAGATGCTTGAGGCCTGGTCTCACCGGGTCTTCCCAGCAGCCCAGCAAGGCTGGGATTGGTGCCACCCTGCAGCAGAGCAGCGGGCTGGGGCCAGGGAGGTGCGGAGCCAGGCCCTCTGCCCCCCGCACTCGGCTAGGGCGAGCTGTGGCCGTCCAGACTGCACGTCTCTGGGAGGCTGAGCTACTCCCGGTGCTGGATGCTAGGCTGAGAGGTCATAGCCCTGCCTCCCGGCCAAGTTTTCCATGAAATCATCCACAGCCAACAGGAGCTCCGGGAACTGTCAATCTGTGGTTGCACTTCTTCCTTGGCTGTGGGAATCTTAACTCCCCTGGGCCTGCGCTAAGTCCACCCTCCATACATGCAGGGGAAACGTGCCAGAGGCCAGCCTTTGTTCCCAGACAAGGTCCTGCCCCTGGTGGGTCTGCCCAGTTCCCCGGGGGTGAAGCTACCCCAGACCTGATCTGGCTGGCTGCTGTCTCCCCAGCACCCACTGAGGGACTGAACAGACCCGGAGAGGCTGAGCTCTCCAGGGTGCCCACCACGTCCTAGACACCAAAGGCCCACAGCTGCAGCCCATACACATGCCTCAGTCCCAGCTCAGCTGCACGCACACAGGCACTCTTCACATCTGTGGCATCAGGCCCAAAACAGCCGGCAGCAGGAAGGAGCCGCTGGAGGTTGAGGGCCCTGCTCCCCGTCCCGTCTGCACAGGGCAGCGGGAGGCGTAGGTGGTGGTGCTGGTGCTGGCCCCTCTGCCTCTGGGAGAGACCCGCTCAACATCTGAGCCGGCAGCACAGAGCAGATAGAGATGAGGAATGGGGCCAGTCTCCACTACACCGAATCCATTCAGGATGACCACAGAAGCTGCGAAAAATCAATTTTCTACAGCTTCTTCAGAAGCATGATTTCTTCTCCGCTTGTGCTGAGCCCTTGGCTCAGCTGTTTCCCATCAGCTCCCGCCATGCTTCAGGCCTCAAGCTCAGGCTGCCGCCTCCTGTCTCCTTCCTTCTCCTTCTCCCTCGATGCTCAGGCCCACTCCCATGGGTGAACAACTAGGAACAGCAGAGGCCTCCCTCAGGAAAATCAAGTCAGGCATTGGGTTCATCTCCAACACCACCACCACGCCGCCTTTCTGGATCCCCAAACCACCTGCAGAGGGTACTCACAGCCGTGCTGGGAGACAATACTAACCTGAGGGAGGGCCAGGGAAGACAAGAGAAGGAGGAGCACAGGGCTGCTGGCCCCTGGATGGCAGGGCAGGGAGGACAACCTCTAGGTAGTGGCATCTGCGCTGCCACCCCTCCTCCTCTGCCCATAATGACCAGGCACTGACTACCCGGGGCTGTGCCCCACCCCCACTCCACCCACCTCAGCTGCAGGTCCCTGACCCCTGAGCTCCTGGCCTTGGCAGCCAGAGCAGCAAGCAAGGACTCACTGATGTGTTGGCAATGCCTATTACATACACATGCCTGCATTCAGCAAGGGACACTGCCAACTGGGTCGTGCCCTTCAGGGCACCAGAATCACGGCTGGGACTCTGCAGGAGGGCCACTGAGCCAGTCAGCCACCTGTGCAACCTGAACATGTCCCAGACTGAGGGCTTCGATCCTCATTCTCCACTCATGGTCATGCCATGGACACTAGAGCATGTTCACAGCTGCCCTAGAGCGCTGGGTGGGTCTCACGATGGGGTCCCTGGACCACCGGCAGCAGCGTCACCTGGGAACGCAGGTGAAATGCATTCTCAGGCCCCACCCCAGACCTCCTGAACCAGAAAGCTGGGGGTGGGGCTCAGTGGCCCAGATTTAACAAGCCCTTTGCATGATTCTGACTCACGATGAAGCTGAGGACCCCCGCTCTGGATGGCCATGATGTGAGGGACAGTATCTGACTTGGGGGTGCCACTCCCAACTCTGTTCTCCTTCAGCCCAAGGGGCTGTCTCTGCCTCTCAGCTTGCAGACCTGAAGGAACCCTGCCACCCCCACAGGCTGCTTCTCTCTCTGGGTCTGGGGTCCTCCAGGCCCCTCACCAGATTGGCTGCTTGCCATAGGCCCCCAAGCCCCAAGTGCCCGATCTTGCCATGCATTGCTAAGTGACCAGTGTTCATTCATACAGCATAACAAAACAACATCACACACACATACTGACCACACCCCTCTCGGGTCTTGGCACCTGCTACTCCCTGTGCCAGAACTTCCTTCTCCTGATCGGCGTGCTTCATTCGGGTCTCTGGGCGATGTCACCTCTTTGGAGAGGCCTATCCTGCCTCTCCTGTCTCAGGCCACTCCCCATCAGCTCTGTGCAGGGACCCGGATAACCACTTCTTCATCTCCACCTAACGTTACACTGTGTATTTATTCACTTGTTTGCGGGTAAACTTTTTGTTGTTGCCGTTGTTTGGTTGGTGTTTGTTTATCTGTTTGTTTGTAGTGTTTTCCTCTCCGGATTATGAACTCCATGAGGACACGGGTTTTACCTGTCCTGTTCATGCCACACCCTCAGTCCTGAGAACATGCCTGGCACACGGGAGCACGGTAAATATACTAGTAAGTGAACACCTACACAGAAACAGAAACCAGAACTATTGACTCCTCGTATCACTCCTGCAATGTAAAAAGCTAAAACAAATTTGCAAATTAAATATAGACAAAATGGGATGTTCAGACTTTTCTGAAGTTAGATGGCCAAGAATGGGTTTAGTATTAATAGTAGAAGGGTGGCCTCAGGCCAGCTCTGCTCCTGTATTTGGATGTGTTAACACCGATGTAGAGGGAATGCCTGCAACGTGTGTGCCAACTAAGTGGCACTAACAACCGAGGGCCTTGTCTGCGAGGAAAACCAGCTGTAATACAAAACCAACACCTGCACGTAAGGGCACCTGATGGCACCCACTCTAACGAGGGAATTCTTGACCTCTCTGTCGAGCTGTCCTGTTCACTAGGAGCCATGCCGGCCTTAGGGGGCACTAAAACATGCCTTAAACAGATTCAATCTCCCAATGCTGATTCCAGAAATCTCTCATTCACTTATTTCCTGACAGTTACTCCCAACAAACTCAGGGGAGCTGCCATGTATCAGGCTGAGACCCTGGCCACCAGCAAACGGTGTGGAGGCCTCTGGCCCTGCCCCTGGAAGTGTGCTTTGTCCTGCCCTTGGCTTTCTCCGTCCAAACTAATGCAACCAGAATAAACTTCCTCTGTACAGTGGGCGCAGCTGTGTGTGGCCTTCCCTTGAAGCAAACAGGAGCAATCGAATACACCGAACCAGCATGAAGACACAGTGTTTCTTAAGTGATGCCACCACACTAGGAGGTCATGGGTGGGTACCCAGATAATCTAGATCAGATCCCATACATTCTGAAGGAGAAACAGGGCCCCGAATCCCTGAGCTTCTCTCCTCCTCGAGGGCCTAGGCACTTGTTACCAAGCCCCCCAGGGAACACAGCCAGCCACGGATATGCTGAATTCCAGCACACGATGAGGCACAGGCTTACCAGCTGAAAGTGCACCCACCCTCCACCAGGGACTATTAAAGTTCCCACCATGCCCACAGGGCTGAGTGAACCAACTCGCTGCACTCACACAGGTTTTCCGATGGTTCCACACGTTTGGCACCTGCAAGGGCTTCCCAGGGATGAAGCCACCACGAGTGCCAATAGTTTAACTAACAGTTCATGGGAAAGAAAATACAGAGTTGGGAGCACTGTATCCACTCGCTCGAGTTTGATTTGTCTCGTATGGACAAGAGCACCATGGTTCTGTTTTACGGGGGCCTCCCAAGTCCTGGGCGACAGAGCTTGTGGTCGCCTGCAGGGTGAGTCCTTCAGCAGCAGGGCTGGACCTGGCACCCTGCCCAGGTGCTGATCCTGCCACTGGCACCCGTCCTCAGGGTGGGTGCCAAGACCAGCCGCCTCGGGGGTCAGGCCCCAGGTTCAGCTGCTCAAGGGGTCAGCTCACCCAACCTGCCTCCGTGCAGGCCCCCAGCACAACCATGGACTTGACGTTCTCCTGAGACTCAGCTTCCCGGGGCACCTGGTGTGGAGCAGAGGCCATCTTCCTTCTCCTCCACGCCTCCCACAGCCCACAGTCTTTGCCGAGGGTGCTTTTCAGTGCAGGAACGTCCAGGGAGGGAAATGTCTCCTCTGTCCGCTCCTCCGCAGGCTGGCGGAAGCGGTTCTCGCAGAGTCCTTCTAAAGTCCAGGAGCCCAGAACTCGAGCTGCAGGCTGCCCGTGTGAGCTGAGGGCCAGCTCCTTGCCCTCCTGGTGATCAGAGTCTCTCCCTCTCTCTCTCTCTCTCTCTCTCTCGCCCCCACACTCTCTGCTTCCACCCTGACAAACGCAGCCTCCTGCCTCAACGGTCTCCAAGGGAGGCGGACATGCCCTGTTCGCCAAGGAAGTCGCCGCCACACACAGCTCAGGTGTGAGGTGGAGGCCAGGAACCTACAGAGGCAGAGGCCTGGCAGCCACACGCTGGAGGCAGCAGGCAGGTCATCCAGGTCAGGGCGCACGCAGAGAGGGACAGGCCAAGGACCGTTCGGTGACAGTGCCACCCACCTTCCAGGGAGGGATTGCCCCTCCGGGAGCCCTGGGACCTGGCCTGGCGCTCGCCACCTCTCAGCTGACCCCACAGAGGCTCCCATGCTCTTCCACATTGCCAGTGGCCCCCACATACCCACAAGCAGGCCCCATCTTTCAGCTCAAGTACCCCCAGAAGGTGACAGATCCCAAGAGGAGGAGGACTTATCCAATGCCTCCCAGCTCCACCCTCAGTGGGAGAGAAATCAGTCCTCCTCCCAGAAAACACTTGTCAGCTCATGTCTACCCTCTTTCCCCGTCTCTTTCCTGACACCTTCTTGACAATGATGGTCATTAAAGGAATGGACTAGAAATGACAAGTGTAAGCAGCCTGGTCAGGCCCCCCACCAGCCGCCTCCTCAGCAAATCTCCCCTCCAGCTCCCAAGCCAGCAGGGTGTGGCACCTCAGGACATGACCCCCCAGTGACCCCAGTGGGTAGAAAGGGCAGGCTGGTTCCTGCCTCATCCCAGTCACAGGCACACTGAGAGGTGAAGGTGTGCTTTGAGAGGGGAGGGGCCCCAGCAGTCACGCCACCTTGACCCAAAGGGCACCTTAGAGAGGTTAAGAATAGGGCCCTGAGGAGGTTGGGAGGACCCTCAACGTGTGGCCTTGGACTGGACCCTTGGGAGGGACCATCAGACGGCACATGGCTCGGTCACCTCCTCTCTGACTCCAGCTACTGAGCACTTTCTACGTCCGCAGCAGGCGCCAGGCCCGGCCCTCCACCTCCACTCCCCCTCCCAGCACCAGAAAGTGCATGTCATTCCCAACGAGCAGAGGAGCCAACGGGAGCTCAGTGTGCTTAATAACTTAGTAACTTAATGGGTCGTTAAGTAACTGGCCCTCAGTGCCAGCCAGCACGTGGCAGGGTGCTCTCAATCACCCCTTCCTGTTCCCATTCCCGAGCCCACATGGTCCTGCATGGGCAAAGCAGCGCCTCCTCAGACCCCAGGAGCTGGCGCAGTGGGAATGGCCGGGCCTGGCTGGCTGTCCCTGTGGTCACTGCCCTGAGCCAGCCCTCTCTGGTGCTTGTGTCTGCAAACAGGGTGGCCTCGCCCCGGACTGCCCCACCCTGGTCG
Organism: Tonatia bakeri; assembly: GCA_004024845.1. Lineage (NCBI taxonomy): Eukaryota > Metazoa > Chordata > Mammalia > Chiroptera > Phyllostomidae > Tonatia > Tonatia bakeri. The sequence goes on along the minus strand of PVIA01000532.1, from coordinate 129,970 downwards.
AGCTCCACCCATGGGCTCTGTCCACTTCCCTCCCAACTTTCCTGAAACGTATCTCTGGCCTCAGTATCCACCTGCTCCAAAACCTTCTGTGGCTCCCTGTTTTCATAGAGTGAAGTTGGGGCTGGCCTCTCACTGAAGGCCTTCTGTGATCAGACGTCCCCAGGTATCTTTTGAGGGACACTCTGCAATACATACACGCTCTCCCACTCAGATGGAATTACCCACTGAAGTCCTTGCTTGGCCTGCCTCTAGGTACCCAAAATCTTAAACGTGTGCAAACCTGAGGGTGCTGCCGGCGAGTGCAGCGTGGGGAGCTCGTCAGCCAGGAGCAGAGGGAATCGGGAGGGACTGGCTGGGTGCACAAGCAGGCCACCTGCCTGCTCTCCCCTGCCATGGTGTCCTGGAGGACTCTGCACACACTGCCTCTGCCCTGGGGGGTGTCCCCGCCAGGTTGGCCTCCCTTGGCACCCCCAAAGGGCCTGGCACCGCTGAGTCAGCACTCTTTCACAAAGAGCGCAGCATTCTCAGCTCCATGTAAAGTCATAGGAGCACAGCCACTGCCACACGACTCTTGTGCAACCTGGTGATGTGTGCTTGGGGATTTGCTGCAGCCGCACCCAGAGCAGGCATTCGTGCACGCGAACCCCAAGCTTGGAGACTGGCAGCAGGGTCAGGACCCTGGGCTCTGGAGAGGTCTCTGCAGAGCTCGAAGGGGGCTGCTGAGCACAGGGAGTCTGGGAAATGCACACCATGACACTTGGGCCCTGCAGAGGCCTCTTCCAACAGCAGGCCGGCCTCTCAGCAAGGCCACTGTCCTCACCACGTGACTTCTCTGGCCTGTCCGACTGTGCTTCCCAGAGCCACTGAGGTCCTAGAAGAATGAGGCTGGGCCAAGGCCCACAGTCTGAGCTTCTGCTCTGCCACTGGCTCAGCGGGACTTGGGCAAAGTCCTTGTTCCTCTCAGGCCTCTCTTTCTTCACACATGAAACAGACACCTGAACCAGACCGCTGACTTGCAAACTTTGTTCCTGGAAGCCCTGCAGCCTCACTTGGGGCTTAGAAATCAATGGGAGCTGAGCCCTCCTGTCCCTGGCACATAACCCTGGGCAAGTGTTTCTCCTTCTGGATGGAATTGCAGCCCCACCCCTTCTTCCCACCAGATGCAGGCATCCAAGAACCTTCAGGAAGAGAGGTTGGGGCCAGAGGGCCCTCTGCCCCGGGGAGGGCAGGGCAGGGTGAGCAAGGACAGACTGACAGCCCAGCCAGTCAGCGTGCGGGTGCTGGCAGGGGCTTGAGGGGCCATCTCCAACCCAATTAATAAAAGAACCACATGAAAATGGGTCACTACATCAGCCAGGAACCTGGCCTCTAGAAGACGGCCCCAGTGCCATGGCACATAGGGGGCCCAGAGTCAGACTTGGAAGTCACCACTACAGCTTCAGAGGTCTGGGGACCACACCATCAGGCTGAGTTGGAAGGCCAGCAGGCATCAGGCCTGACCCAAGACCCCACCTCCCCAGCACCCAGGAGGCCTCTCCACCCCTCACCCCTTCCCACTACGAGAGGCAGGCGGGATCAGTCAGCATCGGTCAGGGAAGCAAGACATCAGAGCAACACAGCTGTGAAGCTGGAGGGCAGCAAAGACAAGCAAGGGAACGTGACGCAGGATCAGCCTGAGCAAGAGAAAGCCAACACCAACCCTGGGACCAAAGGGACGGCAGACGAAAGTGCTCCCAGGCCCAGGAGCCAGGGTCACCCAGTGGGAGATGAAGTGAGTGGCAGGTGGGGCCATGGAAGAGGCAGCTGCTGCAGGCGGCGGTGGCCCTGAGCCAGAGAGAGGGAAGAGGCACCCTTTCCTCTCCCTTCCACTTGCCCCCCACCCCGTCTCCCGGCAGTGCCTCCCAAGGCCAAACCCGACCAGAGACAGTTGTCAAGGAAACCTGGGGACTGGAATTGGCAGGGCTGGCCTCTGTGCCACCAAATGCAGCATTAGTGGATCTGACCAGAAAAAGGCGAAGAACAGCCACCTGGACACTCTCAGACTCCTACCTGGCCCCCTGCGCCTCCAGATCCTGTACAGGTCCAGAGTGCCTCTGAACCCACCGCTCCTCGGGGAGCCTGGGCTGCCGGTTCGGGGCCTGTCCTCTACCTCCCTGGCCTTGGCCCCGACCCACCCGGGGTCAGGGCAGGATGCCCTCGCCAAACTCTCCCCGGCCTCAGAGACGCCCTAGCAGCTCAGCAGGCCTCTGTCACAGCTGAGCACTAACTCCAGCGTTCCCTTTTGCCCGAAACTCCCGACTGGCTTTATTTCCAATAAAATCTTTTTGTTCCCAAATGAAAATTCCCAGGCCCTTTCTTGAAGGAATGGGTGTACGCTGCTGCCGCTGCCGTTATCACCGGCCGCTCCCGTGTGACTGCGCGGCCCGGCCTGACCCGGGAGGGGAGGAGAGCTGGGAGCTCGGTCTCGCTGCCTCCAAAGCCTCCCTCTGAGACATGCATTTTTAGAGCAAGAGACCCAGAGGGAAAGGCCTTTACTTCACCGAATACACTGGGATCGTGTCCTTTCCCCACCCGCCCTGCCTGCCCCAGGCCTTGCCCCCTCTGGCCTCCAAGGTCAGTTTTCTCCAGCCCTCCTTTCCCAGCACCAGGCAACCCAAGAGCTCTGTGTTTAAGGAAGAGCCCCGATGGAGTCACCTCGCTCCTGCTACTCCTCTGTTGTTCCCCAAACTGACCCCAACACCGGAGCCCGAGGGAGGAGCCACTGGCAATGACCCGCACTGGCCAGCTCATGGGGACTTGGTGGTCACTGACATCATACTAATAGCCTGAAATTGGCCGTGGCGGGAACATTTAATCGGCAAACACTGCAGATCAGGGCTTTTTTCCTTCTTCTCCCCCCAGACAGCCGGTTGTTCGGCACTCACCAGCACACCACTGGACTGGGCCTTTGACATCTGGGGCGTAACCAGCCACTGCCACCACCAAGCCCAGCCTCATGTCCTGCTGCCCCCCTCCCCCACCCCTCCAGCTGTTCACCAAACCCACCAGGCCCTCCAGGCCCACTTGCCATAGGCAGGCTTCTGTCCTGAGTCCAGGTCCAGTGGTGTGACCCTGAGCGAGCCGCTTCCCCTCACTGTCCCCTCACCAGTCTCAGGCTGACCGCAGCCCTGGGCCATCGTGAGTGGGAAAGAGAGCCAGGTGTTATGAGCTCAGCACAGCATGTACTCCACCAATGTACTCGGAAACACAGAATTTCTTCTCTGCCAAGAGAAATTCTTCTGTGGGTGAAGCCGGGCCTGTGCACCCACAGAACTCCCCAGCCGGGGGGGTCGTGGCTCAGTGACATAGGACCAGAGCGCCCTGTGAGAGCAGCGCAGGCAGCCGCGGGGCCGGGGTTGGAGGGGGGACTTATGTGCAGTTCCCGGGAGAAGCAGGGTTACAGGACTGCCGAAGCTCCTCGCCCGGGCACCAGGGGAGCCTGCGCTTCCTCCCTGGCTGAGACACCCGTGCTCAGGATGAGGATGCTCCCTCCCTGCCTCGCGGGCACCGCAGATACTGCCCAAGAACAGCAGGAAGTGGAGGCACGATACGGGCAAGTGGCCTCATGTGAACTTGGGGTGAATCAGCCTCAGAGAGCTCAGCTCCAACCATCAGTCCTTTTGCAAAAGTGAGGGGAACTTCTAGAAGATGGCACGCCCAGTGGCCCAGCGTGAATGCACTGCCTGGCCAGTGCACGGGAGCTCTGTTCTCTGTGGGAAAGGCAATTCTACACTCGCCAGGGCTGGTCGAGGCACCGAGCGAGCCGAGAGGGACTACAGTCACTTAGCACTCTCAGGAGGTCCAGAACCAGGGCTGCACCCACCTGGCTTCCTGGCAAAGCTTAGGAAAGGTCGAGTAAAGCCTCACTTTCCTATGAAGCGCCCAGCAGCTGGTTAGTAAGTGTCAGCACGCATCACTCACCAGGTGTGGCCTCAAGCGAGGAGCCTCCCTGGGCCCCGGCTCCCACCTCTGTGAAAGGGGGCAGGACGGCAACCCACCCTGAGGGTTATGAGCAAACCAGCGCTCCGAGCGGCGTCGGGCCACAGCAAGTGCTCCGTGAGTGCTAGCTGTGGCTGCTGCGCTCATTGCCCCGTTTGACCCAGGAAGAAACGGAGCTTTAAAAGGGAGCCCAGCCCTGGCCAGCGTGGCTCAGTTGGTTGGAGCGTCGTCCCATAGACAGAAAGGTCATGGGTTCGATTCCTGAGCGGGGCACATATGGGAGGCAATTGATCGAAGTTTCTTTCTCACATCATTGTTTCTCTCTCTTTCTCCCTGTCTCTGTCTCTAAAAGCAATGAAAAAAAATGTCCTCAGGTGAGGATAGCAATAAAATAAAAATAAAAGGGAACCCAGACAGGCAGCCTTTGGAGTTTCGTCTGGCAGGATGGGAGGATCAAATCTCCAAGGGAAACCCTGCAGCGGAACACAGGCCTGGACCCTCCGGAAGGGAACGGGGCACATCTCTTTTGCCTCGAGCGAGAACAGCAGAACAGGGGTCAGCGACGGGGACTGCTCGGAGCCAGGTGCCGTGTCTTCTACCACAGGCGTCCCTGGGACAGTGAAGCTTCAGCACAACCCTGCTCAGACTCCACTTACAGCATGTAAATTGCAGAATCTCAGGTTTACAAGGAACTTTAGTGACCATCCAGGTCCACAAACTCCCTCAAAACCTTGGCCAGGACACTGCTTGATCACCCCCAGTGACGGGGAACTCTGTACCTGTAGAGACCACACATTTCACCGCAGATGCACCCGGAGAGAGGGCAAGGGGAAATAAACTAAGGGGTCTGTGGAGGCTGGGCACTGAAGGCCAACTCTGCCAAGTTCTCTGAGGATCCTGAGGTGGGCCCAGCCTCCAACTCCCCAGCAGCTGCCCCCCACCTGAGGAGTTCAGTTCTCGGGGGATCCAGGGCACTTCTGGGAAGTCAGGCTTGGGTGAGGAGACATGGAAACAGGTCATCCACGAACCCACCAGTTCCACGCCACTAGGCAACAGAAAAGGAGAGGGTGGCCCCGGGCGGGCACAGCAGCAGCAGCTGCAGCAGAAGCCGCCACAGCAGCCGCCTCGGAAATCAAATCGTCCAGATAATGAGCCGAGTTCTCGCAGAGACACCAGCTAATGAAGGCAGCACAGGAAGCCCCATGTCACGGGCCCAAACTGTTTATAAGTGGTAAAAGTACATTTCAAAAGAAAGAGGGGAAGCCTGAGGAAAACCCTTGGCCGCCCTTGGTAAATGATTTCTGAAAATCATGTTAATTTGTTTTCTGGAAGGTGTTTGAAGTCTCTCTGTGTACCCCTTGGGCAACTTTAATTCCTCCTCCTAATCCTCTATTAAACCTGATGCTCACCAGCCTGGCCTGCTGCGGGGATTGTGATTTTTATTCTTCATTACACAGATACATGTTTGGGCCCAGGTGTGTCCCTCTGCTTTCATGTAAACTAAAAGGGCGCTGTCGGCCACACTTCTCCAAGATGTCCCGAACAGCCTGACCTTCGTTAAAGCACTCGGGGGACTTAAAATGAAATTTAAGGGGCCAAAACCTTGTAACCTGGCAGCCAGAAACAAACGGGTTTGTGGGAAAGTGTGAGAGGCAACACAGGAAGATCCGAGCCTGGGAGGGCTGGTGGCGGGGTCACCTTTGCCAGTGCATGGGACCCCCAGGGACCAGCTCCACCATCTTGGTGGGGTTCAGCAGGGGAGACAGGAATACAAAGTTATAATTATCGTATTGTCATCGCCAGCAGCAGCAGGAAACTCCTCTTCTCAGACACCTACCACATGCTGTCTGTTACACTATACACTTCACACACCTCAACTCAGCAGGGCCTCTAGGGAAGGCGCTGTCATCAGCCCCATTGTGCAGATGAGGAGACTGAGGCATCAGATGGCCAGGTGACTTTCCTAACTAAGACCCCACTAAAAAAATGGTAGGAACAAAAATAACATATTAATAACAAAGATGATGATAGCTATTGACTGCTGTTAAGCTATTAAGTGAGATATCTCATATCTCACTTAACTTCCACCAAAAGCCGGTGACATGAGTCCTGTTATTAACCTTGCTTTACAGATGAGGAAACTGAGGCTCAAAGAGGTAGCGAGGACCTCTGACTTGAACTCGGATCAGAGAGACTCAGAACCTAAGCCCTCAATCTTCTCCCTCTTACTCTACAAACTAACAGCATTAGCCCCAGCCACAAAGGACCTCATGACAATCGTACAACTGATGTGACCAGGCAGCATGCTTCCTGCTGGCCCTTGATTCCTAGTGACCAGGGGTCTAGCGGCTCAGCTGGGGAGAGAGCCCTGTGGGCTGAGGTAATCTGGGGAGGCTCCCTGGAGGAAGGGGACAAAAGGAGGCAGAGGAAGAAGGGGCTGAATCACAGAGGACAGCAGAAGTGGGTAAAATGGGGTGCACAGGTGGGAACAAACAAGTGTGCTCAGAGGCATGTGGCTGGAGACATCGAGGGGCGGTGGGCAGAAGGATGCGAGCAGAGGTCTGGTCTGGGGACTGACATCTGGGGGTCACACAGCCATATGAATAGTTCCACCAGATACATGCTGTCTGCTTTCCCTCTCATGGCCAAGCCCGAGAAAAGCAGTGTCCCCACTCCCGTGCAAGGCCAGCTCCTTCCTCTGTCACCGAGCCCCACCTCCACACCCTGGCAAAGACGTCACTCCTGCCCATGTTCCCTCTCTCTTCGGACCATTAAACTTCTCCTCCCTCTTGGGTCATTCACACCATTATACAAATTTGCTGTAATTTCTCCCACAAAAACAACCCTGTCTTGACCCCTACATCCCTCTCAAGATGCCGCCCCATCTCTCTGCTTCTTCTGCTGGTAAAACTGTGGAAGTGGTGGGTGGAGCTGACGTCTTCTCTGTCCCCCATCCCCCCCGCCCCCCGCCTCAGGCTTCACCCCTGCCTCCCCTCTGGGCTGGCTCTTACCATGGTCTCCCACAGTCCAGGTGGCCAAAGTCCTCTCTCAGCAGCCCTTCCCCCAAACCCTTCCTCCCAGGAGGCCACGCTGCCAGGGTCCTCTCTCCCACCCCCAGGACCCTCCCTGTCTCCCTGCTGGTTCCTCCGCATCTGCTGAGTGCACTGCCTAAGGGCCCTGTCTCTGAGCCCTTTTCTCTCCTCCCTTTGTCCACGGTCCCACTCAGGCCTGTGGCTCCAAACGTCACTGCCATACCCGTGAAGCACGGTGTCCACCCCCGGCCCCTGCACTCCACACTCACAAGAGACAGCTCCATGTCATCACTTGTACGTCCAACAGGCCTCTCAGACTTGGCAAGTCCCGAGCTGCACCTCTGACCTCCACCCCCCGAGCTGCTCTCCCTGTAAGGTTTTCCCCATCTCAGCAAGCATGTGGGGCTAAGGGACAGAGGGAAATTGGGCGTCACTCTCAGCCTGAGCAACTGGGCAGAGGGCATGCCAGTCCTCCAGAAAGCCCTACAGACTCTACCCCCGAAACATACCTGGGCCCACCCACCGTCCTGCGCCCTCACTGCACACACTCCATGGTCGTTGTGTACCTAGACCCCTGCCCTGGCCTTCTAGTTGGCTACCTGCCTCTACCTGTGTTCCCTACAATCTGTTGTCCACTCAGCTGTCAAAGGGATTTTTTAAAACACAAAGCTAAGCATGTGACCGCCCCAGGGGCCCACTGTACTTGGAATTAAACCCAAACCCCTAGACAATGCCCGGTACCGCCTCACGTGATCCCGACTGTATCTCACCTATGTCTTCGTTCTCACCCTGGACCCCTAGCTCCAGCTGCCTCATCCAGTCTGCACATTCGACACACCAGGCTCGTTCCACCCCAGGGCCTTTGGACCTGAATTCTGTCTACCTGTAAGGCTCCGCCCAACCTCCTCCCAGCTGACTCCTCCGCACACAGGTCACAGCCGCACTGCCACTTCCTCGGGGAAGCCGTCCCGACTGGCCCGTGTAAAAGAGCCCTCCATCACGCCACCCGCTTTCGATGCCCCGCGATGCACTTGCCGCATCTGTCGATTTTCTTGTGTATGTGCCCGTCTCTCCCCAGAACGTGAGCCCTGGGAGGGCCGGGACCTCATCTGTCCTGTTCAGCGCTGTATTCCCAGCATTGGGCACAGCGCCAGCTCATACCTGATGCTTGGCTGCCGTGGCACGAGCAACAGCTTCCTGCCATCTCTTCATCCCTGCTCCCACGGCCACCCAAGCTCCCCCAAGAATTGGCCTTCCCCACTAGGCCCAGTGCCCACGAGGTGAAGATGAGGATTAGGTCAGGGCTTTGGGCCGGGAGGGCTTTGGGCTGGGAGGGCTGGGGAGGGGAGCACCATGGCTACCTTCCCCCTCTAGCCTTAGTCTCCTCCTGCTGCCCTGGGCCACCCCTGCCGTGAGCCTAGGGCCCAATGCCAAGCCAGCAGCATGGTGCTTGGAGCACCGGCTCTGCGGCTGGACAGGCCGGGCTCACGTCCGGACTCCTCACGTATGGTCAGGGCCCTGGGCAGGTCTCCTCACCTCTCTGGTCCTCAGCAGCTTCATCCTGAAAATGGGGATGAGAACAACACCTTCCTCCTGGGCTGTCGGATGATTTGAGTGAGATGATCATTGCAAGGAGGGCCTGGCACAGAGCACCAGTGCTCAGTGCTCAGTCTCGATGACGAGGAGGTGCTACTGAGACTCTCAGTCACGCCATGGGGCCCGGGCCAGGCCCAGAGGGGAGAGGGACCCTACGCACGTACCTCCTGGGACGGGGGCCAAGTGCGGCCAGTAGATCTCAGGACCGAAAAAACAATGCTTTCAAATGGGTAAATGGCGGTACACCCAGACAACGGAGTATCGCTCAGTGCTGAGAAGTGGTGACCCACCAAGTCATCACAAGACAAGGGGAACAAGGGGAACCTCGAGTGCATGTTGCTAAGTGGAAGAGGCCAATCGCAGAAGGGCGGTGTGCTGTGTGATTCCGGGTATATGGAATTCTGGGAAAGGAAATATTACACAGACGATAAACCCAGCGGTTCCAGGGAAAGGGGAGGGAGGGATGACCGGTAGTGCAGGGAGGAGTCTCAGGCGGCGAAGCCACTCTGGGTGATGCAGTCTGTGATCGTGGGCACATGTCGCCATCACCCGCCTGTCCGAGCCCGCGCAGCGTGCAGCCCCAAGCGTGAGCCCTAATGGACGCCAGCGATGACGCTGTGCCAGTGCAGGTCATCGGCGGCAACAGATGAAGCCCTCTGTGAGGGGCGGCTGGCAGTGGGGGAGGTTGTGCCTTGGGGGCGGGGAGCAGCGGGTCCACTGGAATTCTCTGTACCTTCCCCTCAATTTTGCTGTGACTGTAAAACCACTCTAAAAGCTAAAGTCCATTAAAACAAAACAAAAAAAATAAAAACAGCACCAAGCCTGGCCCCAGGGGTCCCTTCTGATATGAATCTGTAAAATGCGCCTGTGCCTTTAGGCCCTCAGTCTACCTGGGAGCGAGGCCCAGCCCCGGCACTGTGAATCGATGGCACCACCGTTAGGACACTGAGCTGCTCTCATTACAGCCACACCGACAAACTTGAGTCCACTCAGCCCCTCCCTGACGGACAGTGCATTAGGGACTGAGCCCTACCACTGGTGACCTGACAGGTAGCACCGGGGCCATAGGAAACACCCACTCAGCAGTCCTCAGTTCCCAAGGTGCTGTGCCGAGACGTCTTGGCCTGAACACCCTTCCCAGAAACCAGTACCACCTAGCCCATTCCCATGGTGCTTCCAGGCTGCCAAAGTGCATGCCCATACCAGCCCAGTGACAAAAGGGAAGGACTGCTGGCCCCTTTTTACAGACGGGGACACAAAGACCCAAAGGCATGCAGAATTTGCCCAAGGCCACACAGAGGTGGAAGAGGCTCACTCGGCATTACCCACCTATCCACCACCCGTCCCCAGCAGCAGGCACATCGACCTGCTCATTTCTGCAGAGGCCATCATGGCCCAGAGGCCTCGCCAAGCCTGAGCTTTACCCGGGCACTTCAGCCTGGGAGGCACAGGCTTATACCCCCATTTCCAGGCTGCTCTGTGATCGCCGGTCAAGGGCGAGCACTTGGGACACCTTCTCCCGACTCTGGGATGACCGGCAGACAATCCCAAGCCGCGAATGAAATGCGCACCCAATGGCCCATGGAGCTGTGCTCCAGGGAACCGAACCTGGGGGGCTGAGCCTGGCCAAGCAGCGCTGGTGAGGAGAGTGAGGGAACACAGCAGAGAAGGGGCCCTTCCCAGGGAAAGCCCTGCGCCCACGCTGAAGGGGTGGGCCAGGCAAGGGGCTCGGAGTCCACAAATCTTTGCAAGGTACAGGCACCCAAGATGGACGGAATTACCTTCCCCAGAAGCCAGTGTTTCAAGATGTCAGACAAGACCAGGACCATAACTCACTCCCTATTCACACACGAGAGTCTCACCAGGGTCAGAGGCGATGGCTGCACACTGGACCCGCTCTGGCAGCGCTAGCGGGTGCAGGCATGTCTGTCTGCCGACACACCTAGAGGACCTCCTGGGACGGGGACAACAAAGAAACCCCCAAGCAGGGTCTCTGCATCATCCCTGGTGCTGGGCTTCTAGGAAGTGCGGGGGGATTGTTCGGGGCACTGCCCAGTAGTAGGGGCGTGCACCACGGAGAGGCCAGATGCTGCTAGCCCCCCAGAATCCCTGAGTTCCTCGTTCAGATTAAAACAGTGTGGCCCAGAGAGGGCCCAGGACCCACCCCGGTCACACGAGCCAGGTAAGAGCCAGAGATGTGGCTTGTCTGGCATGACGTGCACGGTGGGGCCTTGCCCCACCGGCGGGGCCGCACCTTCAGCACGCCGTGATGTGCCAGCTGCCGAGTGGCCTCCGCCGGTGTTTGTGACAGCAGCCCTTTGCCTCACCAGTGGAGCCTCCGGCAGAGGGTCCTCGCTCCCCTAAACATGCTCTCTCCAGAGCCCACGGCACAGAGCAGAGCACATGCCCAGAGACAGGCAGGAGAAATGGGTATAAAATGACATCATAAGGCCTGAGTCTCACACAAAGGAAAGGAAAGCTCTCTCGGCCGTGGAGACGCACTGGGACCAGTCCAGGCGAGATGACCAAAGGCTTGGCGGGCCTTTTAAAGCTTTGTTTGGTCGAACTGTTGGCGCTTATTTTCAAAACTTCTTTGTCGCAGATAGAAATTGTTCTCTAATTCGGTCATACATTTGGGTTTCATTATTTTCAGAATGTATCCCAGACATCGAAAATTAAACACATGTCATCGGCCCTGCTCAGGCCTGAAAAACTCAGGACCAGGCAGCGACTCGGCCCCAGCGCAAGGCCGGCTTGGAGCACCGCGCTGCAGTCATTAAAAGTTTTAAAACTCGGCTCCATTTTCTCATTTCCTATAATGAGATCTCTTTCCCCTCCTTGAAATACTCCAATTCTGCAAGGGTCAGTGGAAAGTCAAACTGGAGAGTAAAGCAAATTTAAATATGAAAAACGAAAGAGTGGAATATGAAATCCTCATCCCCGAAACCCTGACCGAGAGGCCGCTGGCTTCCACACAAAGGAGGGCGGGCAGGGAGAGGGGCTGCAGGAGCCCACACCTGCGGGCAGGGATTTGGCTTCGGAAGCCTGACTTGCTCTGTCTTTCCTTTTCTGACAGGGATTAGGTTAGCGAGAACCCTCCAAGCCCACTGCAGGCATCCTGGGGATAGTTAGGAAGAAAAGACGATTCTTCCCACCTCCTATCCTCATCTCGGAGCTCACCCCAAATGAATTTGTTAACCAGCATCCCCGGATCAGAGAACAGGCCTGAGAGGCCCAGAGCCTGCCAGCAGGTGCACATGGCCCTTGGGACATGCCTGGGTCTGCCTCCATGGGACCTGGCAAGATCCTTGCTGGGGTCTGCCATGTTCACCCCAGGCAGGGAGGCAAAGACACGCAAACATGGCAGAGGTAAAAGTCAAGGGTCTCCTGTGAGGTGGTCAGGAGAGAAAGGGGATGTCTTTGAAACATAAATGGCCTATTTGGGCCCTGAGCTGGACCTTCTTAGTATGTTCCAAACATGGGGTGTATCTGAACCATCTCCCCAAAGCCAGCTGTAAGTTCACAGACGTACTTACGCTGCAAGTCTTGGTCCAGGTGACCTCTCTGGGCCTGGATTCTCTCCTCTGCACCTCCACAACTGGCAAACAGCGTCACCCCTGAGCCAGGGCTGGACGGATTCGTGCTGGCTGGCCCTCTGCTCAACTCCGCCCAAAGGCCTGCACTCTCGGAGCTTGTCGGTATGTCTGCCTGACCTGCAAGAGAAACGGCATTCAGCTCTCCTATGCGCCACCCCAGGGTCAACCCATCTTGTTTCACAGGCGTGGAAACAGAGGCCCAGGGAAGTAAGGTGGCCCTGAGCAAGAAGGTCACACATTAGAACAGAAGAGCATGTAGTGAAAGGTCACCATACCAGAAAACTAGATTTTTGCCAACTGGTCTATTTCAATCCTCAGGGTTCCCTGAATTTGAAGGATGTTAGACTTTTCAAAGCATCTTTAGCCCCTGATCTCAAGTGAGCCCACACCCTGTGAGTGACATGCCGGGCAGGGGAGACAGTGGTCAGCGAGGTGAAATAACACTCTAGCTCACCCAGAGAACCAGAGACCAGGGCCCAGGCCGGCCTTCCTGCTCAGACTGCCCGCCCATCGTCAAGTTGGCATTTCCACCCACCCGTCCACCGGACGGGCTGCACCTGCCAGGGGGTGGTATGCATCTGAGATGGGGACATGCAGGTGGGGAGGTGGCGGCGGGGGCGGAGGGAGAATTAGTTCAGCTCGAGGGAGCTAGTTGACAGTGACAATTTATTTGTGGGACCACCAAAGGCCCTTTGATCAGTTGAGACGTGGAGGGAGAGCCAGCGGACTGAGAAGACGCCATTGCCATCAGGGCCCCTGGACCTGCCCACACACAGACTTGGTTGCCAGCTGATGCCACCGTGCCCCTCATAGGAGGCTAACAAATAACTCCTGGTGCACACGATAAACTGAAGTCACAAAAGGGGCAAGTTAGCTGGTAATTATTTGCTTTACCAAAGGATTGTTCTTTTCTTTACCTCTGGGTTGTAATAAATAGTGAAAGCCCTCCTACCAGCATTTGAGTCTAATCCCAATCACAAAGACTCCGAGTGCCCCAGCCATGCCGAGAGTCACGAAGCAACTCGTAGGTCGGGACTTGACAACCGGCCTGCCTAAAGCACCAGGTGAATGGCTCGTGCCTGGTCTAAACACCGAACCTGCCTACAAAGATGACCTGGGCAGTGAGGGGACCTTGACCACAGGAAGGATGCCAAGAAAAGTGGACATGGGCTCCAAGACAACCCCCAAAGGGAAGGCTGGATAAACTCTGGTTCCTGTCCGACCTCAGGGACAAACACTCCTTCCGCCAGCATGAATGGGGCACCTGCTGCATGCCAGGCATTATGCTGGGTCAAACAGGGAACAAAACCAGCAGGATTCCTGCTCTCCTAGAGCAGGATAGAAGGATGTCAAGGCAGGTGTCAATCAAATAGCCACGCTCACAAACACCTAACTGTAAACTACCCTAGGTACTCTGAAGGAAAGTAACTCTAGTCTAGGAGAGCTTTCACTAAAGGAACCTGAGCTAGCCTTTACTAAAAGGCTTTCCCAGAAGTAACTGTGGTGTTAACATCTAAAGGATGAGTGACAATTCATGAGGCAGAGACTAGCAGGCCAGAAAGTGGTCCAAGAAGAGGCAAAAGCATATGCCAAGGCCCTGGGCTAGAAAGGAACACGATGAGTGTGAGGAACTGGAAGAAGGCAGCCGAAGTGGCTAGGGAGCCGGGAGCCAGGGCAGCACAGCGACAGATGAGGGCTCCTAGGACGTGCCAGCAAGGGTGGTCCTTACGCAAAGGACACTGGGACACCACTGGAGAGCATAAGCAGACAAGCGCCAGGGTCGGTCTGTGCCTGCAGAGATGGCTGAGGTGCCGAGTGGAGGGAGGGCCTGGGAGGGCAGGGTGAAGAGTGGGCGGGCAGCCGGGTGGCTGCCCAGGGGAAAGATCAAGGTGACCAGATTAGGGGGACCCCAGTGCACATGGACAGAAATAGGGGGATTCAGAACTATAGCATATAAAGCTAGTGAGACTTAGGGCTGGATCAGGTAGATGTGGGGGGCTGTGTCTGTGAATAGATAGACAGGGATATGGGCCATGAGGTGGGGGACCCTGGAGGAGATGGGAGGTGGGTGTGCTGGGGTGCCAGGGTCAGAGTGAGGCTTAGGTTCCTGAGGCAGCCACATGGGGACATGGAGGGTGCAGATGAGCACCCACGTCCCAAGGGAGGACGTGGCCTGTACAGCGTGCAGTCCCTTCCCAAGGGCTGTTCAGGGACAGGTCCCAGGACATCACACCTCTCTCTCCACAGCATCCCCTCCTCCAGAATTTTCTCACAATCTCCCTCTGAAATCACCCTGAAAGGTGGCGCTCTTGCCACAGAAGCCAGACATCTCCTTGCATGAGGGAAATCTCAGTCTTTCCTCCCCTCAGGAAGCAGCGAAAGAAAATAAGCTTCCAACCAGGCAATGGGGATTAAGTGTAGACACTCAGGAGGACTTCCTGGCTCCGCGGGTGAGCCGTTGGAATGCGTCAGTAAGCAGGAGCGTGGGCTCTCCTCCTCTTGAGGTCTCTGACGCCTGGATGAGTTGCTTTCTGGGGAATACCTAGAACACAGTCTGCCTAGAAGCAGGGGAGTGGACCTGGTGGGCCGCTGAAGCTCCCAGGGCCCAGGTGAGTAAGTCCGAGTCACAGGAGCCAGACACCCCCGGACGCAACTGCCCCGCTCACCAGGCACTCCCCACACGCAGCTGCAGTGCTCAGGGGCTTCACCTGAGCTCCTTCATCCCCCCCTCGCACTGTGCCCGTGGGTGGGTGGTGGCCCTGCATGAAAGCCTCAGACACTGAGGCTCAGACGGGTCAAGCGACCTACCCGAAGCCACATGAGGAGGTGGGTGCACTGCTGGGGTTTGACCCCCTGCCCAACCCCAAAGCCCGCCCTACTTCTTCTCCCTTCTCCCCCCGCCTCCCCGACTCTGGACTTTGGTTCTAGAGCCGAGCCTGGTGGCAAGGTGCTCTCAGAAATGGAGTAACAGGGACTGCTGGCGGGGCAGGCGTGATCTGCAGACAGCCTCGCAGTGCAAATGGTGATATCAGTAAACAGTTTATGTATAATGCAAATACAAAAGTTATGACAAATGTGTTATACAGCTGCACACACAGAAGGAAATTTGCTGCCCATCACCAAAAGAAAAAAAAAGACAGGGGGCGGGGGAATTCTGCATGAAACGGAGCCATGTAGAAACAGGTAAAAGGTAAAGCACTGTGCCCATTTCCCAGGCACTCAGCACACTCTGCTGGGGCACCTGTCGTCCACGCCCGCCTCTGTGTGAGGGCTCCCTGCTCCCTCCACCCCACAAACAAAACTTCTACTGATTCGTGAGAATTCCCACATGCTTCAGCTAGAGATGATACGAACATAATTTGCCCTATTGCCCTTGGTTTTTATTATGCTTCAGGTTCCTTTCTAGAAACTGGACATTAATAAGGTTGTTTTAAGTTAATAATTTAAAGCCAAATCAATCAAAGGATCTGTCACCTGTGAAGACACTTCTTTGCAAGACTGTCATCCTGCTCTCCATGGTGGACATGCCCTGTGTCTGGGGACAGCTGGAAGAGCCCTCTGAGGGAGAGCAGGTCTGCCCTGAGCTCGGGCTGTTCCAGAGAGGGTGCTGGTGGCCAGCGGGTGTGAGCCCTCCCGACGCCCCAGCATTGCCTTGGACTCTGCCTCAGCCACCAGTTGTTCTCCTGCCTTCTGGGCCCTAACCCAGACCTTGGCTTCCAAAGCTGGTGCCGCAGCACCCCATCCAGACAGGCGCACAGAGCCAGGCTGCACAAAGCAGCTGCCCCTGCTGGGACTTGGGCTCACAGTCAGAGCAGCCCCCTTGGCGACAGGTCCCGGTGCCCCCAGAACATGGCTTGCCCAGGCCAGGGCTGGGAGATGCTGGTCACCAGGCTTCTCCGCCAAACCATGAGCCCATTCTTCCCTGGAAATGGGGCCTCCAAAGCCCCCTTCTAACTCTGCCTCTCTTTCTCCTCTTTCTCCTCCGAGTCGCCCAGCTATGCAAACAAAGGCATGTTTGGGGGAAGAATGGGCTCAGGTTTAATAACCCTCAAATCGGGCTCCACATGTGGCTATTGTTAGGCAGATTTAAACAGCAATTACAGAGGTACCTCCTTCCTCCTCAGCAAGGATCTCGGCCCTTAATCCAGCTAAGACCCAGAGAGTTTAGGGCTGAGCTCACCGAGATGAAGGTACCAGCTTAAGCAGGGCCTGCTCCAGGGTGGGGGAGACAGAATGCGGACAATGGCTCTCCCTAAATGTACCTATTATTGCCAGCAAAAAAAAAAGGGGGGAGCAGGTAGGAGGCTGCCTGGATGAAACCCCCATGATAGTTCCCCTTCCAGAGAATTCACAAGGGAAGTCTGCAGAAATGTTTGGGTGGGCATTCAGAAAGAAAGGCAGTGTGCCCCCATGTAGGCCGAGGCTCAGGCTGAGATCGGGGTGGGGGTGGGCGTCCTCCATCTGGAACTCTGCGTCCACAGGAGACAGTCACCTCAGCTGCGTGTGCAGGGCTGCCCACCGCTGACTGCAGTAGAAAACAAGTTTCCACAGGGGAACTGTCAGCACGGGGGAGACAGCACTGCGTTCGGAGGAAGGAAGGGCCCCCAGTGACGTGCCCCCGACACCCCACTGGCATTTCCAGCCCCTGAACCTCTAGCTCCTGCCAGGTCCCCCGCCAGGGATGCCCTCCCCACTCCCACTGCCCGAATCCCTGCTTCCTGTAAGGTCCTGCTTTCCAGTTCCACCACTTCCCCGGAGCCCAGTCATCTGTGAGTGCACCCACACAGTCCGTACAAGCTTGGGGGGCCACAATTCATCCTCTGGGGTGCCAGACCCTCTATCCTACCCAGCGGGGTCAAGAGGCTCAGAGAGACACAGGCTGTGACTGGGCTGCCCCAGCAGGCCAGTCCCCACCTTAAAGGGAAGCCCTTCGTCCCTGGCCCCTGGCCCCTGGTCCCTGGCCCCTGGCCCCATGTCAGAGCAGAAGCCCCCCCCCTCGGTGGCGGGACCCTGCTGTGGATGTGGCGGGGTCTGGGTACGTACGGGCTGCCCAAGTGAGCCCCCAGCCCCTCTGCACCCTGGGGCCCATCACCGGCTCTGACTCAGCACCTCTCCCATTAGCCACCCTTTCAAGTCTGAATTTTCTCATCCAAGTTTTTGGAGTATTAGCTGGTTCTGCTTTATCACAAAATAATAATGAGAACCATTTGGTGTCAACTGTCATCTTGGATAAAGGCCCGTTCTGCTGTGAAGCAGGGAAGGGACCACAGCCAGTGTTTACGGAGCATGCTTCCCTTCCAGGCGGGCACCATGTGACCCCCCCACCCTGGAACAATGGCTCCGGATGGCGCAGACCTGGGTCTGAACCCTAGCATCGCCACCCGGTGGCTGTGTGACCCTGGGCAAGTCACTTCATTCCCTCAGCCTTCATTGCCTCACCAGCAGAGGGACAATGGCAGTAATACCAAGTTCAGAGGGCTGCCATGATGGCTGAACGAACAGAGCTCAAGCACTAATTCTCCAGGTTCAGTGCTGGACCAGTGGCACCAGCAGCACGGGGAAGCTGCTGGCAGGGCCGAGTCTCACTGCCCGCCTCCGCCCCCACATTCCACCAGACCTGCCGAGCAGGAACCCGCTGGGGGCCGGCTGGCTGTGCTCGCTCAGCCCCCAGGTGGATGTGCTACACTCTGGTTTGGGAACCATTGAGGGGCTTAGCAACAAGCAGCCGGTAAGCAGGCTGTTGTCACCGTTTCAGGAATCACCATCGATTCTCCCCTCTCCTCAGGGATCCAAGACGTTAAGTCACTTCCCCAAAGTGAAACAGCTGGAACCCAGACAACGTGCCTCGGAGGCCACAGCCTTCCCCAAAGCCTAAAGCAAAACAAGTATTTGTGGCACTCTCCACGCTGCGAAACAGAGGCTAGCCTGGAAGATAGCTTTAAATGCTCCATGTAAACCCCACAAGGAAGGCACAGAAATGGAGTGGAAAGGATCCCTCCAAAATAGCAGGTGCGGAGAGAGCTCCATGCCTCGGGAATTAAGGACATGCGATACACAAACCCAGGGTCCCCGGGACAGAGCTGCTGGACCCACCTTCCCAGCACTGAAAGTAGGTGTCTGAGCTACACAGGGAAAGGCATCCCTACCCTTAAGCACTTTTGAACATGAAGTGGAAAATACTATTATCAGCTGGTCGAGTGACTTTGTGACTTTCTCTCAGGACTCAACTTCTCCGTCCACCTAGAGGGGGAGCAACGAGCCCCCAGCCGCCCCCCAGCACTGGGAGGCGCTGTTTCTCCTTCCGCACCTGCGATTCAGGCTGAGGCCTCGGTGCCTTCCATGCCTCAGGCTGACCTCCCCCTCCGTCAAGGACAGGGTCTCCTGGGCTCACATGCCAGGGAGTCGGAGTGTGCTGTGGGCAGAGCTCGGGCCACCCCTGCAGGCAAACCGAACAAGCGGGCGCCCCAGGCTGGCAGCGGGGAAGCGGTTCTGCAGAGAGCAGTGCTGGTATCTGGGGAACCGCAGGAGCCAGCTCCCCTGCTGCTGCTCTGCTTCCATGAGCCACCATGTCCCCCCAGGTTAAAGACCCCTGTGGCTTCTCTGACTCCAGGAGACAATCCAAGCTGTTTGTTCTGCCTTAACACACAGCACAGAGCCTAGCGAGCACTCGGCCCCCCAGTAAATGCTTATGAATAAATGTGACAAAGGCACATGAAGTAACATTCTAGTGCACCCCGCACTGCCCATTAAACCTCATTGCCACATCAGAGCCCATGGCACCCCTGGACCCGCCACACGGTCGCAAGGCCTGCAGTTCCACCAGCAGTTGTCCGAGTGCGCCTTCACTCCTCACACACCAGCCACACTGACGGGCTTCAATTCCACAGGGAGCCCCAGCGCCGCCCCCCACAGGGCCTTTGCACATGCCAGTCTCGCTTCTGGAATGCTCTTCTCCCTAGTTTTCACTCCGCAGATTCCTTCTCCGTCTTTAGGCCTCATCTGAAAAGTCACCTCAGCAGAAAGCCACTCTATCTAGACAGATCCCTCCTGCTACCTTCCATATTCCCTTCATTTCTTTAATAACACCTTCCCAACTTGCCACTCATTATCTTTCATTTTCCTTGCTTCTGTTTTATCCAACTGTGTTCTCCCTCCAAAGAAGTGTTGGCTCTGGTGAGTCAGGGGTCACGTCCACTCCGCTTATCCCTGCATTCCCAGTGCCTGGCACACTGGAGATACGCATGCATGTATTTAGAATGGGTGAGTGAGTGAGTGAGTGAGTGAATGAATGAATGAATGAATGAGTTCCCAGAGAGAGAGAGACAGAAACAGTGATAATAATGATCCAAAATGAATGAGGAGACTGTTAGTGTTCCCTGGTTACAGGCAGGGCAGGCCCCCGCCTCCCTCACAGAGCGTGGCTGGGAGCAGACAAGACTGCCAGGGTGGCTTTGGACCTGCAGCAGGCAGACAGAGAATGGCAGTGGAGAGCTTGTCATACCCTGGTGGTGACCTCCTGCCCTGGCTGTCACCCAATGCCCCTAAAACAGGACATCAGTAACAGTCCCTTGGGCCATGACCATCGTGAACAAGCTGGGGGCTGGGCCTTAGGGGAGAAGAACGTTCCTTTCCTTGCTACCCTGTTCCTTCTCCAGGTCGTCTGTAAGTCAAGGCCAGTGGCAGGAGATGGGAAAGGCACCCAGAAGAGGGAAGGAGCCAGCAGCACCATGTCGGCTCCACCAAATAGGCCCCCAAGGGGAGCCTGCTCCCCTTCAGTGTTCCCTGCGCCCTGGGTGGAGGACATCTAGAGAGCATCAGACTCCGAGCCGGCCCTGATGGACCCAGCCAGTATCTCTAGGCAGATGCGTGCCAGACAGGGCTGGATTATCATTGGAATATTTGCCTTTCATGGGAGTCTCAGCTTCTTCCCAGACTTATATTTGAAACAAGTTGTGATGGATGGCCATGTTAACAGGAAGACTAACAGCTGGTCACCATTTATTTATGCAAAGAACCTCATGCTGGGAGAGACTACTTTCTACCACATACATGCCAACTAAAAGCCTTTCTGCCTTACGCATGGCCAGCTGCGGGTGTCTGCCCACGAACCGGAGTCATCGCTCCCACATTGGCGTCACACCCACGAGTCCCACCCTGAGGATGAGGAGGGGGTTCTCTTCCCACTCCTGTCCTCGCACGCTTGCTCACGGCCTTAGACCAGAGAATTTATACAGCGCAGACAGCGAGATCCATTAGCAGGGTGTAAATAGCTCTCAGCTCTTCAAAGGCCAGAGCGAGCCATTCCGTGAGGTCTGAGTCAGCCCTGCCACTTGGAGCCTTGTTCATCTTCCTGGTAACTTCCATAAAGGGCCGAGGCCGCCTTTCTGGTATGCTGGGCCTGTCAACAGCACCTCCAGTTGGGTTTTCACACAAAAAATTGGTATTTGCTGAGCTCCTACTGTATACACAACTGTTTCTCTGGAAAGGAAATAAAAAGCAGAAAAACACATTCACAGTTTTCTAGGGAAGGAGGCACACTGTCTAGAAAATACTGTGGGTTAAATCACACAGAAATTCTAAGAAACCAAGGTCAGCATGACACAAAGGATGGCTGAGCAACCCAGGAGGGAGTGGCCAAGGACACAGCCCTCACTGTCAGGGAGACTGGGGGTTGAGTCCTAACTCTGCCCCTTTCTAACTGTGCAACCTGGGACAACTGGCTTAAAGCCTCTGGGCCTAGGTTTCCTCACCTGCAAGATGGAGTTCAGAATAGAACCCCAGGGTTCTTGTGCAGACCACAGGAAACAGTCGAGGGAAAGCACTTCATATGGCGCCGGGCAGAGAGAAAACCGAAGGAACACCAGCTGTGGTTTGTCCTAAGAGGAAGCTTCTGGGAAAAGGTGAGTTTGGAGGCTTGGGAAGAAGTTAGGGGCACAGACCCAGGCCCTGGCATGTCAACCTACCCTCATGGGGTGGTGATGTGGACACAGGCTGCCTGCCTCGGATCGGGGGTCAGAGGCATGGTTGTTGGCCCTCCAACCATGGATTCACAAATTCACTCCCAAGATTTCTGGTCAAGATGGCAGCACAGGTAAATGCGGTGCTCACCTCCTCCCGCAGCTGCATCAAAATTACAACTAACCTACAGCACAACCACCATTCAGAGCCACCTGAAATCTGGCCGAGAGGAAGTTCTACAAGTAGGGAATTAAAGAAGAAACCACATCCAGACTGGTAGAAGGGGACAGAGATGCTGAGCAGGCTGGTCCCACACCTACCTGTGGCAGGTGAAAATTAGAAGGGATATTTCAGCTACAGAGGTCCCCCCTGAGGAGTGAGGGTTTCCAGCCCCACACCAGGCCCCCCAGCCCAGGGTTCCAGTGCCAGGAAGAGAAATCCCCATAACTTCTGGCTGTAAAAAACCAGTGGGGATTGAGGCTGAGAGAGATGGAGGGCCAGGCACTTTCTTTGAAAGGGCCCACACATGGACTTACTTAGACTCACTTC
Source organism: Tonatia bakeri (assembly GCA_004024845.1). Taxonomy (NCBI): domain Eukaryota; kingdom Metazoa; phylum Chordata; class Mammalia; order Chiroptera; family Phyllostomidae; genus Tonatia; species Tonatia bakeri. The sequence continues at coordinate 108,261 of PVIA01000532.1, read as the reverse complement.
CTCTGAGCTCCAGCACTGGGTAGCAACTTGAAAGGCATCAGAGATGTGTGGATAGGAACTGAGTTGCCCAGCATCAGGGAGAGTGACATCAGGGGCAGCTTTCTCCCAAACAGAAGTGCTGACAGAAGCTATTCTTCCTTTTCTGAGTCCTCCCCTACAGAGCCAGCAGGCAGGTACCATGTCTAAGACTCCATCAACCTGGCTATCACTGTTCACCCACCATGGTGATTCCCTGAGGCCCTGCCCCACCCAACTTTCAGGCACACCCAAGCTGTTTCCAATGGCTTTTCCATACAAATGGCCCATCTTGGATCATGCTTCAGATTTTCCTAAAATCTCTCCAAAAAGCAGCATCTGGCCTCAGGGTATCCCACACTTTTTGCTAAGTGGCCCTAGGCCCAACACTAGTGACAGCCAGCCTTGGTTCACAGTTTGGTCTCTCCTGGGTACCTCCAAGCCCTGTACAAATAGCAGCCATCTGCAGATAGCATTGTAGTTCATGTTGGGTGGCCCCAGGCAGAATACAGACAGCAGCTGACCTTGGCCTGTCAAGGCCCTTGGGGGGTTCCACAGCCAGCACACCCAGTGGGCAACTTCAGACCATGTTGAAGCATTACCACCCAACCACTTCCACAAGCAACACACTCAAGGGATGGACTCAGCAGGCATCAGAGCCCCACTGAAATCCTGCTCCATGGGGTGGGCCCCTACACACCTGATACTCCATGGTGATTGGGGTGGTTGGTGTTTGGAGCCAGTCCTTGCAGCTGATCAGCCTGAGGGTAAATCCATCCCATTGATCTGCCAACAGTAACCAAGGCTCAAATACAAGAGGAGGGTATACACAATCTATATGAGGAGCATACCTCGAGTACCCAGCTTGGGTGACGGGAGAGGAACCTAAAAAACACCTACTATATTAAGCCACTCTACCAAGCTTGGGGGACACAGCAGGTCTACCTAATACAAAGAAACAAACACAGGGAGGCTGCCAAAATGAGAAGACAAAGAAACATGGCTCAAATGAAACAAGAGGAGAAATCTCCAGAAAAAGAACTAAACAAATAGAGACAAGCAATCTACTATATGCAGAGTTCAAAACACTTGTTATAAGGATGCTCAAGGAACTTAGTGAGAACTTCAAGGGCATAAAAAAGGACCAGTCAGAAATGAAGGATACATTAATTGAAATGAAGAAAAACTTACAGGGAATCAACACTAGAGTAAACGAAGTTGAGGGTCAAAACAGAGATTTGGACTATAAGGAAGAAAAAAGAAAAAGAAAAAAAAAACCCACCCAGTCAGAACTGCAAAAAGAAAAAAGAACCCCCCCACCAAAAGTGAGGATAGCATAAGGAGCCTCTGGGACAACTTCAAGCATACCAATATGTGCATCATGGGGGTGTCAAAATGAGGGGAAAGAGCAAGAAAATGAAAATCTATTTGAAAAAATAATGATGGAAAACTTCCCTAAGTTGGTAAAGGAAATAGACATATAAGTCCAGGAAACCCTGAGAGTCCCAAACAAGATGAATCCAAAGAGGCCCACAACAAGACATATACAATTAAAATGCAACATGTTAAAAAAAGAGAGAGAGAGAATCTTAAAAAGCAGCAAGAGAAGCAATTACTTACCTACATGGGAGCTCCCACAGGACTATCAGCTCATTTCTCAACAGAAACTTTGCAAACCAGAAGGCTCTGGCAAGAAATATTCAAAGTGATGAAAGCAAAGACCTACAACCAAGGTTACTTTATGCAGCAAAGCTGTCGAAGGGCAGATAAAGAACTTCCCAGACAAGAAAACGCTAAAGGAGTTCATCACCACCAAACCAATATTACATGAAATGTTAAAGGGTCTTCTTTAAGAAGGAGGAGGAGGAGGAAGAGGAAGGGGATGAGGGATCAAAAATATGAACAATAAAGGGCAATGCACATATCTATCAACGAGTGAATCAAACCCTGGCCAGGTAGCTCAGTTGGTTAGGGCATCATCCCAATACTCCAAGGTTGTGGGTTCAATCCCCAGTCAGGCCACATATGAGAATCAACCAATGAGTGCATCAACAAGTGGAACAGCAAATTGATGTTTCTTGTTTTCTCTCTTTCCTTCCCTCTAAAATCAATAAGTAATTTTTTTAAAATTGACCCTAAAAAACAAAATAAACAAACAAGTAGAACAGAAACAGATTCACAGGTACAGAGAACACTTTGGCAGTTGGCAGATGGAAGGGGGTTGGAAGGAAGGGTAAAAAAGGTGAAGGGATTAGGAAGTACAAATAGGTTTTTACAAAATGGCCATGGGATATTAAGTACAGCATAGTGAATACAGTCAGTAACATTCTAATAACTATGTATGGTAACAGATGGGTGCAGGATTTATCGGGATGATCACCTAGTAGGTTATATAATGTCCAATCACTGGGCTGTACACCTGAAACTAATGTAATAAAGTATGTCAACTGTAATTGAAAAATAAAAATAATTTTTAAATGGAAAAAAAGGAAAAAGAAAAATGTACTCCTAAGAGCCACTCAGTCTTCTAGCACAAAGGAGTCCAAATCCCACAGTAAATTAGCCCCGTGGAAAAGATTGCCAAAGCACAAGGTCAGACAGTCCTTGGCCTGGGACAGCCCTGCCACTCAGGGAAACGGAGTCTGAGCCATGGCTGTGTGTCAGCACCCAGGATGATGGGCACAGGGAGTCCACCTGCTTCTTGGCAACACTCCCCTCGGCTTGGCTGCAGTAAGAAGCTCGGAGAAGAGCAGCACACAAGGCTTACACTATGACAGGGGACTGTCACTGGCTTCTGTCTGGAACTGAAAACTTCTTTCCTGGCCAGACTCTAAGTCAGAGTGCAAGAGGGATCATCTGCGGCTGCATGGGACTTCACGAAGCACACCCCCCCCTTTGTGTCAGGACAGGGGGGGCGGGCATGAGTATCACCTGCACTTTGCAGATGAGACACTGTGGATGATGGAACTGAAGCCACTTGCTGAAGGTCACGGAGCAAGGCAGCGGCAAAGCTGGAGCTCAAACCCAAGTCTTCCAATGCCTGGTCCAGTGCTTGCTGCCTTTCTCATCTGACTCTCTCCCCACCAGTCCCAGCTCCCCAAATTGAGACTGTTTGGACAGTTGAAGTATATACTACATCACAAAAAGCCTCTCAACCAAGCATGAGGCTCCAAGAGTGCGAATGACGTATTGCATATGGTGACTTCCCAGATGTTCCCACAATGGCGAGAGATCTCCCAGGGTGGAGACAAGAAGGTCTCGAGAGGGAAGCAAGTTAGGTTTTTGTCAAGAGAGAATGGCAAGAAAACCTCTGTGTGTGTTTGCCTGATGCCACGTGTACACACACACACACACACACACACACACACACACACGGAGGTCGACGTGGATATACTGGCATGGAAAGAACACCAAGACACTGATGAGTGAAAACCACAGTTTGCTGAATGAGACACACCATATGATCCCATGGGCATTAAAAAAGCAATGAAAACAAAACCACATACTGTGTCTACATTCACAAAACATGCAAATGCAGGGAAAAACATCTGGCAAGAGCCACACCCTACAAAATGTCCTCCACGAGCCCCTGCAGACACATTCTCCAGCCTTCTCCCCTTTCTGTGCCGTGGGCGGCTGACCTGGAGGAACCGCATCAGCGGGTCACCTCCCCTTCCAACCAGTGGCAAGCACCAGCGGGAGAGCAAAGGAACGGAGGAGAATGAGATGACTTATTCTGCCAGTTCCCTCCTGGGGGCTCCAGACACTGGCCACATCTCTTAACCTAAAGCCACAGCTCCTTTTCAAGGTCCCCACACTCTGCCCTTCAGGCTCTGGGTCCTTGGGCCCAAAGGTGAGAAAGGCTTCCTGCTGTAGTGAGCCCTGGGGTGCTGCGCTATGCTTTGTGGATTTCCCTCCCACAGATTTACCTGTTGTTTCTACTAAACCTCCTCAAAGTACCCTACTCCAGCTGTGCCGACTGTTTCCTCCTAAGACAAAACCCAAACCGGTAACAGCGATGAACTGGGGTGGTAAGTGGGGGGAAGGGGAAGCAAACACCAGTATCTGAGGCAGCACCACCTAGAGTGACTTCAGCCTTTCCAGTAACTACATGCTGTGTGGTTGCTTTCTATTGTGAAACTCCCAAGCACATGCAGAAATCGAGAGGATAGGCCCCAGCTGCAGCGGCCATCCGTTTATGCCCAATCATGCTCCGGCCGCAGCCTCAGCCACTCCCCACCCCAGATGGTTTTAAAGCAAATCCAAGACATCCTATCATCACCTGCGACACTTCAAATTTATAAAGAAAGTATTTCTATGTTGCCTGGGTAATTAAAAAATAATTGAAAACAGAAGGATTCCTTTTATTTCTTTTTTACCTTTATTATATTATTGCCATTACCATTTAGCCCTCTCCTATCCCCCTCCCCCCAGCAGTCACCACACTGCTGTCCGTGTCCATGAGCCCTTTTTCCTTTTTGCTCAGTCCCTCCACCCCTATCTCTAGCTGCCCGTCCCCACCAGCTGTCACCCTGCTCTCCGTCTGAGTCTGCGCCCATTTGCCTTGTTAGCCAGTTCGCTCACTGGACTCCACACGTGAGTGAGATCACATGGTGTTTGTCTTTCTCTGACTGGCTTATTTCACTCAGCATAGTGTTCTCCAGGTCCACCCAGATGTCACAAGGGGTAAAATTTTCTTTTTTTATGGCCGATTGGAATTTTAATGTGTGAATATCCCATAGATGTTTTCCCCACTCAACTATTTATGGATACTTGGGCTGCTTCCATATCTTGGCAATTGTAAATAATGCTGCAATGAACATAGGCATGCCGATGTTCTTTTGAATTCGTGTTTTGGGTTCCTTCGGATATATTCCCAGAAGTGGGATCACTGGGTCAAAAGCCAAAGCCACTTTCAATTTTTTGAGGTATCTCCACACTGCTTTCCACGGTGGCTGCACCAATTCGCATTCCCACCAACAGTGCAAAAAGTTTTCCCTTTCTCCACATCCTGGCCAGCACTTGTTGTTTGCTGATTTGCTGACGGCAGCCATTCTGACCGTGTGAGGTGGTGCCTCACTGTGGTTTTATCTGCATCTCTCTGATGACCAGTGATGCTGAGCACCTCCTCATATGCCCATCGGCCATCTGTGTGTCCTCCTCAGAGAAGTGTTTACTCAGGTCCTTTGCCCATTTTTTAATTGGGTTGTTTGTTTTTTTAGTGTTGTTTTGTTAAGTACTTTGTAAATTTTGATTATTAACCCCTTATCAGATGTATCAGCGAGTATGTTCTCCCATTCTGTGGGCTGCCTTTTTATCCTGCTGATGGTCTCCTTTGCTGTGCAAAAACTTTTTAGTTTGATGAAATCCCATTTGTTTATTTATTTTCTTTTATTTCCCTTGGCTGGGGAGATCTATCGATAAAAAATTTCTACAAGCAATGTCCGAGATTTAACAAAAGAATTGTTGAAGCTAGAGCTTCTAAGGGTGAGGAGACTGCCCTCGTTTTTCGTCCGTCTTCAGTCAAGACCTTTCCCCTCCCGCCGTCTTGGCGCCACGGCTCAAAGGCTGACCGTGCTGGCCCCTTCAGGGGTCTGGGGGACACGCTAGCACCGGGACTCCTTGCCAACCTGCCCTAAATGTAGAAGGTGCCATTATTAACACAAAGCCATGGGAATGCCTCCCGTCTGGGCATCATCGTTTGGGTTCTGCTCAGCCCAGTTTTTTGTTTTTGTTTTAACTTTTTCTTGAAGTACGACTATATGTGTGAGCTTTTTGCTATGTTGCCACATTCAGCTGCAGATCGTTCGTTTTCACAGTGGTACAGTATTCCACTGCATACATTGTACCATAAATCTTTTATCCAGCCTGCTCCTCATGGGAATCGGGGTGGTCCCCGGTTCAGAACTATTACAAATGGTGCTGTGATGGACATTCTAATACATGTCCTCTGATGTTCACATGCACACTCTTCTGTCGAGTATACACCTAAATGGAATGGCTGAATCATAAGAAGGCACATGTTTAATCTTAGGAGATACTGACTTGTCCAAAATGTATGGGATTTCTGGCATTCGACACCCTTGCCAGCACCTGGATATTTCGTGGGTTTCTTTCTTCCACTTCAGTCACTCTGGCAGGTGTGGTGTTTCTCATGATGGTTTTAATTTGCATGTCCCTGATGACTAATGAGGCCAAACACTGTTTCATAGGTTTTTGGCCATATAGATATCCTTTTTGAAGAAGCATCGTTTCAAGTCTCCCGTATATTTTCCTAGTGAGTGGTCTTTTACTTATCAATTTGTGAAAGTTACTTACATATTCTGGATGCAAACCATTTATCCAATGGAGGTTTTGCAAATGACTTCTTCCATTCTGTAGGTTGCCTTCCCACTTGCCTAATTGTGTCTTCTGCTGAAGAGACATGTATAAATTTAATATGGTCCAATTTGTCAACTTGGTTTCTCGTATGGCTAACAGCTTCTATGGCTTGTTCAAGAAATCTTTGCCTACATTTCTTTCAGTTCATATGAAGATTCCTTTAGAAAAAAAAACTCACCTATTGGAAATTAAGAAAAGCCCTGGGCAACCACAAATAGAGACACCAAATCCGCAGCACAGGGAAGCAGTTGATAAGTGGTTGCCTTGGTTAGAAAGGCAGTCTCCTGACTTTCTGGGTTCCTTGTCAGCAGCCACTTGAAAGAACCGACGCTCTTTCACCTCTACTGGTGAAAAGTGACAGTGATTCAAACTGAATGCATCTCCATCAAGAGAAAAATGTAAGAGCCTAGAATATCACTTATGCTTAAAAATAACTACTGAATACCTAACCATAGGCTGATGACCAGCATAGAAGGTGAGAACTGGGGTTCTCAAATCATATGGAATAGTAGGAAAATAGCAGCATTAACACTGAAATTGCTCCCTCAGGATAAGCGCTTTGAGGAGGAACAGTGCGCTCACGACACTGGCCTCCTCTCTCCCAGAAGTCTGCACCCTAACCTGCGTGGAAACATTTGTAAAAACTTCCACTAGGGGGAGCTTCTCCTGTGAAACGCCTGAGTAAAACGTTTAACACTTGGAGTGGTGATAGCACAGCACAAAGTATGTTAATCTGAGAAATTTTAAGTATCTGTTGAAATGACAAAGGTTCCTTTGAAAATAAATTATTTTCACTGTTTAAACAGCAATAAGTCTGGAATATAATGGTGGCCTCCTAAATCTACAAACCTCTCCTCACAAATAAAAATCAAAACCAAGTAACAAACCAGCAAAAACCTAAGGTCCACAGGAGAAAAAAGAAAAAGAAAACAAAATCTATATTTGACCCATGCCTTCAGCATTACTGGCAGCTAGATAACACTAAAAACTTCAAATTATATGTAAGCACCTACTTCCAACACAGCACCTACCACTGTGGCAAGTCTGTACAGAGCACAAAAAAAGGGGAGTCTTAAGAAATTCCATGAAAACAAAGAAGGGGAATGAAGGGCATAAATGAAGCACAGACAGAATCACCCCTAAAATACTATGCATTCGTGTAACACTGAATGCATAATATTTCCCATTTATACCTGAATAGAGCTGAAAAACCCTATATGCAAAATAAGGAGTGTGAGTCTGAAACTGAGCAGTTCGGAACCCCGGCTGCAGGGCAGGTAGCTGAGAGTGGGCAGTGTCAGAGGCAGCGGTGCCAGAGAAGTACGGCTTCGAGGAAGGGGAGGAAATAGAGAAGAGGTGTTGCCCTTTACAGATGAGGCAGTAAAGAAAAAGAAGTAACAGGGGAAGATTAATAGTCCTGCAGAAAACTAATCATAGAAACAAAATACACCAAGCCCTGCCCCTCTGTTTTGCCAGCACTATCCATTCAATAAACTGAACTTTACTGTGCTGACAGAAGAGGGCGCTCTTGAAAGAGGAACCCACTCCACAAAATGCCTAGGAGTAGGAAGGTGGGGTGGGAAGAAATCAAACTCCACGCTAAGCTATTAAAAGAAAAAGAAATTAAATATGAATCAGGACATTTCAGCTAATGAAAATTCTCACCCCTACAAAAAATTAACCATGCATAAGAAAACTATAAAGTAACATTTCAAACTAAATTAAATATTATAAAAGAGACACTTACAGATTTTTTAAGTAGAATCACATATAAAAACTAAGAATAGAAAATGACCTCTAAAATCAGGAATAAATGCAATGCGAATGATCAGATGCAAGAAAAATTTTAAAGAAAAAGTCACAACTATCCAGCAATGAAGAATAGATTACCAGATGCCCAAAAGACAATAGGCTCAAGTGAAAATTTTAAAAGGGACATTGAAGAAAGGTATAAAGCAAATAAAAAGAATGAAAATAAGTTTTAAAAGAAGTAAAAAGTGTCAGAGAGGAAGTAGTTGAAACAGAAAGCCAAGAAGGTACAACATAAGTATAATTGGAGTCCTTGAAGAAGAAAAGTAAAACAATGGGTGTGAAATAGTATTTTGAAATATAATCAAAGATGACTTTTCAAAAATAATATAAATCCTAAATCAACATATTAAAAAGGCCCACTGTGTGCTTTGAAAAACTGATCTGGAATGATTGAATCTGAGATGTTTCTAGTAAAACAGACTTTAATGACAAAAAAAAATCCTCAGGCTCTGTAGACAAAAAGATCAAAATTTTATTCAGGTAACAAATTTAAGTTGTTGACATCAGACTTCCTAAGGACAACATACAGAACAGGCCCAGAGTGAAGTAGTATCCTTAAGACACTGGAGAAAAGAGGGTAAAAGCCAAATGTTTTATATCCAGTGTTCATCCAACCAAGCTTTATCCAACTGAGAGACATCTGAGAGAATTTCAGCAATAGGATCCATAGTGATAATTTAACATATATAATTACAGAGCTAAGAGTAAAACAAAGGTGTGGTCATAATAACAAAAGACTATACAAACATTACATGTTCTGACAAAGTTGAAAGTTTGTGACTTTAAAAATGATAACAAAGGGGAGAGAGAAAAGGGAAAGTGAAATACAACCACTGATTACTGTTTAGACAGCAGATGGGAATCAAAGTATACCTTTTAGATCTGACAGACCAGAGAGTAAATGCTTGAGAAAAGGGGAGTAGGGTAATATAAAAGGTATAAATACAAAGGCAACCACCAAATCAAAAATAAAAACCGAAAAAATATTTTAGACACCCACAGAAATGCATCAAATAGAGAAAGAAACTCAGTTAACATGATACACACAGCCCTAAACCAGCAACTCAGCTTAATGGGGAAATTACTTAATGGGGAAACCTAGAGGCTTTCCCACTGAAGTGCAAAACAGGGCACGGAGACACCCTTTCCCATGCCAGCAGGGCACGGGGAGTGCTGGCTAATGCACTGGGACAGGAGGGAACACAAGGCTTGAGACCTGGGAAGGAGGAGGAAGCTAACTCACGTAGGACATGACGGCACGTCTGGAAAACCCGGAGAATGAATGGTAAAGCTAACGCAGAATTTCCCAAACTCTTTGATCCCAGAACCCCTTTACTCTCTTAAAAATGATTAAGGCTCTCCAAGAGTCTCTGTTTATCTGGAGCATATCTATTGATATTTACTAGGTTAGAAATTAAAACAAAATTTAAATATTTATTAATTAATTTTAAAATAATAATAAACATGTGAACATAAATAGTATATTTTAAAATAAGCATAAACAGAAACTTCCAGTGAGAAGAACGCATTGTTTTACACTTTTGCACATCTCTGTTGTTGAGTTTAATGGGAAACAGCTGGATCCGCACATCTGCTTCTGCGTTTGGTCTGTTACATCACACACTGTGTGGCCTCGGGATAACTCCACCGCACGCCCGTGGACCACGCATTGAGAGGCACTGGACTGACTCAAACAATGACATAATTCAGTTTGGTAGAATATACAATCAACAACAACAACAGAAATGAACAGCGAAAGTCACTGGCCTTCATAGAATCATAACATGAAACAGAAGAGAAACCCCCCATTGACAAGAGCAATAGAAAAGACGAAACCCTTAAAGTTAAACCTAACAAGGAATGTTGACAACCTATATAAAGAAAACTGTAATACACTCCTTAAAAAAACACAAAAAGAGACTTGAACAAATAAAACAGATATCCCTTGTTCATGGTCAAAATGTCTCAACATCATTAAGATGTCAAGTCTCCGTAAGTCTATACATGAACTTAATATGATCCCAATAAAAATTCTAAGCAGGTTTTATTTCTGTCACTGAACAAGTTAATACTAAGGTCCATATAAAAAATTAATGTGTCAGCATAAGTAGGAGAACAATGGAAGGGGAACTAGCCCTCCCAGATATTTGTAAATATTACAAAGCCTCTGTAATTAAAACAGTTTGGTAACAGCACATAAAGAAACAGAATGATGGGACACACCACCACGTCTGGAACTCAACCAACCGCAGGTGGAAATCTAGTATGTGATAAAGGTGACATCTCAAATCGCTCGGGCAAAGATGGATTTTGTAAGACAGGGGACTGGTACACTGGATAGATATTTGGGCAACAATAACAAAATGAGAGCCATTCCTATGTCACATATGAAAATAAATTCCAAATAGACTAGAGCTCGTAGTGTAAAAAACTAAATTATGCTTACACTAAAGTGGAACGTGAGTGAATTCTTCTATAACCTGGGTGTAGGGAAGCTTGCTAATCATGACTCAAACTCCAGACCAAATCAAATAAAAAATTGACAATTTTGACTACAAATTATTTTTTCAGTTTTGCATGGCAGAAAACCCCACAAGCAAAATCAAAAGATAAATAAGAAAGTGGGAGGAAATATTTGCAATATATGTCATAGATAAAGAGCTAACATTCCTTTTCAAAGACCCCAAAAATCCCATAGAAAAGTAAACAAGGTGGAAGGGGGTTGGGGGGGTGGGTAATGGGACAGCTGTAATAGCATAATCAATAAAATATTTTTAAAAAATTCTACCCATAAAAAAGTAAACAAACATAAAAAACTCACCAAAAAGACATAAAAATGCTTCTGAAACTTGTGAGAAAATATTCAACTTTACACATGATCAGAAATGCAAACTAAGACCCCTCTGAGATACTATTTCACCCAGCAGATTGGCAAAAATTCAAAATCTTGACAATACACTCTGCTGGCAAAGCTGTAAGGAAATGGGTAATCTCAGATACGTTGCTGGTAGGAATGCACACTGAGGAATTTGACAATGCTAACAAAACTTCCTACTTATTGACCTTGACTCAGCAATCCTACTTCTAAGAAATTACCCTCAAGATATACCTCCACCAGTTAGAATACACACGCATGAAGTTTATTCATTGCAGCCTAACATTGGAAACTACCTAAGTTCTCAAACACAGGAAACTGGTCCCAAACAGGCTGTTACATACACACAATGGAGCAATATGCTGCTGTGGAAAAGAACGGGAAAGAGCTATGAACTGACATGGAGTGATTTCTAGACTATATTGTTAGAAAAAGCAAGATGCAAAAGAATATATATAGTAGGCTACCTTTTGGGTAAGAAAGAAGGGGAAATAGGAAAACATACATGTGTTCACAGATTTTTGTGGAAGGAAGGAAGGGAGGGAGGGAGGGAGGGAGGGAAGGAGGGAGGATGGACCAGAAAAAAATAAAATTGGTCACCACAGAAGGGGTGGGGAGGAGACGAGTGGCCAGGACATGAGGGTGACACTTTTCCAGGTACAGCCAAGCCTTGCTACTCGTCGGCTTCGGCACGCGTCAAGCCCTGCACTCACCACATTTTGACGAGAAAAGGGTGTTTCGGCACTCAGCACTTGCTCTCGACTCACCATGTGGGCTAGGACTCGTATGAGTCACAATGCCGCCCCACACGAGAAAATGCACCATCGTTCGGTGCTCGTGGGCCTCAGCACTCGTCTCAAGTTCCGGAACGAATCAGCGAAGAGTGCCGAGGTACCACTGCACACTCTTCTGGGTAGATTTGGCTTTTGGAAGCATATTAATATTCTATACAATCAATATAAAATTAAATCAACAAGGATGGAACTAAAACTAAATTGAAAGCAAACAGAAGGAAATGAACTAAACTGTATTTCAAATAAATCTAATCACAAGAAAACCTCGGACAAATCCAAACTGAAAACCACACAGAAGGGGAAAAGAAAGAAGCAATTCCAAGCCATTTTTGAACAAACTACATTGAGAAATGCAGCCTCAGTCTCGAGGGAGAAAGAGCGGCAGACTCACTCAAGAACTCGTTTCACTGAGGCTTGTTTTCCCGCGGTGGTGTGGGCGCAGCAGTGTGGGCGCAGCGGTTCTGGAACTGCTTCACATGCGCCGTCGCACTGACGACGCGAGTACGTGCGTGGTGTCTTCAGGAGCCAGATTCCCACCGTGGAAGAAGGGAGCTTCGAATCGGGGTGAGAGGAGGTAACGAAGACAATGTGGGATGCAATGGATTTGAGGGTGATACCGTGAAAAAGACAGGTATACGTATATGTATAATACATACGGTTTTGACTATGTATACATATATATGACTTCAAATGTGTGTATGTATTTATGTATTTCAAAGCTAGGATACAGGAGTGTGTATGTGTATAACGTATGTCTCCTAGATTTTAAATGGTCTTCAATCAAAAATACTCCGGGACCATTGGACATACCTAATACCTAGATCTTGTTTTTTAAATGCCATTCCCTAGAAAGAAAACAACCAAGGTTTCTTAGTAAAATGGTTTTATTCCAAGACTAGAGCAGGGAATGTACAAGGTGAGCCTGGGATACCTTGTTAGTGCCAGGAAGTAAACTCAAAACAGTGATGGTAGCAGGTCCAAAGGACGCCAGGCTTGAAGGGGGATCTCACTGGCTACTTGTGGGACAATTGGAACATGAAATAAACAATGATAGTGATATACTAAGTCAAACAGAAATCTACAAATGGAAATCTACGAGCCCATATGGTGAAGCAGCAGTAGAAGTGAGGGGAGGGGCCATAGGAGGGGAAGGAAGGAAGGGAGGGACGAGGGACAGAGGGACAGAGGAAGGCTCTACATTTTAATGGAGAATACCAAGTGATCAATGGGGAGAAAGTAGTATAACTGGAAAATCGCCATTTAGTGGCCCACGTGGTAAACAGTGGTTGGGGCAAAACCACTGATGGATGCTACACTGGGGTGGGGGATGGACTGGAATAAGGAGCAGGATATTTGCATGTCAAAGTGTCTCCCCCACAGATTGGGTATCAGTTACAAGGGGGAAAGTCAGAGGAAATAAACAGTCACATCACCAGCAAGGGCAGGTAGATCGCAGGTCCCTCCGGATGCAACTTCCTGAGAGGACGCACCCGTCCAGCAGTGGGTGCAGAGTCCGAATCCAGCCACAAGAAGACGCCTGACGAGCCCAAACCGAGGAGCCACCTGCATTCTGACCTGAGCTCCAGCCAAACATCAGAGTCACGAAAGACAAAGCAGGGCTGGCCGCCGGGCCAGGTCAGAGGGTGTTCACTGGGGACCTGGCACTATGTGCAACATGTGCCCATGGACGGGGTCCTGTTGTGAAGGGCAGATTTGGAAGAGGGGCCGTGGAACAGGGTGAATGAGGTAGCGTCAGGGTTAACTGCTCAATGGCAAAAGTCTTCTAATTCTGCAGGGACTTCTGAAATCCCGACTTGGCAAATGCCCCCGCATGTGCTCCCCCTCAGCCACGTCACCTTCACCAGCAAATGAGCAGGTGTTCCCGGGAGGGCCCCAGACACTCCGCAGCTCTCGCCGGCGGAAGCGCATGTGGACGGCAGCGGACAAACTCGGACAGAACGTGCCCACAGGCTCTCCTGGAGAGGCTTCGGCCACTGCGGAGGCCTGGAATCAAAGGCTGTGCCCTTCCCCTGCCCCTCAGCCAGAAGGGACACAGTTCAAAGGGCAAAACCCAAAACTCTCCCAAGCTGGGGCTCAAGGACCTGTGTGGATGTGGCCACCACCCCTTACTCAGCGAGGCCCTGTGATCCCCCCCCAGCCCTGGCGGGCCGACAGGAGCTGTCAGCAGCCACCCCGGTGACTCACCCAATGTAAGAATGGGTGAGGGAGGAGAGTGGGAAATGAGTGATCATTCACGTTTAGGTGGATTTTTCTTCCTGGAGATTTATTCTGGATTATTGCATCTGACACCACTCATAGATGGAGAATGGCTTTTGTGCAGAAAACAAAAGGAAAATGTGACAGGGCTTTTATTTCACGTTCTTAAAGATTTATCTAAGTTGGATTATATCTGTCATTGGAACGCCCACGGCCCGTCAGACCTCATTGGCAGAAGGCAGGACAGACCAAGCAAGGAGTCCGCACTGTCCATGTCTTCGAGTCGTTCCAGCAAGTCTGGAGTCTCAGCGTGTCCTCTCCCATGGCCCGGTGAACACCAAGTGATCCCACGGCGCCTGCAGCGGGGAGGGAGGCAGGGAGATGAGGGGCGTGGAGCTCCAGCACAGGGCCCGACATCTGCAACCATGGCTGTGTCGTCTCCTTTCGTGCTTCCCAAAGCATGTGTTCCTACGCTCTTGACTCCCTTTGGGGTCAAGATGCAGTTCGGGTTCAAGCTAATAACAAGGGCTTTGATGGCAGAGGTCTGCTTACGGGGTCAATGCAACACCCAGCCGCCTGGGCCGAGATCACACAGAGAAGAAAGGCAGGGCTGAATTTTATCTCTGCTATGGGGGTGACCCAGAGCGTGGCCTCTCCTCAGGATTAAGTGGCTAACAGCAGTGACACTCAGCAGCCGGAGCAAATGCTCTCTAAGTGATTGCTTGACAACAAGCGACCCAATGGACTGTCTCCACGTCCATTTCATCTTCTCCACCCTCTACAGATAAACGCTATGCTGTATTTCCCAACTGATAATCACAGAGGATTCAGCATTTTTACCAAAAAAAAAAAAAAAAAAAAAAAAAGCTTTATCAGCCCCAAATCCAAAGGGCCACTACAGCCTCACCCCTTCTCAGCTTTGGACAGCTCAATCTCCTGACCAGGAACATCCCCACTTAAAAGACTTTTCCACACACCACCAGCTCTGGGATGTGTTATCTTGGGAGAGGGAAAGTTCAAACAAATGAACTTGCAGCAGCTGGGGAAGAAGACCGAGCGAGGCCAGGGTCATGCCCCCACGCCCCACACTACAGGGGGCGAGGAAGCCCAGCCGCCTCCCAGGTCAGCCACAGGAGAGAATTGTGCCCATGGAGTATTTTCCCTCTCTCTCTGCTACAGCTGTGGGGAACAGCTTAGCATCCCAGCTGCATGAAACCAGGGAGACGGCCACAGTGCAGTCAGCTGCCCCCTCTTCGAAGGTATCCACAGAGGCTGGAGGAACAGCATCAGCACAGCAACTGACTGCTGGGTGGGGTCACCTGGGAACCTTGGAAACTGTGCTGTGTGCTCAAGAGGAGCAGAGAGAATGATCCCAGAGCATCCTTCCTGCTCTAGAACCTTCTCTCAGCAGAGCAGCATTAAGAGCCAGGTAAGGGTGCTCACCTCGGGCTCAGGCAGCCCGAGACAGCGTAATGGCCTGATTTTAGAACACTGTGTGGCCACAGAAGAAGAGTCAGTCTGTCAGAACCCCTCAGCAGACTGTGAGAGTGGGGGACAGGACAGCCAGCCGGCCGGCAGCCATTCTGAACACCGGGCGGGAAGCGTGTTTCAAGCCCATCTTACCTCTGGGCCCCCAGTACCTGCACCGTGGACGGCGTTGTGGAAGGGCGTAGTCATCAAGGATGTGTCTCCGTCAGGGTGGCTGGGAATACTGGGGCTGATGGGAGGAGGCCACTTTCGGGCTGGGGTAAATAACCAGCTGCCGGGGCCCGTGTTCATGGGGCTGGGAAGACTGGAAGTTTACTGACTCCTCCAACATTCCTCCTTCTCCGTAAAAACGTGGGTCCTGACCAAGGAGGATCACTTCCCTCCGTAGCTGGCCAACCTGAGGATTGCAGCGAGCCGCTCGGCTGCTCCCGCAAGCCCAGGCCTGGTCCAGCGCGGTGTCTGACTGCAGGGCACCACTCCTGCACAGGACTGCTCTGCAGGCAGTCGGCGCCCCTGAGGACACACCCTCAAGGATTTCTTCTACATTGAGTTACAAGGTGAGCTGAAAAATCACAACTAAGTCACCCCAAGTCCAGGACTCGCGTGAGCCCCTTGACTCAGAAAACAGTTTTGCAGGGCTAGGTTCTCAGTAGCCACTCAGTCACAAACCAGAGTCCCTCTCTGTGACCTCCGAGACCAGGAGCAAGAATGCATTGGCCTTAGATAAGCCAGGAGACAATCCCCTAAACAGGGCACCCTCGGTTTCCAGGGCCAACCCCCTTCTACAGGGTGGAGAAAAGGTGTCAGCATCTCAGACATAAGAAGGCCGGAAAAAAAAATTTATTTGACCTGCATTTGGAAAATCGAGGTGCCCACACAGCTGGGCCAAGCTACCAAGACCCCTGAGCATGGGTGCCCCACCCGCCCCTGGTGGTGGAGTTTAACGCCGAGGCAGCCATGGGCGAGTGGGGCTGCAGTGACGACGCAGACTCTGTGTATCAAACTCCCACGGAATGAGAAAACACTGCATCTCCAACTGGGCCAAGCGCCCATCTGGGGGCCAACAGCAGCTGTGGCTCTCAGTCCCCTGCAGCAGGGCTGCCCTAGGGGAGGGCCAAGCCTCCAGACCCCTCCCCAAAATAGGAGTGCAAGCACCCCCTGACACACACACACATCCTCTGCCCTCAGTGCTGTTAAACCACATGTGACGCTTTCAAAGCCAGGCCTAATCCATTCTTAAGACTTGGTCCCTTCAGGACCTGGAAAGAGGTTTGGTTTTGTCCCCAGCTGGCTGGGAAATGTGACTGTTGTGCTGCTTTGCACTGGAAGTCCCCAAATGGCCACCAAACAAGAGCCCTCCTTTGTTAAAGACAGCCTTTTAGAGCCATTGCGTGGTGAACACAGGCCTGTTTGGGGTGGGTTCTGAGCGAGCTGCTGGCCTACGATCTCTGGGGATGGCCTGTTGTGCAATGAAAGGTCCATGACGTCCAATGAGAAGGCACTGCCCCCTCCTACCCGCTTGAGCTCCTACAGCTTCCTTTCTGACCTTTGGCTGAAGTCCCCGGTGCCGCCAGTCCGTCCATGCCCTGGGCACACCCCAATGAAGGAGGGAGCAGAGAGACCTGGGCAGAGCCCTCCGCCCCGTGGCCAAGGTGGACAGGCTGATTTTCACTCCCTTTGCTCCACTGTTTCAGGACAGACCGGGGGACCCACCCAAGTCTCTCACCCAGTGCACACCAAGACCCCCAGGGCCACTGCCGGACGAGGCCCACGGTAGGCCAGCGTCTGCTCTCTGACACATCCTCGCCCCTTATAGCCCGCAGCTGCCTCAGAGTCAGGGCCCTGGGCACTATACTCCTGGGCAAGTTGGCTCATCTGTGGTGGCCTGGCCAGGTGGGGGCTCGGGAAACACAGGGGATTGGCCTGAAGGGGCTTTAGAAGACAGCTGCAGGCCGGTGGGCCTGCGGGCCCTGGCCAGACCTGGAGGCCTGCCGCAGAGAAGTTATTAGCAATTCTAGATGGGGTTTGGAAGCCAGGGCCCCGGGCCCCTCCAGCACTGCTTCTCTCAGCGTCACCACCGGCGGTGGCCAACAGGTGGCAGGAGAGCTTTGGGGAGCGCTCACCTGAGGACCAGGGCTGGTCTGCCTGGCGCAGCTGCAAAGGCCGAGGTCTGGCTCAAACACAGGGGACAGAGCAAACACTGGGGAAGGAAGAGAAGAGAGAGCAGAATGGGTGCATCGGAGCCAGCTAGCGCGGCTGTTCTTCTAGCCCCTGAGCAGAGAAGGCACTCTGGGCCTTGAGCCTCACCTGGGTGCCAGTCCGGCTTGGTACAGACTCCTGCAGGGTGACCTACCCCCAACCCCACAGATGCCCAAGCTCCCCCAGGCGCCTGAAGCACCCACTCCAGCCTGGCACCCTAGAGCAGACCACAGGCCTGGGCTGGTCTGATCTGGACTTGTCCCCTGTCCACAGGCAGGTTTAGAATTACTTGTAAATAACGAGTCTGGCAGGGAAGTGGCTGATGGAGGTGAGGGAGGCAGCCCAGAGACTTGGGGTCCTGGTTGTCCTCAGCACCCCATGCTTCTTGGCTTCTTGTTACAAGCAGTGACGATAAAATTACGATTTTTGAGAAACAGAATGGTAAGAGAGGAATTTTTCCTCTTTATAAATAACATTTCCTACCACCAAATTCCAGAGCTCACAGAGGGGACCCCTTCGGCAATGCCACCGCACTGTGTTAAGTATGGGCTCACGAGGTACAGACAGTGAAAGGAATCCATCACGTTTAATTGGTTCTGCTCCGGTCAGAACTGAGGTCTCCAGGAGCCTCCCATACACGTTACAATTTTAAGTTTGAGAACCCTACACTAATGACGTGAAACCAATGTAGTGTAACACCAAGTGCCCTCTCTGCCAGTAGGAAATAATTCCTGCAGTGCTTCTAAAAACCAAACCAAACCAAACAAATAAATCAAATAATTTTACAACGTGGAAAAGCCGAGAGCAGCCAGGCTGGAGCTCCGTTTGGGGGCAGCCGGCGGTTCAGTGGCTGCGAGCGGCTCGGCCCCAGGCCGCCGCAAGCAGCTCTGCCTGGGCTTCGGGCGCCTGCCACTGGGAGCAGCCTCTAAGCCTCGCTCAGGAAGGCGACCTGGGCCACAAATTCAAAATGACAGTTTGAACAAATACGACTTCAGCTTTTCTATTTGGATTTAGGAAGGGGATGATGGCCTTCCCCGGGAATCACTATTAAATAATAAGGCTGTAACATATTTGTTGACGGCCCTGCACTACAGAACTTGCTTCAAATTAATTTGAAAGCGTGCTGCTGATGCGGCTTGTACATAGAAGGAAAACAAAGCTGGTGAGCGGGGGGATTTAGTCAAGGGCCAAACATAAAGAAATGTACACAAGGAACAGCCAAAGGAGCATTTAACACTCAAGTTGGTTCTTTAAAGGTTTACTAAAAAACAAAACAAAACAAAACATTTTTCCATAAACTGATTAGAATATCATTTTTCTAAAACATTTAAAGCAGGCTCAAGCCCTGACAATTTCAGCTTCTCAGAAGTGTCGATGTTTTTTAATGCATTTATTTTATTGTGAAATTGCAATAGTTGTTAATGAGAGAGAATTGGTTGCATCTGTTTATAAGTTTTTAATATCCACCCGTCATTTGACCAATGCAGAGAGCAAATAAATATTCCCATGTCATTTTTTTTAATTTCCCAGAAACAAGCATTCCTTTATTATCTGCGACCTGCTCAAATGAGAATTATTGTTAAAGGCTTGCAGGTTTTTAGACCCAGAGTACTTAGAGCCCAAAGCGCCATATTTCTCGGGAACATTTTTGTGGAGCTTAAACACAGCCTTACCTGCCCATCTTATATTACTCGGGGTTGGGGAACACACATCGCTTTGGAAAAGATAAATAGGCCACCATAAAAGAGAGGATATAAATAAGTAATAAAGACACCCTCAGTTGTAGTAAGCAGACAGTACCTACTAGGTCGGTGCTAGGAAATAATTTGTTTATTTTGGAAAGTGCAGACAAATAAAGGGGCAAAGCCGGGGTGGTGAGCTGCAGACACAAATAACACAAGCAGCTGCCTGCGGCCCCACGTCCGTGCTGGGCTTCACGGGAAATGCTCACCCAGTGTGGGGTTTGCGTCTAGTGAAGAAATTAAGGTGCTCTGAATCAACACTGACATAGTGGGTCTCCAGAACATTTGTTACTCTCTCATCCGCCAGAAGGACAGTGTCTAGGAGAGCCTTTTGTGTGGGAACCTGTGCATTCCTGGGAGCAGAGGCCCGAGAGAGAAGACTTCCTCGCTGTTGTTTAGAGCCGACTGCAGCTAGTGTCTGACCGCGGCCGACTTGAACGTTGGAAGCATGTGATCGGCCCTCCAGATGCCCATTATTAATTGCACGCTCTTTGATGTCAGAAGGTCGATGGAATCTACAAAGGCATTCAAGTAAGAAAATAATGCCTCCTGAAAATTTCCCAGCTCGCTGACTGCTGATGGCCCAGTGCTCCCCCTTCACTGGCTCACCTTCAGTGGCATTGTGAAAATACCCCCAAACCCCAGACGCTTTGCCAAGAGTTTTGGCAAAAAAATAAATTTTGAAGCCTTTCTAAAATTTCTACCTGGCTTGAGGGGGGAAAAAAAACAAAAAAACCCGGCACATTTACTCACTCAAGAAGTAGCTATGTGATTAAAAGCAACAAATTTCTAAAACGCTGACAGTTCAGGAATTTGCATGAACAGAACTATAAAGAAAGAAAAAAGAACAGAGGGGAGTGGGATGGGACAAGGTTAAACAGTTCCGCTGGACAAGAGAACAAAGGTCACTTCGTTACAAATACCTTTCCCTCTCCGATGTTTATTTTCTCCCAAGAGAGCATCTTATTTTTTAAGGGCTTATCACAAGGGAAATCGCTGACGATAGGTCAATTTCTTTTCTCAGGCGGAACTCAGAGAGAGAGAGATTGTTATAACACGGTTTCTTGTGTGCCATTTCAGAACAAACAGACTTTTGTTTTTATAAGCCATTTATTTGGGGGGATGGATTGGAAGGAAAATTTTCCTTTGCAAAGAAAAATGCATAAAAAGCTACATGTGCAGATCACTTGACCCGCTGCCTATCACAACATCTTCACACGTCTCAAGGATTTCACACAGTGAAAGGGGAGAGTGGTGCAGGCTTGAAGGGCAGCCCAGCCGGCGTGCACGGACGGCTGCTCGCCGGTGCGGATCTCGGGGTGCCTCCGCCCCAGAGCTGTTTGTTTATCATGAAGAAACATTTGAGCCACCAAATACTGAATTCTTTCACATTTGGGGCAAGGTCCTTTTGCCATCTGGAATTAGGTATGTTATTGAAGCCTGTATTTCCAAATATTAGATTTTCTATCGCTCTCTGAAACTCTCTCAAGCACGGAAACTGGACAGTCTCACCTTTCCAAAACTAGGGGTGGAGTAAGATGATGAAAAATGAGAAGTTTCAAAGAAAAGGAGTAGAGCTGAAAAAAATTATCACACTGTGCAGCTTCCTCGGAGTTCAACTAAATAACCTCCGACAGATCTCGGAAAAAAGAGAATGATCGGGTATTTGCTATCTGAAATGATGCATGATTAAATGTAAAGTAAACATTTAAAATAATCACAATCTTTCTGCTCAAAAGAAGAATTGGAAAATGAACGTTTTCCAGGAGCGTTTTACAACAGGAATCTTGGAATCTCGATTCTGCTCTTCCACTCTGCAGGAGTACAGAAATAAGTGTGGAGAAGCAGTCCTCGGCGACTTAAAGATCCCCTCTGCAAACAGTATCACGGCTGCTCTGTGTGCAAGCCCCACAAACATACAGTGTATTCACCTACTGTAAACCCTCTCTGAGTTCCCAGTAAATCTAAATATGTACGAAATTAAAATCAAAATAAGAAACAAATCTAGTATTAGTTCTTTCAAAATACTAATTTAATAACTCTCCAAGAAATACTGTTTTAGGAAAGGCAACCCAGATGTCAGTGTATAAAATCAAGCTATAAAGTGCCCTTCAAATAGACTTCAATCATTTTTAAATATTTACATTTAATAAGGACAAGTTTTCATGGCAAGAGAGAGGTAATTACATTTATCATTCGTAGAAAAATGTAGCTTTAATGGATTGTGTATGGATCTGCAAAGGTGAAATAGTAACCTGAAATATGTCATTGTGTTTTTTTTTCTTCTGTCCAGCAATTTGCTGCTTCTGCAAAAGTGAAACATGAAATGGTAGGCGTGCTGCCGCTGCCATGCTGGGACCGAGGAAGGTAGAAGTGATTGTTTAAAAGCATTCACGCTCGCTCCCGCATTCTCCCCTCTTTTCTCAACGTCTCCTATTATGCTGAACTGAAACCCCAAGTATTTGTGCTTTGGGGAATAATTAGAAGAATCTTATCAGACTTTTATAGCCCTTCCTAATGAGGCTATTTATTTGGCAAACATTAGCCAGAGGATTAGTAACACCTTGATAGAGACCGTATGGAAGCTGCTGCCCTCCTGCCTGCTGTACACAAAAGCCTATCTTATCAGCAGAACAGGCTTGGTGGAGGCAAGCAGTGGCTTCTGACAATTCTCCAGGGGTCAGCCTTCATTAGTCAGACGTTCTGAGGCCCAGGGCCCAGGCAAATTCAGGTTAGGCCACTTTGAGGCCAGCAACCCTGATGTAACTCAGGGCGGTGGGTTGCTGGGAAGACGGGAGGGGCAGAAGCCCAGGAATCATCTGGGTGCGTCCTGGGGAAAATAGCGCTGACTTTCAGTGTGCAGTTGCCCCTGGGAAAGGACCCAGGCCTCTGACTCCCAGGGGCTTGCCTCTCTACCAGGAAATAGACACACTTCAGAAACAACAGGCAGTTCCCCCCTCCCCCCACCCCGCCACTGCCCCAGGTCGCTGGGAAAGCCAGTCAGAGGGAACCAGTGACCTATCCTCAACACCTCACTCGGAGCTCATGCCCTCTCCATTTTGGTGCTTTGACATAATCTCCGAGAAGGAGTATTAATTTGATTTAAAGTGATTTTAGAAGTGATCTAAGATGAATTCATAAGTAAAATACTCTCACCTCCAGCAGGGAGGGCAAAGGGCTTTGCATGTCTGGACTGGGAAGCCCTGACACGTTCTGGAACTCTAAGAAGGGCAGGCTGCAGAAACAAGCAAACCATTCGGCCCGCTGTTCCAAATCTGCCAATGTGAAATTCCCAGTCCCAGGCTCTGACTTCATTTCGGGGAGCCGGGCTGGAGGGGACAAGCTCGAGGTGGGATGACAGGGGTTAGGATTGCAAATGACCTAAGGTGGATAAATATTTGTGAAACACTCGGAGAGTTAACGAGCTGCATGAGCACCCCCGCTGCAGAAAAGGCCTCTGCTCTGTCACTTAGGGAAGTTTTCAGGGGAGCTAATGTTTGAGGCTCCTGCCCAAACGTGGCCCGAAGGAGCAGACCCCAGCGGGCCCAGGGTCCCGGCACTGGGCGGCAGAAGATTCCACAGGAGCACTGTGTCATGAGTTCACCGCAAGGGAGAGGAATTTCCAGACTCTAGTTTCTGCCATAACTGCAAGGCCCCTTCTCCATTGGTAAGCCCACCTGTGAGTTCTCTCTGGGCACGCCAGGCCCTCGCTCCTTTCTGCCCAAGTCACAGGACCCCCAGAATAATGCAAGGGCAAAGCAGCCAGTCTGGGAGGCCGCGACCCCTCCTCCTGAGGCCAGGTCTTGACAACATCTAGCCCTTGGAAGGGAGGAGAGCTGAGGCTGTCAGCTCGGTCACTCTCTTTGTCTACGGCAGGCACCCTAACCACAAAAACAGCTCTTGCAACTGGCACTACTTCTGTCACCATAGCAACTGGTGCTTCTAGAAAGGCTAACACATTGGTTTGGGACTCACAGCCAAATTAAAATCTCTGCAGCTCCGTTTGCTCCTCGGTCATCCCCTGCCCTCCTCTGGGACCTGCAGGAGCGTGGGCCCCGGGCGGCCAGGTGAGTGCCTGGCAGCACAGGCCCGCCGCCAAGGGGCTCGGCCCCAGGGTGGGTGGCACCCGGTGCCCCAGACACTAGAACAGGTGGGCTCCCAAAGGCATCCACCAGGTTTCTGTGGCAACGGAATTATTGTCCGACCAAGGTCTCCACGGGGATAGAGAAGCGGGAAGGGTAGTTTTCCATTTCTGTTACGGAAGCGGCTGGGTCAGTGTGTGGCCAGAAAATGATTCGGCTCACGAGGGTCAGTGGGCCTTGGATGCTCGGCCGCTGACCCTGGCAGGCTGGGGAGGAGAAAGGCATTTGGGACCCTCCAACCCCTCAAAGCCTCACTGACTAGATGCTGCTGAGGTAAAGATGCACCCTCAGGCCCGGGGTCCCGCCACCCACACAGCCTGACGCCCAGCGCCCCTCCAACGCCGCTCAGCTTGACTGGGTGGGTGGGCTCGTCTCTAAACTCCCCCTGAAAACAGTAAGGAAATATCAGGGACACTGAGGCCCAGCCTGGACCATAAGAGGTGGGGTTGGTAAAGACGTGAAGAGAGGCTCGGTCTAAACCTTGGCCCGGTGGACACGCCTTTGGCCGAGTGGGTCTCGCCGGCTGGGTGAGACGCCTGCTCCAGAGGGTCTGAGTCAGTAACGATTTGCAGTGACGGCCTGTTCTGCAAACTGAGAGCGACTGGAGATGGGTTATTAGCTACAGCTCTTTTCATGTGGGATTGCTTCTACTGGCGCTAATACGCCATCATTTGAAAGCCTTAACCCAAACGGACGGGCGTCCGCCCAAAGCCGGGGCTGCCTGGACCGAGTCAGTGGGCTCCATGTGCTAGCTATTACCAGGTTGTTTGGTCCTGTCCCCGATCGGCATTTGTTGCTGCGCACTGAGAAACTGCTGTCAGGAAATGTTCTTTTCTAAATTACATAATTAGGGTATTGGGGAGTGTAGGGAAGGCAGATTAGGGGCATCACTTGTTCTTACTGCGAGCTATGATTCAAAGCACATAAGTAAACACTTGAACTACGTGAACAGTTTAATATTGGTTAAACAATGATCTCCAAGACTGAACTCTAAGCATGGTAGGTAGAAGGAGCTGGAAGGAGGGAAAACAAAGAGTAGGCTAAAGAGTGTGCACTGATTTACAGAGAAGTGTGGACTTCGACCCGACAGATCAAAATCAGGATTTGGAATGATTACCTAAAATCAAGTCCTAGGGTCCCGCCCTGCAAGTTGATGGTGGGACTGGAGGCTAAATGGCCAGGGTCGGGGGTCAAGTTCTTCCCTCAGAAAGACCAGCTTCTCACCCACACCCACTTCCAGAAACCGAGACACGGGCAAAGCGCCGGCTCAAATTGCGTTGCATTTATTGTTTCTAACTACGGGCCACGGACTTCAACTTGATTAGAAAATTGTTCTGGCGCTTCCTGTGAAGTGCACCCTGAGCCTTCCAGGGCAACGTGGGTCTGTGCACACACCACGCTCTCCACTGGCACTGACACTGCTGGGCAGCGCCCTCCGCCACACGTCTGCCCATTTGCCTGGGTGGGCGGGGCAGCCACCCTCACGGAACAAGAGCCCGGGCCAGAGACTCCTCAAGGAGCCACTGCTGACCAGGGTGGGGGCCCTTCAGGCGTGGCTCGGAGAGAGACAACAGCTCCCCACTGGCCTCCGGGACCACGCACCTGGCTCTCTCAGGTCTTTGCGGGCAACAGGCCCAAAAGCCGCCTCTGGCCTCATCCTCACGGAGGCCTCAGCAGCCCTGTTGGCTCCCTTCCTCCTGGCCCACCTTCCATGCTTGCTCTCCCTTCCTCTCATCCAAATTCAGGTCAGGAGACTACCACTGAGGCTGGGAGAAGGTTACTAAGTGATGATAATACCAATAATAAAAACCGCTGATAGCTTTTAAAAGCTTACTCCGCAACGCTACGCATCTCAAACTCATTATCAGTCAATGCTGCCCTTTGTGGTGAGCATTATCATCTATTCCCATTTTTCAGATGGTAAAATTAAGGGTTAGTCAGAGTAGTTTGCTCCAAATCACACTGCAATTCTATAAATTTTATTTAACAAACACATGTCTCTAATTTTCTGCCAGGCGCTACTCTGTGTGTTTTATAAACGTTCATGGAATAAATCCTCCAGGCAGCCTTGAACAATAGATATTATCACCCACATTTAAAAATGAACATGCTGAGGCACAGGGAGGCTAAGTTACCTGCCCAGGTCGCACAGCCAGCACGAGTGACTAAGCCTGTATTCTAACCCTGACTCCAAACCCCAAGCTCCTAACCTTCCCACAGGACCGGAGACAGTCCTGGATGGAAGAGGGAAACAGATCCACCCTCCATGTGCAGAGCCCGAGTAGAGAGAACACTAGTGTGAGGGTCTAGAGGCCTGGTGACTTGGACCCTCCTTGGGTCTCGCTTACCACCTGGAACCTAAGGTGACTAGCACTCACAGACCCTGCATGGTCTCAAACTCAGCCTCTCAGTAACTAGCTGGGTGCCAGCAAGTCTGCAGAGAGACCTCGGAGACCAGAAGCCAGGTGGAAGGTGTGGCAGGAGGGCTGTCCTGTTCCTTCCCAGCCCTCCTCCCTGCCCTCCCTCACTTGTTCCTTCGAGCCAAGCCTGGGGATTCACTCCTGGGGGCTCTGACCCACCCCTTCTGCCCTTCCACTTACACAGATGCTCCCGTGAGATCTTCATCACACAGAACCTGCAGGGGCAGGACACAGAAGGTGGGCAAAAAGTGAAAATCCTGCAAAGGTTAAGGTTCTTCTCATTTATAGGTTCAAAGTATGTCCGAAGAATAAAAATAAATATAACCGCCCCACCCAGTCCACATAAACGCACCGCTGTAAACAGCTGAAGTGGTGAGTGCAGAGGAGCCCTCGGGACAGCTGGGCAGGGCCAGAAGCTCGGGTCACTACCACACACCCCAGTCCTCACGGTCCGCAGACTCCAGGTGTGCAATCTGCCTACGTGCTGATGTGCATTAGTGCCCCTCAAAGTCGACACCCACACTCTCAAGGTCACAAGCAGACATGCACAGAGCAGGGAAAAGTTCGGGTCTCCTGGGCACCCCTCCCAGCTGAGGTCAAACCATGCCATCTTCTGCCTCCCTGTCCAGCTCTTGCACAGTGAACACGTGTCCCGTCCACTGGGAATGTAGCGCCACGTCCGTCCACGTGGTGCTGCCACGAGCCCAGCAGAGGGGATGCCTGTGTTAGACGAGCTTTGCTTGGGTGTGAGTTACGC
This sequence comes from Tonatia bakeri, assembly GCA_004024845.1. Classification (NCBI taxonomy): domain Eukaryota; kingdom Metazoa; phylum Chordata; class Mammalia; order Chiroptera; family Phyllostomidae; genus Tonatia; species Tonatia bakeri. Next base: position 81,419 of record PVIA01000532.1, on the reverse strand, counting down.
TGCTGTTGTTAACTGTGGGTGTAAGGTCAACAAATCAAATATATATATATATGCATATATATATCTTATATACATGCATTCGTATATTATATGTGTGTATACATACTATCTACTATATATGCATATATGCATATTATATGTTTGTGTACATATAACAATCATGTGCATTACGAAGAAGTCCTCTTTAAACAAAAACATGCAGACACATTCACGAGTGACCAGGTAGTGGGTGTGCAGGGACCAGAGGTCACAGGCACAGAGCCTCTGTCCCCAGGGGCAGTGGTTCGGGACGCACTAAGTCACCGTGTGTGGGCGAGTTCCAGAATCTAGAGCAGAAGCACTGCATGTCACGAGGCTCGAAGGGTTTCGCTCCCACTGAAGGCGGCGCAGGCCGATGAGGGGACACAAGATCACAGGAGCTACAAGACCGACATCAGCTGCCCTGAGCGTGGCCATGTCTTCCAGCCAGTCCACCTCCCGGAGCCCTGTCTCTGCCTTTGATAATGTGTTTAGAGTCACAGCAATGGCCACGGACACCAGCTGCACACTTCCAGGGAGCCAGGCCCGTCCCAAGGACTCACATGTGCCATGCCAGACCTTGTCTAGGCCTTCTGTGCAGGGGTTTCGGGCCCCTGCCCACGGGAACACATGCTGTCGCAGAGGGGCCGATGTCCTCCCGCTCTGGGCTCCTCCAAGGGAAGGCCAGGCCTGCCTGCGAAAAGGCCCTGCTCCAAGGGTTTTCAGACCATTTTCCAGCTCTGGGGTGCATAGCAGAGGACAGCAGAATGAGGCACTCAGTCCAGCCTCAAGGTAGTGGCCTTAGAGGGCAACTAGCCTGTCCCCACACTGGACCCCAAAGCCTTCCACAACTGAACCCCAGCCTACGGTAGAGCCGCACTACCTTTCTGCTGACTGCAGTGGGCGCCAGAGTGACTGCCCTGCTGCGGGTCAGCTGCCGGGCCACCTGCCAGGCCACCCACCCTCTCAGCCCAGCCTGGCCGGGTGGAAGGACCCAGACTCCAGCCTTGGTCCCGGTCTGGACCTTGGTGCCACACCAGCTGGGATGCAAAAGCACTTGACAGACAGGTGGCCCTGGGGCCACTGTCCACTTCCTCGTGTGGCCCGAGCAAAGACCTCGCTTCTCCAACCTCGAGATTTTTCTGTCTGTAAAGACAAATGGGAAGAATTACTGCCTGCCTCCATGTTTTCCACAGTCTCTCACAGTTTGGGAGCTACACAGGCAGGGCCGGTAAAGAGCACAAGGACAGCGATTATCCACCTAAATGTATCAGCAACAATCACAAAATACTGCTCCCCGAACATGGAAAAGAAATAAAGTGGCAGCATTAATCACCTCTCTCTCTCTCTCTCCCTCCCTCCCTTTCTCCCTCTCTCCCTCTCCATTTTTCACTAAGGCTGGGTAGGTCGGGCTCCTCAAAAGGAAAAGCCAAATTCTCTAAAGATTCCTGCCACTGAACCTCCTGTGGAAGGAGGCATACAAGAAACTCGCTGACCAGACATGAGTGCTGACTCCCTCCAAGACACGGAAAGTGTTACTTACAGGCAGCAGGACTGAGAACAGCTGAGAACCAGCCCCCTGAAAGGCGGGGGCGGGGGACAGCCACCGGTCTCCAGATGGGCCTCGGAGAGGATATAAATAGGGCTGAGTGGCAAGGGGAAGGCTCTGACAATTCTCTCCTCCTGCTGTGAGGTGGGAGCTGTGACCCGGCATCCCAACAGCCCCACCTGCCTCTGGGCCGCCTCTGCCGGAAACTACACGGGGCCCAGGCCTGGGCAGCAGGAGCCCAGGTAAGCCGCCCCAGGTGCAGAAATGACCTTGGCTGCAGGAAGTCCTGTCTCCTGGCTGCAGCTAATTGCAGCTGCTGCAGAGGAGCCGACCTAATTACACAAAACTATGTGGCCCCCACATTCCTGGGCCACCACACACTCATACACCTCAAAGGAGATGCCACCCCGGACGCCTGCTCTGGGCCTGGCCCCTCGTGGGCCCTGCCGAGCCCCCAGAGGTGGCCCCTGGTCTGCAGCTCTCTGGAGGCTGGCCCAGCAGCGTTCCCTCCACTCTACCCGGCCTGTCCCTCACTTAACCCTCATCTTCGCCTAATGTAAATATTTAATCCTGCACGTTTAGGATCTGCCCATCACCTGCCTCCACCCTGTTCTCTGCTCACCCCGATGGTCTACCTGTCAGGCCCAGGAGAGAGAGGGGCTCCAAAGGGACCCTGGATCCTGGCATCCAGCTGACACGCAACCATCACCCACGGGGTGACAACATGGGTCAGTGTGTGTGCTCTGAGCCTCAGTTTCCTCCTCCGTCAAGTTGCGCTAACACCGCCTCTCAGAGTCTCTCAGAGACAAAAACCCAACGTGACGCCCGGCATGGAAGAGTCGCTCCATGAACACCTCCTGCGAGCCTCACACCCAGCGACGGTAACCGTGGGCCAGGACCTTGTGCCTCTGAGAAGGCTCAGCCATCTGTGTGTAGGCGCCCCGCCAACCATCCACTTCAAGAGACTCCCCGTCCACCAGCCTGTCCCTGCCCCTCCGTGACATAGGAGCAGGATGCGGTAGGCAGCACAGGGGAGGGACGGGACTACAGGAAGGCTGGCTTGGAGGGTGGGCCCATCTGTGCCTTGGGGAGCTGGGGGACAGGGGAATAGAGAAAGGAAAAGGGTGTAGAAGGGAACTGCAGCAGGTCACAGGGGCTCACGTGCGCTGCTGGGGACAGGACAGGGACTCCCCGGAGCCAATGTCCCTTCAAAGGACAACGAAGGGACAACTTTCCCATTACTTCTGGCTGGATGACTGTGAAGAAACCTGGCCACATGGGGCCCTGGGGCAGTGAGGGTTAGATCCTGTGACCTCTTTTAATGCTCAGCACGCCCTGGAGCATGTTTTGTCCCCATTCATCAGATGGATAAACTGAGGTTTGGACAGGTTAAATGACTTGCCCCAGGCGACACAACAAGCAAGAGCCGAGAGGGGCCTCCCCCAAGCCTACGCTCCAAACCACAGTCCACCGCCTCTGGCTCTCGCCCCACAACCACTGGACTCCAAAACAGTGGGTGGGCAGGTGCCCACCGAGCAGCCCCTGCTGGTTCTTGAGGAAATGCTGCCTCATGAGCCCACCTCTTCCCTCAGCAAATGGGGTCGTGAGCCCCCACAGAAGACACATGGAGGAGGGACAGGCTGCCCGCAGGAGCCCCTTGTCTAGTACTTCCGTGCTGGCAGAGCCAATTCAAGCACAAGGTGACTGCAGGGTGGTGATGACCACTAGAACCGAGACAGCTGTACTCTGCACAAGAGGGCTAGGAAAGCCAGGGAGGCTTCTGGGGGGAGGTGATCTTTGTGCACTTTGTGCATCTGGAAGGATGAGCAGGCCTTGAATAAACGAGAAGGAGATCCAGTGCAGGAAGCAGGGCCGGCATAGGCGAGGAGGTGAAACAGCACTGGGTTCCACGGGTGGGGCAGGACGGAAGGTGGCTGGAGCAGGCACGCAGGGAGCTACAGACCGAGATGTGAGGCAGACAGTTGGCAGCGTCGTGGCAGGCTGGCTTCAAAGGGCCTGCGTGCCTGGGTGAGAAGTCTGGCCGTCCCCCTGCGGCGATGGGGAGGGACACGATGGGAGTTGGCCTTCACAAAGCAGCTAGTGGGGGTGGGCCGAGCAGGACTGAGCAGGGGCCTGCCTGCTCCCTGAGCTAAAGTCTCCCTGGGGAGCCAGGTGCCCTGGCCCCACCTCACCTCGAGCCCTCCTGAAACAGGGGGTCAGTACACAGCATGAGTCTCTGACTCCCTTCCAGCTTTGGAGAGACTCATTATACAAGATTGCATATTTCAGAACAGAGAGGGTTCCCCTCCACCTACCTGCCACAGTCACCCATGGTGGGGAGCTCCGTGGCAGCACCAGCAGCACCACAGGCCAACAGCACCCCCTCCTTGGTGCTGCCTGAGCCAGCCTCCAGCCCAACCCTGAGCACCTTCCCATGGCTGGTCCCTCCCCTGGGAAGCCTTCCAGGACTGCCAGAGGCCACCCATCAGCCGGCCTCTGACACCCCACCATACCGCCCAGGCACTCGGGCCCTTACACATGCTCTCCCACTCACCGCCCCACCCTCCTGCCCAACCCCTGCTTCTGCTTCAGGCCTCAACCTAGAAGTGACTTCCTTCAGGGGCATTCTCTGAGGCCACCTCCTCTGTGCTCCCACAGCCCTCAGGGCTTCTGTGGGCAGAACGGCCACCAGGTCACCACTCCCTGATTCTGACTGGCCAACCTCACAGGACTAGGACCCCAAGGGCAGAGCTGGGTTAGCCTCTTCACCCAGGCTCGAGAAACACAAGCTGAAGGAACCACCCAGCCCAGAGCCCCTACTTCCTTAGACATCACTTCCTGACCTCCGGACCGAGGGGACCCCACCCCATCTCCCAGCTAGACTGTCAGCCCCAACTGGATGAGGCCCGGCACCTCCTGCTTCTCCAGTGCCTGCCTGGGCCTCCAGCTGCCTTACATAGCAGGTGCCCACTGGAGACTCAGCAGGAGAGTCCCCATGGTGCACATGCACCCTGGCCTAGACAGCCCCTGCCCACTCCTGGCTGGCCAGCCTCCCTGGGAGTGGCCTCGGCCCAGAGGAGGCCCCACTAGGGCTCCAGGGTAAGGGTTCTGCCTGCCCAGACTTCACAGAGTGAGCCCCTGGCTGTGTGGCCACTTGTTACTCTGCTCTCCTCACAAGCAGCCAGAGGCCTCTCTGTCTCCCAGATCACTAAAGCAGGCCCAGAGGCAGGTGGGTCCCTCACACCCCCTAAATGCCTTTGGCTCTCCGAGGCCAGTGTCCTGAGGCCGTCCTGAGGCTGATGCACATGGTCCCTCTGCCTTCTCAGACCTCAGCGCCTCTCTGTCCAATGGACTCAGCACACTCGCAGGCCACACAGGGACCTGGCAGGCCTTTGACCAGGAGTGCACGCCTCGAGCTGGCCTCTGCACTGTAGGAAAACTCCTCTAGAAACCTCTAGCTGGGCCCAGGGAAGGTATGTGGAAGTGGGATAGCACGGTTTTTCTCCTCCTTGGCTCAGAGAGAAAAGGGGAGACTCCCCGCCCCACCTCATCACTGTGCCCGTCACCAGGTGCCCCTGAGTAAATCTGCATTCAGGCCACTTCCAGCCCCAGCCCCAGCCCCAGCCCCAGCCCCAGCCTCCTGGCTCAGCCTCACCCTCGCCCAGAGCGCCCTCCCCACCCCACACCTGAAGCCTACACCTCTCACGACCCAACTCCCAACATCCCCTCCAGGATGCCCTGCGATCTGACCTGCCACACCAACCCTTCCCTCCCTATCTTTCCATCAGCACCGGGGACGACTGTCCGAGTCCACCTGGGGAGGACCAGAGCTGATCAGCCCACGAGCTGTGAACTCCCCTGAAACAAGGGACACACAAGGGCCAACTCTCCAGTACACAGGCACCCCCAACACAGTCCGGAATCTGCTAAACTGTTCTAAATGGCTGAAAATATGACTGAGAGAGCAGGTTGATATTTAGTAAATAATTAAACATTCAAATTTATAAAAATACATGAAACATTATCCTTAATATATAAAGAGCTCTCCTAAATCATTAACAGGAAAGCATTTAATGAGAAACAAGAAAATTACGTAGACAGCTAATTCAGGCGACAGCAAACATCCATGGCCGGGAACGCACACAAAATATCCTTGCTGTCTCAGGTGTTTGGAGTAGGCACAGGAAAATAATGAGGTCGTCGTTCTTTCTCTAGTGAAGCAGAGGAGGGAGCACAACTGTGAGCGCCGGATGCCAGGTGGCGGAGACAGTGCAGGGAGGCGCACACTCTCTCGCAGCGCTGGCAGGAACACAAATCAGCACCAGCGCCTGGAAGGCAACTCAGCGCCCGGCCTCCAGAGCCCGACAGACAGACACCTTTCTCTGAAACTCGCCTGCTGACACTGGTGCTACAGACAGTGGCATGAGTGATGCTGCACAAGGACTCACTCAGCGCGACCGCTGAGGGCTGACTCTCAGAAACAGCCTACGTGACCGAACTTTCAAGGGTGGTTTGAACCCAGAGTGCGTCCTTACATGGGCTGTGGCGCGGCCCTGCCTGGCGATGGGTAGTGTGTGGAAGGCTGCCTCGACAGATCAAGGTACACATGCCACATGCACCATGATATGCTGGTACACCCTGATGATGCTCCCTGCCCCACCCCCCAAACCCCACACAGCACACACGCAGGGCTGGCACCAGGCACCTGCCTGGGCGTATGCGTGCCCTCACACTCCCCACCCAGCCCAGCTAGGTCACTGGCCCAAGGCTTGTTTTGATCCTCAACTCAATCTATTCAGTTAGGGACAGAGTCCTAAGAGCCACCAGCTTACTCCCTTTCCCCAGAAGTCCCCAGCCACCTCCTGCAGGAGGAGGCAGCAGACAACCACCCTCTGGGGCGAGGGCCACTGGCCACAGGCTCGCAGGGAGCCCCAGAGCTTTGTGGTGATGACGCCGATACGGAGGAGCTCGTTGTGGGTGTAACCCAGCCAGTGACGGCATCGGTCTATTAATTGCAGCATTGATTCACTTAGGAGCTGACGGCTTCATCCATCACCCTGAGGGCCCGTAAGCACTCCCCTGGAGTCTTCCTCATTCCATGCACGAGGGGCAGAAAGGGCACGGACTGGGTCGTGACCCAGGCCACCGGCCCAGCCAAGCCCAGCAACAGGCAGGAAGCGGACAGTGATGCAATGCCGACCCCACGCCAGGCACAAGGGCTGGCACCCCACACATAACCCTCGGAGCAGCTCAGCAAGGAGAGGCAGGAGCGCCAGTGCCCTCCTCTGTCAGTGGGGGAGGGGCACCAATTATGTCACTTTCCCAAGGTCACACAAGCAAGAGGCTGAGCTGAGGTCTGAACCCTGACCGCCTGCCTCTTCCCCGATACCGAACTTCTAAGATGACAGGACCAACTCAGTTCTCCAACCACGGGACCCCTGTCCCTCAAAGCTCAGGACGCTGAAATCAAAGCTGGTGACATGTGCACACCCAGGGCCAAGGCCTCCCTCCCAGCCCTGCATGGCTCACACACAGAAGAGCCCGGGGCTGCCCCCTGCCACCCTGTGCTGAACAGGATGCTGGGGATCAGGAAAAAGGTGTCAGGAAAGTGCTCACCGGGCCCAGAGGCTGTCGGTCGTTTGCTTTCATCACAGCACAGTGGACCTGTCCAAACCACCGCCTGGATGCTGCTGGAAGGGCCTCACCCCTGCTCTTAGGGTGGGCCTGGGTGGGTGGTGCCGGGCCAAAGAGAGGAGAGAAAGGTGGGGCCCACTGTTCGGGGCTCCACTGCTGAAACCTTGAAGCAAAATATTTTCATTCATGACTTCCTCCAGCCTAAACATGCATCTAATCCCTGGGAACTGACAGCTCAGGACGGCTCCCAGGCGGGAGGAAGGCAGAGTGCTCAGTTCAAAGGCAGAAGGAGCCAGGCTTTACTGCACGTCGCCCAGTGACCGTCAGCAGAGGCAGGAGCTGCCTGGGCTTACTGTCCCGGACCATCTGAGGAGCCAGCTTCTTAAAGGGCCCAGGGGCCCAGCAGCATCCTCTCTCAGTCTGCCCACCCTCCTCCTTTCCTGGACCCTAGCATAGAAGTGGGAGGGGCCTGTCTGCTCAGCTGCTGCTTTATTCCCAAGATGGGTCCTAATGACACAGCAGAGCAGTGGTCTGGGGCAGGGGCTGGGGGACACACTTGGGCGTGGATATGCCTTCTGCCTCTGCAGACCGCTGATCTCTCCCAGGAAGGGCCTTCAGATGCCCAGCAGCCTTGGAGAAAGGAGGAGGGAGGCAAGGGCTCTTTGAAGCTGTGCTTGGCACCAGCGGGGCACAGGCGGTCAGCAGCATCCCCGCTTCTTCCACAAGGCTGGTCCGAGTGCCCAGAGGCAGGCTCAGGCCACCCTGGGCCTCAGGGGCTGCGCCGGGGCCTCCTCTGTGGGACTGGCCAGGTTCTCCACCTCGAAGGCAGGAATAAGGAAGTTCTCTGCGGAGGCTTCCTAGGAAGAACATGTTTACACAATCCAGACTTTGTGATCTCTTCTGGGAGACCAGGCTGCCTGGGGGCTTGGAGAAAACTGTCTGGGCTGAGCAAGCCAGCCCCTTGAAAAACAAATTTTTCACGAAGGCCATGCTAGGAATACACTTTCCCATGGGGATCTCTTCCCTCCACCTCGGCAGAAACCATCTCTGAATTCTCTGGATTTTTGCAGCTCTGCCGACCCTTCCTAGCATCCTGGAGGGGCCACCGGATTCCACGGTAAGGGAACTGAAATGCCCGCACTGGGCATGGGACTGGCACCCAGGGACAATTCCACAGCCCTGCTTCTGGCCTTCCAGGCATGGGGCCCCCAGGGTCCTGTGGAGAGACAGGCAGGGTCCCGGGGAACGGCGGGCACTTCATGCCACCGAGCCCGTGTTGGCTGTGGCACTGGGTGCCAGGCGTTGCACAGGCTCTGTGCTGGCCCTCGCCCTGCACAGGAGGGCACGATTTCATCAGTGAGGAAACTGGAGCTCAGAGAGGTGAGGCAGTGTGTAAAGTGGATCCCGTGGGCGAGAAACGGGAGTGCCAGGACATAGGCCAGGACTCCGAAAGCCACGTGAGCCTAGGGAGAAGATCCGGGCGAGCCCAGGACGTGCTTTCTCCAGGGAAGTCTGACCTGCAGCCCTCTGCTCCCAGGTGCACAGAGAAAACCAGGGGCCTCCAGGAAGGAGGTCTCCAGCCTCAGGAATGGCACGGTGAAGGCCAGACCTGGGTCTGGGGGTGGCCCACCACCTCCCCCCACCTTCCCCATCCTGGGCAGCCCTGTCTCACCCAACTGCCACCCTGTCACATCACCACCACCCTTTGGCCATTCAGAAGGAAATCTTCTCAGAAACCGACTCATGCACAGGGCGACCAGCCCAAAGAAACGATGTTCTAATGCATTACTAGCACCATAACAGGCAGTGGCTTCAGAACCATGAAGGTGGTGTTCTGGGACATCCCCCCAACTGCAAGCCCTGTGAGCACTTTACTGGGTCTTTGTTTGGAACCAGGTTTGGTTAGCAGAGAATGCTACGCCTGGAACCAGAGCCCTGGCTGCAATCTAGGGGAAGCCATGTCACCCGTCTGAGGCTCAGTCTGTTCATCTGTGAGACAGCCCCTGATGCTGCTGAGAACACTCAGCCCCAGAGGCAGACAAGGCTGAGGCAGGTATGCGGCTGCGGTGAGGCTGCCAGAACCAGATGCTGTGCCCTCGGCGGCCCTGTCACCCTCAGAGCGGGGTGGTGGTTCACCCAGCACCTCCTCTCCGAGCAAGCCCTTGGGGAGAAGCCCAAGGGCATAGCCCACCCCCCTGGGATTCTTATGGTCCTTGTGGTCACTTGCAGATCCTGCTCTGGGGTGCTGAGCCCCAAGGCGGGCACTGAACCCCTGGGACTGGTGCAGGGCATCACAGTACAGGGATCACAGGCGGGGGTGACCCAGGCATGTCGAATTCTAGGGCCCCAGCTCTGCTCCATGTTGGCTGTGTGACCCGGAGCAAGTTACTTCACTGCTTGGAGATTCAGTATCCATAGATTTTTAAAGTTTTATATTTTATAAATGTTTAAAGGTCTTATTGTCCTTATATGTTAAATGACACTATGTACCTGTTACAACTCTTGGGAGGACTGGAAACATGCGGGGGGTCTTGGCACCGAGTCTGGCACTCGTACACATCCGGTGAGTGGTCGGCCCAACCCATTCAGTCACCAAGCAGCCTCGGGCCTGAGCGAGGGGCAGGGACAGGCCTAGAGCGCGCTATCCGACAGAACAGAGTGAGCCACGCCTCTAAGTTTAGTTTTCTAGAAGCCACATTTTAAAAAGCAATCAGAAACAAGTAGAATTAATTTTAATAACATGGTTCATCTAACCCAACACACCCCAAATACTATCGTTTCAATATGTAATGAATATTTTAAAAAACACTACTGGAATATTTTGCATTTTTTACTACTATGTCTTTGAACTCTGCTGTCCATTTAATACTTATAGCACTGGTCAATTCGGATGCTAGAGTTCCCTCAGAAATACCTGATCAAATTTAGGTCTCATAAATTTTACACTTGCAAAAAATAAGTTCATACCCCCAAGTTGTTCCAAAAATACTTAAAAGATTTCTAATACCTTTCTGAGCCCGTGGATCTGCTTTTCAGTTTTCTCTCTCCTCCCAGCTGGCGGGACGTTTTCATGTTTAAAGTTACATTTAAGTTGATTAAAGTTTGTGCACATTGGAAATTCCGCTCCTCGGGGCCACCAGCCACGTTTAAGCTCTGGCCGCTGTCTCCGACAGCACAGGTCAAAGGTCCTGGGAAAATGGGGCCTTGGGAGGACCGTTAGCTCAGGGCCGCCTCACAGTAGAAAGGGGCCCCTGCTATAGGGCCACGTGTAGCATAGCAGGGGCAGGTGACACCTTAGGCTCGGGAGACCCTCCACTCCCACCAAACCCCCCTCCACCGCCCGTTGCCCCAACTGCCTCCCGGAACAGACCCCGGAGCCACCCAGCGAGCCAAATGCACAGCTGCCTTGGCAGGGGGATGGCCAGGGGAGGATCCTCAACTCTCAACACAGACGCGCCTCTGTTCGCAGCCCCAGACTTGACAAAGCACAGTTCTTGGAACATCAAGGTAAAATGATGAAGATGCTTATCACTTCGCTAACCAGCCTTCCGTTTGAAGACGCGGGCTGAGGCTGGAGTGTGTGTCTGTGCATGCTGTTAGCATCAGGATAGGAGAGGACGGCAGAGCACGAGCTCAGAGGGCAGCCTGCCAGCAGGGGAAGAGAGGGGAAACTGCAGACCCAGGGACCCAGAAAGTTCTGCCCCTGGGCCACTTTGGTGCCGAGCAAACAGTGGGCCCCATGCTCAGAGACCAGCCCCAGGTCACAGCCCAGAACAAGCCTGCCGACAGCCTGCAGTCAGCACAGAGTGTGCCACACACGCTCTGGCCTGTGACTCAGAGAACACAGGGCACGGGCACACGCTGTGGGGGATTCCTGTGCAGAACAGTAACAGGAAGCTGGCGAGCCGTGCAGAAAGCTGGGAGCTGCCCCTTTTCCAGAAAACCATGGTGTGACTGCTCTGGACACACCGAGACATGTGTCTACACATGTGTCCACTTGAAAACAAAAATAAACAGCAAAAAAAAAAAATACAGAAGTCATTTAAATGGGGTGGATAACACTACTCTCGTGTGCAGTCCGAACTCTGGGCATGAGATGTGTCCGCTGCTGACATTCGATTTCTCCAGGAGGACGTGAGCTCCACGCAGGCAGGAGTTTCTACTGCGCTCACTGTCGTATCGCCAGCGTCTGGCATTCACAGCATCGAATGGGTGAGTGGGGGGGACAGGTGGGTGGAGGGGTGCATTTACTCCAAATGCTCCCTAACTCAGCATCCTCTGGTCATTCAAGAAATATCTGTTTTCCCACAGGTCACCTGTCCAAAGTTTTGCAATGAACACATTTTTCATGCAGAGAAAGTTCTAGATGTTCAGCTCAAAAAACCCTGTGCTTAACTCACTTGCCAACATCAGGCTTCAAACTGTCCCCATACAGTGGAGTACCTCTTTGTCCAAGCCACGGGGAGAAGGGGTCAACACCGCAGACCTCTCTGGCTATGGACACCAGCTGAGCACCCCTACCTGGCAGCCAGACTCTGGGTATGGGCGCGGGAGAGGAGTGGCCCCAACCCCTATACACACACATGCCACAAACACGGTGAAGCCCCAGAACTCCCTCCTTTATCTCCAAGGGGTCGAGTCAGGGCTTGTGGTCCCACGTGATCTGCACGTGGGGGGCCCAGGATGTGGAGCCGCTCATGCAGCAGCATTTATACCTATGTTTAATTTCTGCTTAATAAGACAAGTCAAACGCTCTGCCGAAAGGCCGGCGGACTGCAAGACACGCATTTCCGGATTAACAGCTCTGTTAGAGATGGTTCCAGCAGGCAAATTACTTCTCTGTGATGTCCACAGTTAGAGCACAGAGCATATAAATCTCAGTGCACTTCGAATAAGCAGTTAATGCTCTGATATAAAACATTTACATCTCCACCAATTCCTCCTGCAGGGAGTAGCCCTGGTTTGCCGAGGTATTAAACCCACAGCCATCCATCAGCAGTCGCTCCAGCTAACCCGCGCTGAGGAGCCCAAGCAAGCTGCCCGCACTCTCGGCACAGGCTGATGCCTTCCCAGTCTGGAAGCTCCGGTGTCTCCAGATGCCTTCTGCCCATTGCTCTGCCCTTAGTGGCAGAACCTCTGTCCTGGCAAAGCCATCCTCCTAGCACCAAAGCCAGAAGCCTGAGGACCCCATGGGCTGCCCACCTTCACTCTAGTCTTGGACCAACAAACCATAGGGACCGGCAGTGGGCCCTGGTCAAGGTTCCCAGGCTGGAACCTTTCTACCAGGGTGGAAACAGGAGATGCGTACCATCTCCACAGAACTCACAACAACCTCGCCAACCAACCACCTTGCAAGACCAGTTCAAATGTCACCTCCTGTGTGAGACCTGCAGCAGCAGCCACCCCATCTCACCTCAGCTAGCCCGCCACAGCAAGTCACCCTTGATGTCTCTCTCTCACCCCCACCTCCGACCCAGCAGCGATTCCTAGAGCCCGAACCCCGCCTTCAGAATACATCCAGACTCACCCGCCTCTCATGCCCTCCACTGCTGCTGTGCTGGTCTGAGCCAGCCCTGACCCGCATCACTGGAGGGACCCCCACCCCACACCTGCCAGCCTTGGCACAGTGGGGCAGCCAGAACCATCCTCTTCGAGGTCAATCAGATGGCACTGCTGTGTTCGGAAGCCCGCCCTGGCTCTGCATGCCACGCAGAGTCCTTCGGCTGGGTGAGCGCCCTGAGTCCCCAGCAGAGCCTCTTCGCCGGTGGTGGACCCTGGCTGTGTGCTGAAGTCAAGGGATTGTGCTTTAGAGAAACATCTGACACGCATGCAGGTTACGCAGCGTGACTAACAGGAAACCAACTGCATCGAAGTGATCCACTTTTCAACTTGTGACACAGTCACATGTGTGCATTAATCCACAAGATCTTGTGGCTGCTGTAACTTCAAACTGAAGATAAGCAGAAATATTTCAAGATATCTGGAATCATTTTAATACACAATAAAAATATCAGTAATTTCCACGGTTGATAAAGGGACAGATGCCTCTACTTCTGCAGAGGTTTTTGTCACTGTTTTGTTTTGCCTACAGCCATAATAATCGAAAGGTATGAACATTTCCTCCAAGGTTAATAAAAATAAAGGTGTCATCCTTCCCCCCCAAGCTCAGAGACCCCATCAGCTCTACCAGGAAGCCCTCGAGGGCCCAGGGCAGCAGGGTAAGGGCCACAGCCCCCGTGACCTGCGGCCTGGCCCGCTGTCCCTGAGTAACACCCTCACCTCCTTCGGGTCTCTGCTCAGACCCCACGCTCTCACCACTTCCTTCACAGGGCGCTCAAGGCTCCCCCGCACGCACTGCTCCCGCCCTCCCCGCCAGCCCCGCCAGCCCCGCCTCAACCTTCCACGTGGAATGTCCCCGTCTCCCTGTGCCTGCCTCTGTGTTACCATTTTGCAGTCTTCCATGTGTCCCTGTCTTTGTGAGGGCCCTCCTGGTTCGGTTCACCTTCGGGCACCAAGCACCCGGATCCGGGCCCGAGCCCCCCCTCCCCGGGGCCTAGGAGCTGCTCTATGGACAGACGGAAGAACGAGCTAGCGGAAGGACAGGGGCAGAAGCCGGCCTGGCTGCCATGCAGGCGGGAGGCTCACAGACAGCAGGCACATGCCTCGGGTGGGGCCCGTCACCCTGGCTCTCGACTGAGCACTTCACAGGGGACCCACAGAAGCTGGTTCTCAGTTTGAAGAGATAATCCAGCTAATAACAGGATTAGTTCAGGCACATCCCCTAAACCATACACTTGAAACCTCTACCTGGGCAAATGTTTGGCCGGCCTCTGCCAGGATCGCTGCCCTCGCCAACCACAGGTAACTCTCCATTGAGCACAAGTCGCCAGCTCCGCCAAGTCACCCATGGGGTCTCAGGGGCGAGCAGCCCGCCTCAGGAGGCCTGGTGTCACCCGTGCCACGGGTCCCCGCTGCACAGCCCTGACAGCCTCCACCACCTACTCTCACCTGTGCCAAGAAAAGTGATTATGCAGGCAGTACAGAAAAGGAGACCCCAAGAGGGCAAACACCAGTGGCTCTGAGCTGACAAGTGACATGCAGTAGCCCCTGGGGAGGCAGGCTCCAGGCCTGTGCCAAGCCCACGTGGGGCACGGGGGCCTCGATGGCATCTCGGGTGCCAGTATACAGAGGCTGTGCCGAGAGGGCGCCTGCCTACTCGCTGCTATGGCTTCTGCCACCTCTACACTCCCTAGTCTTCTACTGGTCCCTGGGAATCATGAGCTGGCAACAGAAGACCCCAAATGAAGGGGTAGGCGATCAGGAGCTGTGACAAGGCTCACAGGGGTGGCATCAGCCAATGGCCGGACAGCAGCGGGAGCTGAAATGTTCAAGGTGGGGGCAAAGGTCAGGGAGAAGCAGCCACACAGGTGAGTCACAGAAAGTGTGATGAGACAGGACTGCCCCCGCTCCACAGCCCACAGTGAGACCACAGACAACTTAACCCTCTCAGAGCCGTGCCACCCAATACAGTGGCTGCTGGTCACATGTTGCTAATTCAAATGAATGTGGATCAAATTAAACAGCCGGCTCTTCAGTCTGCTCGCCGCATTTCAAATGCTTGACAGCCGCGTGTGGTGGCTGCTATATTGGTCGGCACAGAATAGAACCATTCCTTCATCACGGATTAAGTTAAATAATATAATTTCTATTAAATATAATCCCAGCCCCACGCCCAACAGATAGTAAGTGCTCAATACCCTTCACCCTGCCCATGAGCTCCAGTCACTGCTGCAGCAGCCTGTCCCTGCTGGTGCCACCTCCTTGAAGCCCTCTTGGGTAGCAATGCTCAGTCCCCAGAGCCTGGCCCCCCTCAGAGTCCAGAGATGGATGACTGTCCTCTGTGCTCTCCGTTGCCACCCCACCCCTGTGACGCTGTTGCCCCATTTCACAGATAAGAAAAGCGGAAGCCCTGAGAGGATGAGAAATGGACTCAGCACCAGGAAGCTGCACACTGATAGCACCACAGAAAGGTCTAGAAGAGCGGGCTGCAGGTGGGCCTCCAGAACAGACTTCCAGAACTGCATGGAGCCCGCCTGACGACCTGAAGTCAGGTGTGGCTGCCAGATTGATAGCCTCCCAAAAATATCCAGTTCTTATACCCAGAACCTGTGACTATCTTACATTTCCTGGAATGGGGAATTAAGGTAGCAAGGGGAATTAAAGTTGTAAATTGGCTGACTTTAAGATTAGAAGATAATTCTGAATTGTCTGGGTGGGCCCAAGGCAATCACAAGGGTCCTGGAATGTGGCAGGTGGAGGCAATGTCAGTGATGCGACATGGGAGACGGCAGGGTCCAGAGCCGAGGAAGGCAGGCAGCCTCCAGCAGCTGGGAGAGGCACGGAGACAGGCGTTCCCCCAGAGCCTCCAGAAAGGAACAGAGCCGCCCTGCTGACACCCCAATTCAGCCCAGAGGGGCCCGTTTCAGATTTCTGGCCTTCTGAGTACGTAGAGGAAGAGTCATGTGTTGTGGTAATTTCTTACAGCAGCCACAGGAAACTAATACATACTTCAGTATTAAAAGTAGGGAAAGCGGTATGCTCTAACAAACACCTGACAGAGTCGAGGTGACTTGGGAAGGGCACCGTTGCAGAGACTGGACACATTCTGCGGAGCGCGGTGGACAAAGCCGAGGCTGCCTCGAGCAGACCACGGGCATAGATGTGGGTGTTAAGAGCTCTACTAGCACGTACTCAGTGGGCAGGAGGAATGTGGTTTTGGAAACCTAAATCACCAGAGGGTGAACTGTCGTGAACAAACGATTAGCAGCAGTACAGACAGTAAAGGTGCCGCCAGCTAGGGCTCGGGAGGACATGAGGGTGTGTCTGTGGGGACTGGAAGGAACAGGATCCGTGTTGCATGGTGGCAGAAAGCGTAGTGAATGGTGCCCTGAAGTTACATGGAAAGCAAAACTTGCAACTCGTATAGAATTCCAAAAAAGTGTCGAAGGTATGGCCAGGTTTAGCCTTGCTGCTTATAGCAAAATGCAAAGGGAAAGAGATAAACTGGCGGAAGAACTGGTAAATGAGAAGGGACCAGGACTGGATGATTTGGGAAATTCTCGGCCTACCCAGATTGCAAAAGACACTAAAATTCAGAGATTTGTTGTCAAGGAAGCATGTTCTAGGGTAAAAACTGAGGGTGTGGCTGGGCAGTCTTTTGCTAGAACCTCAGAAAGATCAAAAGGTCAGGGTGTTCAGCCACACAAAAGGCTCTTTGAAAAGACTGAGTGAGTGACTCACAGATCCCCTCAGCCGTCTCTGCAGATGCCAAACAGAAATGAGATGACTGAGGAAAGATCTGTGGAAGAGGAAACCTACAACTTTCTTGAGAATGACATACCAGCAGAAACACTGCCAGTTTGTACTGAAGGGGACTGTGGGGGACAGAAATGAAAGACAGCTATATGAGCTCTAAAGTTCTCCAGACGAGAGGCAAGCTGATAAGACACCTCAGCTGCGAACACCTCCGACTTTTAATGAAACCAGAGGAGGACTCAGAGGTGGAGCCAAGATTCACAGAAGAGGCCTTGACCCAAATGGCATGTACCCGACTGGATTTCAGAACTGCTTGGGACCAGTGGCTTTTTCATTTTCCATTTTCTCCCTTAAGATTTTTTTAAATTTTAATTAAATGTAATTGGGGTGACATTGGCTAATAAGATTATATAAGTTTTGAGGGGCATTGTGTGTCTATCGCCCAAAATCAAATCTTCTTCTGTCACCATATATTTGACCCTCTTTTCCCCTCACCCTCCACGCCCCCTTCCCTCTGGTGACCGCCAGTCTGTGTCTGCTTCTGTTGGTTTTTCTTGTTTGCTCATTTGTTGCTTTTAGTTTTAAAGCCCACATATGAGTAAAATCACACGGCTCTTAACTTTTTCTGTCTGACTTATTGCACTTAGCCAGTGATACATGGAAAGATGCTCGACTTCACTAGCTATCAGGGAAATGCAAATCAAAACCACAATAAGATACTGCCTCACACCTGCTAGAATGGCTGTGATGAACAAGACAGCTAATAAGTGTTGGAGCACTGTGGCACAAACGGAACTCTCGGTCACTGCTGGTGGGAAGGTAAACTCACACAGCCACAGTGGAAGACAGTGTGGAGGCTCCTCACTGTCTTCTTTTTTGAACAGAAACTTCTATAACTGTTGTCTCTGCCTGAACAGAAAATTTGTTTCTTGAATGTCACGGGCTCATAGATGAAATGGAATTGTGCCTCAGGACGGGTCACACCCAGAGCCTCCCTCATACCTGATTTAACAGGGGATCAGGAAGCTGCCGTTGGAACCACTAACTTCAAGAGCACTCCATAGCTGCAATGTCCAAGTGCTGTCACTGCCACCACTGCCTCTTCACACCCACAAAACCAGTGCCTGGACACTGACTCTGACATGGAAAGGGCAACAGTGTCATGGCCATGCTTACTGATGACAGGCCTGCTGCCCAAGCACCAGGAAGATGGTCTCCACCTCATTTCTGCCTTCCAAATCATGCACAAATGCATCTATCTGATAGGATCTACTTGTATCAGACTTCAGTTGTCAGAAGATCTGAGGTATACAGTCTGCCTTATTTACACCTGTACACAGGAGGGTCCGCCGCGAGGAGGAGGTTGGAAGCGCTGCCTAGTGCCAATCCACTTCGCCCGCAACAGTTACCCAGAGCTATCATTTCTTCCTCCTCAAGGAAACCAAATCAAAGAAACACAAATGTTCCCAATTTGCAGATGAGGAAATCGAGGCTCAGAGAATTTAAGAGACTTACACAAGACCACAGAGCTAGGAAGGAACAGGAATGAAGGCCAGGACCCTAAAGTTAAATCACAGCTCACCTTGTGAGTCGTCGCATGCGTGTTAGAGCCTCCTGGTCCTGCAGGGATCCAAAATATACGGTAAGCGAGAACTGAGTTGCATGTTCAAAGTAATGGCCAAAAGTTGTACCAAAACAAACCTTACAGACACAGCGAAGGCAGTGGAGGTCATTACAATAATAAGCAGTACTGGAGCACACGCTGCATACTGGGCACTGCTCTAGGTGGGGGGAGGGGTGCAGTGGCGGCCAAAAGAGACGCGGGCCCTGCCTCTGCCTGAATGGGTTTACAGTGTGGAGATGGGGAGAGGTGTTGGTCACACCACCACACGAAAGGACTCGTAAGTCAAACCTTGTGAGAGCTAGCAGAGAGAGGAGCTCGTTGTGCCCGCAGAGGACACAATGGGAAGCCCAGACCCATGCTGAAAACCAGAGAAGGCTGCCTGGGGGAATTACACTTATACCAAGAGACTTTGACTCTCATAAGAGGAGCTGGTTAATTTGAACTGACCTCTTACAGAGGATACCTTACAAACCCTGAATGATAAGTAAGTCGCAGCCATGTACTGTACAGCGTGGTGACTCTAGTTAACAATTCTGTGCATTGCAGAGTTGCCAAGGGAGTAAATCTTAAAAGTTCTCATCACAAGAATGAAAAAATTGGAACTATGTATGGTGACAGAGGTTAACTAGTTTACTATGGTGAACATTTCATTATATATACAGATATTGAATCATGTTGTACCTGAAGCTAATGTTGTATGTCAATTATACCTTGATTAAAAAATTAAATTAAATTAAAACCCTGAATATTTTTAAGTCTCTAAAAAGAATCAGAAAGCTAATAAGATAGTGAAGAATTCATTACCAGGCCAAAGGCGAGGATAAAGACAGACAAGTTAAGCACTTAAAGCTACTTTTGCCCCAAGGTCACTTTCTGATCCAAAAGAACAGATGCAACATTGACCTATAGCTGTGGTGACCTCCTAGGGTGACAGGGACAAAAGTCAAAGCCTAAGTCCTACCCGTGGTGAGGAGTTTAACTCCCCACATACAGTGAAGCTGGGCCTCCAACAGGCTTTGTTCTTGGTGAGGCTGAACCAGAAATAAACTAGCCCTCTGGTGGGCCTGCCCTCGTGGTTCAAATAACCTGAGAGCTCGAGGAATCTCAAGTTTGAATTAACTGGTAGTGCCCCCAAATCCCAGCAAAAGCAAATGAAAATCTGTGAAACAATGGCCCTTACAGTATTTTTTTCAAAATCAATGACCAGAACACAGTCAAAAATAACTAGGCACATAAGGGAATAAGACGCCATGAATCAGGCAACTGAGATAAACTCACAACATTTCAGATAATGGAATCCTCTCACAATCTAGAAAATGACTATGTTTACAATGCATAAAAAACCAAGATGGAAAATATCTACAGGACAACTTCTTGAAGAACTAGAGGATTGACAGGAGTTAACAAGGTAGAAGAGGCCCAGTGGCAGGGGGTGCCTGGGAGAGGCAAGGCTTTCCCAGCAAAGGGCCCTTGGGCTCCACGCTGCACCCCACCACAAGGCCTCTGAAGGTTAGACATTGTAGAAAGAGGCCAGCATGGCTGGAGCACAGAAAACAAGGGACAGGGCACAGTGTGGCATTTAAAAGACAAGATGAGTAGAGACTGACTCTGACAGCATTTTGGCCTCTGTCCTGAGAGCAACTACTGAAAGTTACTTCTGAAGGAGCATGGACTGGTTTTAAATAGAAGTTGCACTGAACAAACATGGGTTTCCAAAGGTCAGTCCAGTCCCCAGATCGGCTCTGGAAGGACCCTTTTCCCCCTTTGCTCTCTGGGAACTCACACAATGTCCCTGAGTCCCACACTGAGCTGACACTGCTGCCCTCCCTGAGCAGACAGAAAGAGTGAGACACTGAGAGAGTCAGTGACCTGTCTTGAGGGACCTGTTGAGTGACTTAAGTATGAAAACAGACTTCACCTGAGGCTACATCACAGAAAAATAAAACAGGAAGTGGGGCAGTTCCTATTGGCAGAGTCAAGCAGGGGTCCCATTGCCTGAGGCCTGCTGGGCCTTGGTACCCACATCTGTAGAGAGAGCCCCCACACCACGGTGGCCTCGGGCGGTCTGCGCTCCCAGCTGACATGAATCAGGTATCCCCAGCAGGGAAGGCACTGTGTACGTGTGTGCATGTGCATACACACACGTATGTATGCGTAGGAGGAGGGGTGGGGCTGGCAGAAGGATCAAGATTTTCATCGTCAATGCTGAACTGAGCTTAGAAGTGCAGTGTGGCTAAGGTTTCAGGGGAGCAACCCCCACAAAGTGAGCCACATTTTGGGGGGACAAACATACCTCCCCAGCAGCTCACGAAGCTCCCCCCTCCTCAGGCCAGGTGGGAGGCACTGTGGCTACATTGCTCACCCAGAGCCGAGCCACCACCACCCACAGATCGCTCATCACCCCCTGCCCCCACCGGCCTTCGCTCACTAGCCTGCCCCTCACCTCAGAGCGGGCTCCAGAGATTCACAGACCAACACCCACTCCTGTCCCCTGCTCTGAGCCTGCCAGGGGTGCCCCCGGGGGAAGCAGGCAGACCACGGTCAGCCCAGGCACCCCGGCAATGGTAGGGCCTTTGAGGGGAAAGTTCGTTTCATCAATCAGCCCATTGTTGGCCTGCCAAGCGCAGGCTCGTCCTCCCCCGGTGTGTCACTGGGCGCTGTTGACACAGATGTCAACTGTGAAGGGTGCCCTCCGCCTCCCTCCTGGGCGTCCTGCAGGCCTGGCACAGGGCCTCTGTCGCAACGCTCCCACTGGCCCCTTGCAAGAACCAGGATTGCCACACCTTCAGAATTGCCAAAACTTGACTGGATACTTCATCATGCGATTGGCCATGGCGGCTGCAGCTGACATGGACAGGTATGGCAGATACTTGACTGTTTGCCAGATGACAAATCCCAACTGAGTGAAACCTGCAGACTTCACAGTATCTGCAGTGCATGCTTCCTCCTGTCCTCCAAAATGGCAGGCCAGTGGTAGCTCTCTGGGGCCCGTTTCCAGCAAGGGAAGAAAGGGGCCCCGTCTCCACAATCTGCACACAGGTAGGCCCTGCCAACAGTGAGGAACCGTGGCACTGGCCAAGCTGCCTCTGCCCCCTCCAGATCCACCCTAAACCTGTCTCGGGGGAAGATTAGGGAACGGTGGGTACAAGGGGGCTCCAGTGGCTCCGTTCCATTCCCGTCCTTCACCCGTCCCAGTGGACCTCGGGACAGAAGACAGTGTGCCGTGGCAATCCACAGATGGGAGAGACCATAAAACTGCCAGAGCGTGATAGAGTCCTGAAACTCACTTAGCACCAGGTCCCGAGGAAACTGTTAGAGTGCAAGAAAAATACGTGATCCATGGGCTATTTCACTCCATGGGCCACAGTGATTCTGTTCAGTTGTCTGCCATGTCTGTGACTTCCAAAAATGTCCAAAACCATGGCTAAGGCCACGGGAAAGACAGGAGGAGGAAAATAGCTGGGGGCCATTCCTGGTGAACTCCTAGTCTGGTGGGGAAGAACACATGTACACAGACACACACACAGGGACGGTAGCACAAGGCAGGGTATGTGCCCAGGGACCGGGTCGGTGGGACTCTGAAGGAAGGAAAATCGCTGTGTGCTGGAGGAGACAAGGCAGGCAGGTTTCCCAGAGACAGTGGGTTTGACCCAGTTGAGCCAGGTAAAATCTAGGAAGAGCAATGGCTGAACAAACCAGCAAGTGGGGACGAGTGTGATGCTGTGTAAGGACCTTCAGCCTGGAACCAGACAGGGGGAGACCTGGTATGAGCCACCGCCACAACTGTTACTCAGGTAGGGAGACTGAGGCTGGCAGGAAAAAGGGACTTCTCCAAGTGCTGTCAGCCAAGTGGGGACTGGTGTCCCAGGCTCAGCCCATTGTCCCGGCCACCACCAAAGGAGGCCACACCAGTACGCCCTGGGCTCCTTCTCAGGGTGTGCTCTTCTGCACAGCCAATAAACTCTCCCTAAGACAAGGCAAGGGTTCATCCCTGGAGCCCAACCCTCCAGAGCTGTAGCAAGAGACTGGGGAGAGGATCAGGCGTGAGGAACCAAGCAGCTTCCTGGCCTAGCCCAGGCCAAGATAGGTTGACAGTATAGGGTTTTAGGTCTGCTAATTTTCAAACATCGGTGAAAGAATTATTTTGAAATCGCATCCAATTTTGAAATTTCCCCATGATAAAACCGAATCTGATTTGATATCTTGGGCAAAGGCACAGGATTTGGTAACTGGTCTCTCCTGTCTTCACGACCTTGGGGGCTGGCTCCATAAGCCCTCCTCTGCAGCCTGTCAGTGGGATGGGAACTGGCATGGTGCAGGGCTCTGCCCTGGGAAAACGCTGCTGGCAGGAGGCCGCACCTGTGGGCAGCAGCCGAGGCCCCAGATTCCCAGGCCTAGCACGATGTGTGGCGCACAGTAGTGCGGACACTGAAATTCTGAAAGTCATCCTAGTGCCTCGGTCTGCCTACCACATGAAGTCAGCCCATAGTGTCCTCACTCTGGGAAGCTCCCCCACGTTGAACAGGAGTATTGTAAGGAAGACCTCTGAGTGTCACAGACTGCACAGCCTTGGCCCCTGACCTGGGTCTACACATGTAAGACAAGTCTTCGAGGAGTCCCAGAGCAGCTAGAGGGGCCTTGCTCTCACTGCAGGGAGCAGGCGCCCTGGCAGCTCCCACGGCAGACCACAGAAGGACACTTTCTGTGGGAAGCTGCAGAGCTGAGGCCACCAGCCCTTTAACCCAGAAAGTCCTTCAGAGGGCCCATTGCCCAGTCCTGTCACATCTTAAATACCACCTGACCCCAAGTATGGTCCCCAGAGGAAAAGAGCAATTGTAGTCTGCTATGCAGTTGCAGTGAAGAACATTCTGGAAGACCAGCCTGTTTTCCAAGTCAGGATTTCTTTCCTGGGATACAGGGACCAAGAAATCAAAGTTGATGCTCTACATCAGCAATTTTCAACCTTTTTCACCTCATGGTACACATAAACTACTCAAATTCTGTGGCACACCAAAAAAATAGGTATGATTTTGATTAATTTATCTGCCCTTTTTACTCCAAAGTGTTTTTAAAATCAGATATTTATGCGTGTATATAACGATTTCCAATACCAAGAATTAACCAATCAGATGCAACCTTATTATGCGATGTGACCAATAAGACGCAACTCTGTTATAAGACCTGTATATTATGGTTTACGACAGGGCATTCACACCAATGGCTATCATCGTGTTGGCTGTTGTCACTTTTTAATTTGACAATCTAAGAGAAAAGAGCTGACTAAATGGTCAGCGGTCGCGTGTTTTAAAATGCCCTGCAGCACGCCGGTTGGGAGTCGCTACTCTACGTGAACAAGCAGGGAGGTCTCCCAGGGCGGGCGCAGACTCCTTGGACATGACAGTAGTAGGTCACACATAAGATGGTGCAGTTGACAGCACCCGTCTTTTTTCCCCACCCCGATGGAAGTGCACCCATTTCACCCACAGCAGCACACATGTCTCTCCTGGTTGTGCAGCATAAGTCTCGACTCAGGTTCTGTGTGTGCTAAGTGCTCTAGTCATGTCTGCAAAACACCGTCAAGCACTGTGCGCCTGCTCGGTAAGCTTCCCCTGAGTGCCTACTCAACAGCGGGCACGGAACCGAGCAGCCCCCGTGCGGCGGGGCGGAGACTTTTCCACTGGGAACGAAGCAATAGAACACGCTCACGCCAAGCACCTGACCCTGCTCCCCACTGTGGCCATGACTCCCTCTCCCTGAGGAAGCTCTACGGAGACCTCCGAGCACGGTCAGGAGACCACGGGTTCTGACCTTGAACCAGCCACACAAGCGTCCTCAGCTCTCTGGGCCTCAGCTATCCCATCTGTGCAACGGGCACAGAAGGAGTCACCCTGAGTACCTCCAATGAGAGCCAATGAACAGTGGGGGTGGGGGTGCTAACAACAAAGGTGAGGCCCCCTTATCATAACTGCAGGGCAAGGGCGAGGAACAAGGTCAGGGTTCCCTGTTCAGGAAGAGTCCTCCAATCTGTCCTCGTGCCTTGTCTGTCCACAGCCCCTCTAAACAGGTCCCCTGGCCAGGCCACCACCGCCCCCTCCCACTGGAGCTGGGCCACAGCCCGAGTGAGAGCCAGTCACCCTTCCCGCCCCAGGTGGAGGCAGGAGAGTAAACTCAACACCCTGACTAATCCTGCTCAGCTTCAAGGCTAGCAAAGAGTTGGGGGAGCGACGCAGATCTCCATGCTGACTCACCTGCGAACAAGGTCATTACCCACAGGACCAGGGCTGGTCTGACCTGGAGGTGACCCTGGGAGTCTGGAGCAAGGCCCTCCCTCCACCGCGGGCTCTCTCTGCCGACACCTAGCATGGTTTCAGTTCTCGCCATGGCAGTGAATGTCCTGGGAGGCTGGAGCCTCATGAGAGCTCAGGGGTTGCCCGTTCGCAACTGTTGACTGTGTAGCACATGTGCCCTCATTGTTTTTAATGCTGCACACAGATTAACCAACTTAATCCTCATAACAAATCTGTGGGGTGTACTCTTATTATGCCCATTTCACAGACGAGGAAAGGAGACTTAGAGAGATTAAGAAACATGCCCATGGTCACAATAACTAGCAAGGAGCAGATCCAGGAATTGAACCCAGGCAGCCTGAGTCTCCAGCCGTGACCTTCACCTCCACGCCCTCACCCAGAGGGCTCTGGGCTTAGGAGAGTGCATGACAAGCCATTTTCCAAAGAGCCCTAGAGCTGCATGGTGGGGCCTCGGGAGCTGCCAAAGGGTGGGATAAGGCTCTGGCCCCTCCCCTGTTTTAACCTAAGTGGCTTTCTTACGCAGCATCTCAATTTTAAAGAGATGGTCTAATTTCATTTGTAAAACTGGATCCCACCACCAAAAACAGTTCTGAAAATTTTCTTCTTTAGGGAATTCCCAGCTTATATTTTAGGGGCTTCACTCGCAGGGACCTTTTCATCTGGGGGATGACAGACAAGGTAGGTCAGCAAGAAGACCTTGAAAGACTTTGGAATCCAGCTGAGGGCCATCTAACTTGGGGGCCTTGGAAAAGCCCCTCCTTTCATCCCTAACCCTCTCAAGCCCAGAAAAAAACAGGAGCA
Source organism: Tonatia bakeri (assembly GCA_004024845.1). NCBI lineage: Eukaryota > Metazoa > Chordata > Mammalia > Chiroptera > Phyllostomidae > Tonatia > Tonatia bakeri. Next base: position 56,170 of record PVIA01000532.1, on the reverse strand, counting down.
CAGGTCCAGAAATGTAAATGGCATCCACCAGTGAGTGGACTGGGGAAGCCGACCTCACACACATTTACACACTCACACTTCCACACACTCTATTTTAGCCTGTCCCCAGCAAAGGGCCCAGGTGAGATGACCTACCTGTGAGTGGTCTCCCGGTCCTGGTCAGCCACACCTGCATGTCGGGCATCCTTGAACATCGCCTGGGAGCCAAGAGCCCAGGAAAGGGCTCAGGTGCGTATGTCCTCCTTCCTCCCCTCCACCCCACTCTGACCTGCCAGCAAGCTTCTGAAGAGCAGGGGCAAGTCTCTCTCACCTCTGACCCCCCTGGGGAGGAGCACAAGGCCTCACGTGCAACCCCTGCTGGACGAGTGTGCGTGGCTGGGCTGCAGCCCGCCCCCTGCGGAGGCTGACCCCCTGAGCAAGCACAGGGCCCAACACCAGGCGGGCCCAGGGCCAGGCACTCCGGACCTGCTTGGGAGCCCAGCAGGCTGGTGACGTCCTCAGCCTCTGCTCCCTGTCCTTCCCTCTCTGGCAACTGTTTCTGCCCCCCACTGAAATGGGTCAGTTTCCACCAGGGCAAGAAGGAAAGAACAAGTGCTGTCAACTGGGGCGTCTTACGGTGTGACCCACCACTAGTACGTGCACATCATCTGTCCCCGCCCCGAGAGACGTCCCCCTGCCTTGTTCTCACAGGTCATTGCCTTTGATTTCTTGGTCCCTCTGCCCCAGGAAAGAAATCCTGTCTTAGAGGGTCATGGCTGTCATGGGGCCCGAACCTCTTCTCCCTTCCATGGAGACAGTGGTGACCATGGGGCACAAGGCAGGGCTGAGAACTGTCCAGGGGGAGGGAAGTCGAGACCACCTCTCCCTTCCCAGACCGCTGCTGGGGGCACAGAGGACCCTGCGGACAGAAGCCCAGGAGACCTTCAATGCTCCCAAGTGTATCGCATCGCATCGCCCCGCCCCTTCCCTGGCTTGCTCCTCCACCCTCACCCCCTTCTGCAGGGAGCCTCCACTCAGCCCTGAGCTCTGGAAGAAGAGCCAAGTTCCTTCCGCCTTCCCACCTCACACCCCAGGAACGAGGCGTCAAAACCTGGGGAGGGCTAGTGCTGTATGTGACCACACAGGGAAAAGACACAGACATGGCTTGTTCCATGGCCCCAACACAGTGTCCCCAAAATGCCTTCACTTCCCTGTGACTCAGTGACTTCCTGGAGGGCTGAGGGTCTCCCTCCCTGCTCCTCAGCCCCCACTGATAAGCAACACTGTGGACTGAGGGGTGTCTGTGCCGCTGTGGCCTGGCAGCCACCCTGCCTCGACCCAGGGCGCTGGTGGTGGGAAGTTGGGGGATGCAGCCCTGAGAGAATTATTCCCGGTGAGAGGTGAGCCCTCCCACCCCAACCACTGCTCCCAGCCCCGCCAGGAGGAGACAGGATCCACCTTACCTGGCCAAAGCTATCACAGGAGCCTGCTCAGAGGGACTGAGGGCCTCGGGCTGGACCCTCTGTCCCCCAAGTGACGAAGAAGCCAGGGAGTAGACGAGCCCAGAACGTCTGAGACGCCAGGCCTTGCTGACCCCAGAGAGCCAGCTTTGCCCCCGTCGCCCACCACACCTGCAGCGGCCTCAAAGCCACACCACACTCCCCCTCCGGTGGTGCCCAGGTAAAGATGCACAGAGGGGCCCAGTCACGCAGCTCACTCTGCCTGCCCACGACAAGGGCTCGCCCACGGCCCCCGCCCGCACCCCCCAGAAGGGGCGCCTTTTTCCAACCTCACACTGGCAATTACTTCCAATTACACGTGTGACAGGGCGCTGGGGCCAGAGCACTTACCTCGGGCCTACATTATGCAATGCTTGTAATCCTCTTACTTAAGGTGGAAAACCGATACGGCACGCTGAGTTCACGTGAATGACTGGAAAAATAATTCTAAGAAATAAGAACACTGCCATCGATATCACCTTACAGGCTCCCTGAAAGGATTAAAAGAATGCCTAGGTTGGATCTGCAAATGCACTCTGCGGAGCCCTCCTTGAGCCTTTTCAAGGCAAAGGCTGCTCAGGGGGAGAGGGACAGAGCGGGGATTCCATGGACAGGAGGGCAGTTCCTTTGTGGCTTTGGGGTGAGTTCCATCAGCTAGAACCCTGGGGCACCCCCGACCTGTGCCTATGGCCATAGCCAGCACCATCTGAGCCCCCCAGTCCCGATACCCAGGATGTGAAGGCTGGTGCTCCCCCACCCATGCCAAGCCTCCCAGAGCCAAAGCCCCACCCTTCCCGCATTTCTAAGGCAGGTCCCACCTTATGGGGCTGGAAAAGATCCTCAACAGCCTTGCCCTCCAGAACGTCCTGCCCTCTGGACACACAGCCCACCCCACAGGCCAGAGAGACAACCCTACAGTAAGGATCAAGAGTCCTAACAAGGCAGGGGGACCTAACAAGGCAGGGGCCCCTTGCACCCCCTTCAGAAGGCCCGTGGCGCAACATGGATTCTGTCTTCCCCATGATGGGTTCTGTCATCCATCCTTGCCAGGCTGCTATGCCACACTGAACTCACCTAAGGCCACTTGACACTCCAATGGCCACCCAGCAATAGGTGGGCAGGTGGGCAAGCAACAGGGCCTGCTCCCCCTCCCCCCAGTACCTACACCCCAGCGCAGGGCCTGCCCTTTGGATGGGAGGGAGCAGCCTGACACCAGCAGGTACAGTTACAGTGGCTGGGCCCATTAAAGCCTGGGAATAAAGAGCTGGCCTGGTAATTACCCCTAATCCCCTTCGAGCCTTTGTCTGCTGGCGGCACTGCCATGAGCCTAATGGTGTGAGATAAGAGGCCAGACTTCCCAGCCCTCCCCAGAGCTGCCTCGGGCAGGTCTAGGGTGGGGACACTCAGTCAGCTCAAGCCCACCAGGATGCCATTCCTAAAAGTCTCCTTTGACAGGGCCCCCCATGAAGAGGCAGTCCCCATGGCCCCCACAGGCTGATGAAGTCCCTGGGGCTATAAGACCATGGCAGCTGTGGTAGCCAGGAGGAGGGAGAGGATTCTGATCCTGGAGGGAACCGGTGTTTGGCCAGAAAGTTTGGGCCAGGAAGCTTCACACCACCTGGACCCAACAGGCATTTCCATAAGCACATTCTGGTCATGTTCCAGCACAGTTCCCGCACTCGAGTGCCACGCACAGAATGCAGACCATGACACAGAGCAGTTCACTGGTACGGTGTCCAGCTCTCAGCACTGCTGAATGGAGGGCCAGTCTGCTACCGAGGACTCAGTCAGTGGAGGGGGCACCCCAGACCCTGGACCTCATGGCTCCGCTCAGTATTTGCACCCCAAGGGGCAGGGGTCACACTCAGGAGCCCCAAGGTGGACCTCAACAGGACAGGACAGACCCCGCCTGTGCACACTCTCATTTTCCCAAAGACAGTCTTCCCCGCCTCTCTCTTACTCTCTCTTCTAATACAGACATGGGCCCTTCCCCACTTAAATGGGGCAACTCCTGGGGTCTGTTGCCAAATCTTCCTATTTGTCCAGAGAAGTTGGATGTCCAAAATTTGAGGCCGAGTCCGCAGGTGTCCGTTTGCAAGCCCCGTTGCCCTGGTCCCCTCTACTCCACCGCAAGGCAGGGTCCCTGCGAGCCAGAGCCAGAGCTCCACAAGCCGGATGCTGTGCACAGGGCTGGCCCCCGCCGCGTGCATCAACTGTGGGGCAGATGGGTTCGTGATGAAGGAGCCGTGAGGCAGAAAGGTTAAGTCAGCTGTGCGAGACGACCCAGCAGATGAGGACACAGATGAGCAGCGAGTCTCAGGCTCAAGGTTAAGTGTACCTGCCATACAGCTCCATGTTGTTTCCCTCAGGGCCTGTCTACAACATCAATAAAAATAGCCCTTCTTTCATTCTGTAGTTCTGCTATCCACAGTCGGAGTTTGAATTCCAGTGTTTCAAGTTAAAGGTTGTAAAGCCTCCCCAACCCTCCTGGCAGCAGACCCCTTCCAGGCATGACAACTGGGGACGCATGTTCCATGGGTTCAGTGCAAAGGCTTCCAGGCCTCAGCAACCCCACAAGGCAGGGAGGAGGAGCCCCTCTCTGAACCTATGAGGCCACTCTTGTCCAGTCCTCTGAATTCTGTAACCAGCAGCAGGCAGCGTGAATGGAACCTTGAGACTACAGAATCCTGACCTGAAGCCCCATCCCCCAAAGGGCTGACTATTCGGCTACCCAAAGCTACCAGCTCATGAAGACAAAGCACAAAAGCTGAGCTTCCAGCTCGGCATGCCCCTAGAATACTGCCTGCTGTAGTTATCCACTGGCACAGAACAGCATTACAAAGCTGCCGGAAAGGTGTCTGCAGGGGCTGCGATCTCATCTCAAGGCTCAAATGGGGAAGCACTGGGCCCTTTCAGTCTCACGTGGTCATTGGCCTCATTCAGTTCCTTGCTGCCTGCTGAACTGGGGGTTTCCCCGGCTTTCAGCCAGAGGCCACCCTCAGCTCCCTTGTCTGGTGACTGCCGTCTGCTCCTGCAGTGTGGCTGCATCTGAGCCAGCAGGGAGAGGGCCTTCTAGCAAGGCTGATGTTACAACCTTATCTAAGGTATAAAAGTGACATCCTGTCACCTTCACCACATCTACTAGTTAGAAGGAAGTCACAGGTCCCTACAACCCTCAAGGAGGGGAGGGGTTTTGTACAAGGGCATGAGTACTAGAAAAAGGGACTCACCAGGGCCCCTTAGAGTGTCCCCCATGCTGCCTAACACAGAGCAAAGAATTTTTTATTGCATAACTCCAGCCTCCAAGAAGCAGCTGCAAGCACAGGACCTCAGAAAGGCAAGCAAATCAGAGGTAACAGGTGCCTCTGAACGCAGAGGTCCAGTCGCAACAGCGAACAGGGTGGTGCATGCCTTCAAAGGGAGCAGTTACAGCCACCACCTGTGCCTTCCCTGGGCCTCATCAGCCATGTGACTACCTCTTCTCCAAACTCTCCGAAGACAGTGGGCCTCTGCTCTGGATTCTGGGGCACGAAGCCAAACCGAGGGAAGCAGTGAGGTGCTGTTCTGAAAACAGGGAGTCTGTGAAAATGGATGTGCTAGACAGCACCACCTCTCAGTCCTCTCTCCTCTTGGCCCCAAGAGGCACAGGTGTCAGGCTGGAACATCCCTCCTTGAAACTAACTGGACCATGAAAAAAAACTAACAATACCGGTATTCAAGCCCCCTGCCATCAGAAGAGCGGGCTCCTTTGTAATCGCATTACAGGGAAGCCCATTAGTCAACCCGTCTCCCCCGTGCCCACAAAACTTCCAATCAACACGTTGGTGCCTCGTCCTAACTGTGAGCCCAAGACTCATCAGACACTGTGAAGAGCCTCCAACACAAAAGGCAGCACAGCAACCGAGAGGAGGCAAAAGGAGCCCAGAGGAAAATACGAGATAAAGAGCGAAGGAAAACTCCAGAGAATCTCCAATTCATGTCATCAGCAAAACAAAGCAACATAAAGCACATATCAAATAAGAATTAAAAGCTACAAAAAACAACAAAGAGCAAAGCAAGAGCTCTGAGAATTAATAGAAGAGCAGGAGTGAGAAATCCAATGGAAGTTCATAGGATAACATTGAAAACAGTCTTGAAGAGCAGTTCCCAAAGCGTGGCCCCCACATGCCTCAGGGTGCCTGGAGCCCTGTCAGGGGACCCACGAAACCGGAAGCATCTCCACACTAACGCTAAGCCAGTATTTGCTCTGTTCCCTGTGCCGACACCATCACTGACAGCGCCAGAGCAGCTGTGGCTCCGACTCCTGGCCCCGCAACAGAAATCACGGCAGTGGCAGCAAACTGTGTCAGGGCCTCTGTATTCTTCTCCACCTTGCACTCCAGGTAAAAATAAAGGGTGAGAAATTTTCTCTCGAAAATAAAAAAGTAAGCCTTTTAAAAGAAAAACAACTGGCAATATTTGCTACTAACAAAATTTGAGATTTCAAGCAAAATTACAATTTTTTTTATTTTTTTAGATTTTATTTATTTATTTTTTAGAGAGGGAAGGGAGGGAGAAAGAGAGAGAGAGAGAAACAGCAATGTGCAGTTGCTGGGGGACATGGCCTGCAACCTAGGCATGTACCTTGACTGGGAATCAAACCTGTGATGCCTGGTTCGCAGCCCGCGCTCAATCCACTGAGCTACGCCAGCCAGGGCCAAAAATTACAATTTTAGGAAACGTATCTACTACCATCAGCCTGAGAGCGTATCTTTCTGCTCAGATCAGTGGTGATATTTACAAACCTCAATTGTTTGATATTATATAAAGAAATGTGTTGCCCTTTTAAAGATAGGTGTGACTCAGTGAGCCAACATTTGCTGAAATGATCGATCAATGATGTTACGAAATCAGGCGGAGGTAAAATTCACTCGAAGTACAAGATAGACCAATGGCTTTTAATGGAACAGAAGAAAGAATTCACTGATAAAGTTTCAGATCAACAGTGAAACTAACCTTTAAGAACTTATTGTAGAGTTCTAAGCCCTGGCTGGTGTAGCTCAGTGGTTTGAGGGCGGGCTGCGAACCAAAGCATTGCCGGTTCGATTCCCAGTCAGAGCACATGCCTGGGTTGCAGGCCACGGCCCCCAGCAACCGCACATTGATGTTTCTCTCTCTCTCTTTCTCCCTCCCTTCCCTCCCTAAAAATAAATAAATAATTTTTTTTTAAAAAAAGAACTTATTGTAGAGTTCTGGTATACTGTCAAAGAAAAATATCCACAGTTACCTGAAAAGACAATTAAAAATACTTCTCTTTTCCAACGACACATCTGAAGGAAACTAGACTTTCTTCATGCACTTCAGTCAAAACAACAGAACGCAACAGATCGAGCGTAGAAACAGATGAGAATAAAACTGCCGTATTTTGCTGTGTACATGTACACTTTTTTTGCCCAAATTCTTGAGGGAAAAATAAGATACGCATTATACGTGGGTAGTACTAATTCCATATTTTGATTCTTTTATTTATCTTATGCATTAAAAGTGTAACTCTGAAAAGCAATAACGATATCCATATGCAAAATAATACCCTGAAATATGATAACCGGTTCGGTTTCTAAACATAAATAAACAAAAATTTGAATTAAAAAATTAAAACGAAAGCTTTTTTTCCCTGAAAGTTTGGGCCAAAAACATGGGTGTGTATTATAAATAGCACAATACAGTATCTCTTAAGCCACACGTGAAAAAGAATGGCAAATGTGTAAAACAATGGCAACCATTCCACTAAGTTTTTGCTTTGAAAAAATATATTTCTACTTTTATAACTTATTTATGTTACTATGTAATAGCTCTATGAATTTTAATAATTTTTTAAATTTCTGGTTTAATTTCTACTATGTAACTGCCCACAGGTATTATCTATGCAGGCCAGACCCCCTGGGATGCTCCACGAACTCTAAGGGTGTCCGCGGATCCTGAGACTAAAAAGGAACCTGAAACTGACAGGTCTGAGAACTGCTGGTCCAAAGAGTTAAACAACAGAAGGATGGAAATTAGCACATAGAGTTAATTAGAGAATCAGTTCAAGAGATTTGGCATTAAAAAAATAAATAAATTCCAGGAAAAAGAAAATGGAGATCGGAAATCTTGCAATCAAACAAATTAATAATAATATAAGGCAAGTTCCTAGAGCTGAAGCTTCTAGATATAAAAGCATCGAGTGCCTACAGCAATGCACTGTTAAAATCCTATTAAGCAATGGAAATGTGACATTTCAGTGCCCTGGTGATGAAGGGACAACCCCCGTAGGCTCTGGGTGGGGGACGGGGGATGGCATGGAAGTGGCCACAGTGCGAGGACTGCGGCACGGAAGAACACCTGACTTCTCTATAGCCACACGGGGGCCAGGGCAACGATGGAACATCTCCGGGTTCCTAAGGGAAAGCAATTTCAACCCGGAATTTCATATTCAGTCAAACTGTCGGTCACATGTAAAAGTCAGAGATATTTCCAGACACACAAGATCTCAGAATTTTTGCCTCCCATGTGCCCTTTCTTAGGAAAATACTGGAAGTTATGTTGTTTGAAAGTGAGCACGTAAACAGGGAGAGAGGAAAAGGCACAGAGCTCAGGGGGCAGGACCCCACTGGACACCCTGGCCGATGGTGCAGAGAGGACTCAGATTAGCAGCAGTGCCTGGTGGGCAACCACCCAGACGGAAGGGAAAAACAGAATAAAGTTGACCTGATGCACTGGAACACACGGAAAACATGTCTGGGGAGTCAGAGAATAGGAGGATTGATAACAGACAACCAAGCAAATGAAAAATCAAATAGGTTACTGTGCACCTAATGCCAAGGGAAACAAAAAAAATCTATTGGGGAAAAAAACCTGATCACACTCCACTCCACGGATATACTTAGACCACTGTGGAAACTCACGCTGCTGTAGCCTGGGTGCTGCCACGTTTCAGAAAGACCGGGAACAGGGAAGTGTATGTGCGTCTCTCTAGTCAGGAAAGAGTCGTATTGAGAAACTTAATCCCCGTCTTCCGTAATCCAAAGTCAAAAAATGAGAAAACTGGACAAAAACTTAAAAACAAGATAAAGGTAATATAAGCCTATTATTTAGAAATCTGGTAAATAACAAAAGAAACAACTAAAAGAATTAAAAACAGTTACCTCTAGAAGGCAGAAGCCAGGGTCGGGAGGCATAGGGCAGCGGGCTCCTGCTTTTCATTATGAGCTTATTACTGGTTGGCTATGAATATATATATTCCCTCAATAAAAATAAAAGTTAAATTAAAAACTACCCAGGAACCAGAAGAGCCAAATTCCCCTCCTCTTGGCCTAATAAACATTCCTTGAATTTTTACTTGCCTCTACCCAGGAAGTGCCAGCCAGCTTTAAGTACCAAGCACAGTACAATTTGAGCACAAAGGAAGCTTGGGTCCCTCTGTCCAAAGGTGCCACCTCACACTCCTGTGGCTGATACTGAAGCCAGCCCAATTAACCCGGTCGTTGTCATCACCATTCACCGGACCTTAGTACAGGGCCGGCCTGGTTCACAGGAAGTACCTAGTGAGCATTACGTCATCTGGTGAGCCAGGTGCTATTTCTTGTCCTCTTTGTCCAGATGAGCCTGGTGCTCGGATAGCTGAGACGCATGGCCTCCCCCCTGGGGTGAATGGCAGAGTGTGGATCCAGGTGCTCAGCCCGTCTCTCAACTTACCCTGTACTTCTGAGCTGAACTCGACCCCTCCCTAACGAGGCTTCTGCACCCCCTCCCCGCAAACCTCAGTGGGTCACGTGCTCTCCTAAGGACTGAAGGGCACCCTGCCCATCACCCCGGATGCCCTCAGCCACTCCCATGTGTGTGGGAGAGCGGAGACCCTGCCCTGCTGGAGCTCCACCACGGGCGAGGGGAGGAGGCCGGACAGGCATTGTCCAGCGCCGCGTCTGACAGAGGAGGAAACTGAAAGCAGGGAGAAGAAAGGACCCGCCTGAAATCACTTAACAGGACCCCAGGTGGCCTGACCCACCTTCCAGCATCCCTTCTGCTACACCCCAAGTTGCCCCTTCCTGGTCCTCATTCTGACATTGGGGTCAGCCTATTTGCAAGGAAGAACCATTGGTGGGTTTCCAAAGGCCTGTTTGATTTACTCTTCAGTGAAAGTGGTGGCAAGTGGATGCAAAACAGAGACTATAACACATGCTGGGTTGTCAAGAGGGGAGGCCCGTGAAGCCTGGCTACAGGGGAGCAGGGGTACGGCCCAGGGACCAAAATATTCAGGCTTGGGGGGTCGGCTATGGGGAAGCCCAAGAGGACAGACACACACCTGGGTGTCAAACTGACCCACAGGCTTTAAGGGAAATGCCTGGCTTCCCAGAGGGTCCAGAGCTGTTACAGAGGAGCCAGGGCCATGGGGGCAGGGCAGAGAGGAGGACCAGCATCCCCATGGCAAGTTCAATGTCACTTCTCCTCCAGGCTTCCGCACAGGGCAGCCCACCTAGGGCAAAGGAAGTGTTCGCCCAACACTGACCAGGTCCAATTGTGCTGGAAACAACCTGCCCGAGCGTCTTTCCTGAGACTGAAGAGTCATCACACACAGGGCTGGGCACCGGGAGGCACTGGCGGATGCCTGCTGGATGAATCTGTAAACCCACAAAGCCAGTCGCTGCTCTGTGTGGCAGCAAGCTGGCTCTGCCCACGTTACCAGAGGTCTGGCTCCTTTGTGAAAACAAGGAAATGGTGCCATGGATACCGGAGAGTCTTCTTTCCCTCCACCGAGGCATGAATGGTGAGTTCTCAGAGCCAAGGAAGTTCTGTAAAGGATTGCCCTTCCCCCGCAAAAGCCCACAGCTTATCACACTCTAGATCAGTACTCGAAGTGTGGTTCCCCCATCAATAGCAGCAGAGTCCCGTGGAAACTTGTGAGAGATGCAAATTTCTAGGACCCACCCCAGACCCAATGAATCAGAAACTCTCAGTGTGGGTGGGGCCCAGAAATCTGTTCTAACAAGCGCTGCAGGTGGTTCTGACGAAAGCTACTCTGAGAGCCAGTGCTGTAGATGAACTTCCCCCCAAATAAGACCCCTCTGGTACAAAGCCGGCTTCTTCTGCCAACCCCCCAAAATAACTGATGTCAAAGATCACTCATTAGCATCAAATTCCTCCGAAATCATTTATTCAGCATCTGTTCTAAGTATATCTACGTAGTCTGCACAGGATGCACACGTGTCTATAATACATAAGAAAAGGGAAAATATAAAGAAGCTCCTAACTTGTTACAATTATGTGTGTTGGTGTTTGTGTGTTTTTCCCACCTCCTTCCCAAGATCTTCTGAACTGCCTGAGCATGCGACTCAGCTGGCCCTGGAACACCCACCCACCCACCCCTGGGGATTTGCCCAGAGGTGGTTCAGCCCACTCCAGATGAGCTGGGAGCTAAACTGGCCACCATCCGACAGTTCACACCCAGCCCGGCCCCAGGGCTTACAGCCTGAGACTTGTCTGAAACCTCAACCCCGGGATGCTGGATCCTTCCCTCCTGGACATTTTTTGGCTTCACCACTTGCCCTCTTCCTGCTCCACAAGTCACATCACAAAGTGCATTTCTCCTGCCCCACTCCTATCTGCCCGCAGCCTCTGATTGGGCCCCCACATTGGCTCCTCCCTCTCCTCCTCCAGGACTAACCTCACCCCATCGGCTCCAGGATGCTAGTAGCTCAGGGCGCCTCTGTTCAGAGTGCAGCACTGTGCTTCCTTGTTCCCCATGTCACTCGTGGGGAATCAGTCACAGGCCATGGGCTGTGATACCATGGGCTGAGCTGAATCTAAGGACAGCTCAGCCGGCCTGTGTATCCCAGCAGGGTCCCCCTAGGAGCATGCCACAGGCGAGGCCAGCTGGAGACCTGGCCCTGCCACAGAGACCCCTCTGAAAGCCTCATGAAAGCATTCCAGGATGTAATAAACCCGTCAGGCCCTGGCTAATTTATATCTAAGTGGATGATTTCCCATTTTTCAGAATGTAAATGTTTAGATTGCAGCATTCCCCTGCCTCGGCATCCGAGGTCCTGGCACGTAAGGGGAAATCAGCCTGCCTTTCCACAGGGATCCTTAGATGGAAGAGCGACAATGCCAGCACCAGTGGCTGGGAAGAGCTTCCTGCTCTCAACAGCGCATGTGCACACCCCCTACACACTCCCACCCCAGACACAGGACACCAGCATTTGCTTAATGTCAAGAATCTCACTTTTACAGGGAACAGGAGGAAAAATGGAGCTTTCAAAGCCAGGATCTCGAAGCCTGGAGAGCAACTCAGATTAGCTAGGTATTCCAAGACATGAGTCCTTTTATACTTCTTTCCAAAATGTTCCTCGTTTGCTCTGGCCTGAAATACATTTTATTAGATCTTTGCACTGTATAAACAGGCAAAAGTAGATTAATGGGAATAAATATAACACAACAATCCAAGGAAACAGTCCACTTTGGCTGACCAGGCCCTGAGTATCCACTGCCCGCTCTGTCCAGGGCTGCGTGTACTAACCCATGAGACCCTGCCGGCTGACACACTGGGTGGTCCCCAGCATGGGCAGTCCCCAGGAAAGTGAAGCCCCACCAGGCAACCATGAGCCCAGGGAACCACTAGCATCTCCTTGGTTCTGTACACACAACAACCAGCTCCCTAGGAACAAGGGAGCTCCAGGCAAGAGCCCACATGACAAACCACTGGCATCGAGGACTTTAACTGCTTCAACACAAACACCCACCATCCCTGCACCATGTTCCTGAGTTGCCCAAAATTCCGTTTGCTTTTCCCATACAATGGCTCTGCTACTGCTTGGTTGACTTCATCTTCATTCGAAACAATTTTGTTATCTCTCTTATCAGCATGCATTTAAAAAAAAAATCAAAATTGGGGACTTTTTGTGCAGCCATTTTAATATTGAAGATGGAAGGAAATGTGCAATATTTTTGGCATAGTATGCTTTATCATTTCAAGAAATGTAAAACTGCAACTGAAATGCAAAAAAACAGATTTATGCAGTATATGGAGAAGGTGCTGTGATTTATCAAATGCATCAAAAGTGGTTTGCGAAGTTTCTTGGCATTATTGACATTTCGGCCAAATAACTCTTTGCTGTGAGGCTGTCCTAAGCATTGGAAGATGTTTAGCAGCACCCCTGGCCTCTACCCACTAGAAGCCAATAGCAGGAGATAGCTGACACACTCAAAATATCCAAATCAATAAAGTTATTGGTGAAAATGAAAATGGATCTTATTTTGTGGAAAAAAACATACAAACTTTTTGACCAACCCAATACATAGACAGAGGCTGATCAGTGTAAGCATGAGCCCACAAATGACTTAGCCTTTCTCTTTCCTCACTGTCAAATCAAGGCAGAGAATGTCTGAGCCTCCCCCCTTACAAGGAATGGCGTGAGTAGTCCCGAAATGCACAGGGGGAAGTCTTGGGAGCCCTAGAAGGAAAGTAGCTTTACCCATCCAAGAAGACGGCAGAATCTGAGCCCAGAGCACTGGTGTGGCCCATGCTGCCCGCTTCTAGTCCACCACCTCCTGGCCGTGTGTCCCCGGCCAGTCACCTCACCTCTCTTCCGCCTCAGCTTCTGTACCAATAAGATGGGGCTGATATAGTATCAATCTCCTGGCCCATTAATAATTAACATGTATTGAATATTCATTGTCCTAATCCAAGGGGCGGCCAGGTGACATCACCTGAGAGTGGACCGCGGACCTCACTGAAGAATTTACTCCCTTGAGTGCATACTGACTGGCTGGATAGCGGTGGACGGTGTAGGCAGCGTTTGTGAGAATGAGTTCCAGCGTGAGGCTGGGCAGGAGGCAGACAGGAACCAGAGCTGCTCCTGAGCACAAGCAACAGGCTCGGGCCCACCCCGAGGGCCAGACTCAGCCTGCAGCTCTCAGCTCAAGCCAGTACCACCCCTCTTTGGTCAGGAGAGGCAATGTTGGGCAGTTGGTGTAATCACCCCTCTGACCAGCACAGCCACAGTACCCCACACCTGCCCCGGGGACCTAAGGTGAAATGAAGAGTCAAACCCATTTGGGGCTGCCCTTCACAGTCGTGTTGCCTGAGCTTCACCAGGTCACCTGAGGGCAAGGCGTTCAGGCCCGTGCTCCAAAGCAAGCCCAAGTTACATCCAACCTTCGCCCCAGGTCTGAGGCTCACGGGAGGCTGGCCAGTGCACCAGCGGGCCTCTGGAGTCACATCTCAGGTCTCTGCACACCAGACCTTGTCCCGCTTCCTGCTCAGCCCCCTTTCCCTGCCTGGTCGGCATCAAGGGGACAGAGGACTGATGAGGGCCACCCCCACTCAGCCCAATCAGATGGTCCACGGGACTGCCCCAACACTTCCCGGCCAACCTGGTCACACCCCGAGAGCCCTCCCTACTCCGCCATGGGGCAGCCTGGCGAGGAGTTTCATTCCATTAATTTTCATTCTGGTAATTGGAAGCAGCTCTCCGCTGTGCTCCTGTAGGATTTAATGAGCTACATAACGTCACATTTCCCACTGAGGCTGCTTAAATCTGCCTTTCTCCCAGGGATGCTGCCACCCCATGGGTACCCAGCTGCTCCAGGCCTCAGGCCCTGCCCATAGCCAGCATTTCCTGCTCTCTGGGGTCCAGCCTCCTTGGCTCAGGGCCAGGACCTCCAGCCTCCAGAAGGGCCTCGGACAGACCCCTTCATAGAAAGAAGAGTAGAATCCTCCTTGGACCCACATCCACAATAAAGGGTAATAAAGGTCTTTATGTGCCTATAAAGCAAAATTCCTGCAAAGCCTTTCCATCTCGACATGCCACGTGCAATAAAATGACTACTGCTTATACATGGCCCTTACGCGTGCCAGGGCCTACACACTCACACTGCCATCAGGTGACACACACATCACCCTGGGCATGAGGGGGAAGGCTGCACTCCACCTCTGGCACCTATCAGCTGCCAGGCCTATCTGAGCCCAGGAGACATCACGCTGATTGACAAGACCCACACCCTCAAGGCGCCTCCATTCAGAGGCAGGTAACGACTGAACTAAAGTTGCAGCTACGTGGTTTGAAGGCCTGAGAACACAGTGAGACAGGGAGCCGTAGCCATGTGGGGAGGGTTAATTCACGCTGAGGGTTGGGGGCAGACGAGTTCAGGTAGATGAGTACCAGATAACTAGAAAATACATCTACTGTATAGGCTGTGTCAGTGTATTAAGAATTACACATGGTAATGAGTTGTGGTGCCTGATGCAGTATTAACCTGCGGCCCCGCACATCTGGGCTCACTGAACTGTGAGATGCCCACAAGACCCAAGAGCTCGGGCAGCCTCAAGAGAGCTGTCGCTGCCACACCGTTATCGGCGATGATGTGAGGGGGTGGGGGCAGTGCTCAGCCTGGAGGCAGAGTATACCCCTCCCACCCAAGTCCTCCTGTCGCCACTCCTCAGGGTGAGTCTGTATGACCCCACAAGGGCCAGGACCTCGTCTGTCTGGCCCAGCAACCAGCACACAGCAGTAGCTCTGACTGGGTGAAGGAACCAGGCAAGACTCAGGAGATGCTGTAAGTGCTGCCCAGCCCCCACAAAAGACTCACCCCCCACACAGGCGCAGATGGGAAGAACCCCATTTTGTCCATGTTAACATAATGCTCAACTAGGACAACAGACTCTGCAACACCCCTCCACTTCCTGCTCTGCCAGGAGTGTGGCCCCTCAGCTCACCTCACCACAGCAACCAGGGTAATGAGCTGGGCCCACTAACCCCATCCTGCAGCTGAGGCAACAGAGGTGCAGCAAGGTCACCCAGAGGTTACACGGGCACACAGCCCATCCTGAGGGAGAAGCCTTGACCCATCCACACCTCGCCTCCTGCAAGGCAAGACAGGTCTGTCTGGACCAGGAGGTACGACTGGCCTTCTCCTGCACGCTTGACCTTAGGCTGAGCAGCACAACTGGCATGGGGACACAGCAGCGCTGGCCCTGCCATCAGAGGGGAGATGATGACTTGTGCCTTCGTTTTTCAAGCTTCTGCCACACACACCTGAGGTCGGTATCACACCTGCCGCTCAAGAGGTCATGCGCAGCAAGGGTTTGCTGCAAGCATGCTGAGAGCAAGAGGAAGATACAGAGGTGGAAAGAGAGGTACTGACAGAGGGCGGAGTAGGCCAGACTGGAGGGGATAGGAGGAAAGGAACAGGGTCTAGGTTAAGGCAGGAAATGGAGGTCCTTCGGCCACGGCCTAATAACGCTGACTAGGACTGGGCTGGGCATGGCGGGCCAGGACACTCGCATCGGACAGGTGGCCCTGGGTGGATCAGTCAGGGGACAACACAGTGAGAGGAATGTGGCTTTTTCCAAAGTCACAGACAGGAGAACCGAGTCCCAGGATCAAGAAGAGCAGCGTTGGGTAGAGCCTGGAGCCTGCGGCTCGCAGAGATGCTTAGCCTAAGCTCCCTGTTGTAGACCGACAACCTGCCACCTTCCTCCACCTGCCCTAGGGACCGCTCAGGGAGACCCAGAGCCAGGAAGGGCACTTCAGGGGGTCATCCATCTGCCAGGGGAGTGCTGAGCCCTTTGAGGAGAACAGGGTGGCTACTTCCCTCAGGAAACCCCACCCGGAGACGGGAGAATGGAGACTCCAAGGGGCACGGGGCTGGCGTGTGATGTGGCCCTGCCCGGGTTGACCATTCTGATTCAGAGGACACGGAAAGAGTGTCTGCATACTGGGTACCTGTCCTCCCCCATCTGCGGGGCTCCAGATGGCCGGACCAAGCTGCTCAGCCTCGCCTTTCAGTGAAGTCAGGGCATCAGCACCCATGGGGCTGGGACCCTCAGACCACACCCCTAACATCTGGGAAGCACCCAGGGCCCTTCAGCTGCCTGAAGATATTAAGTCCCTTATCATCAGTGATCACTGACAGGGTAGCAGCTACGTGCCAGGCGGTGAGTGAGGAAACTCAGGCTAGCAAGAGAAGCGCCCCTGCAAAGGTGAGCCAAGAAGCCCGGGAGCATGGAGGAACGGCTGCCAACTCCAGCAGTCAGGGGAGGCTTCACAGGGGAGGCCACACTCAGAGTGAGCCTGAAGTCACTGGAGTGAGTTACCACATGGGAAAGAGCATTTCAGGGACAGAGAAGAGCTGGTGCCCAGCAAGGCCCAGGGCTAAGAGGTTCTGAGAAGGACAAAGACCAGGGGCCAAAGCAGGACAGGCGTGGGAGCCTCTTCCCCTACTCCCACCCCAATCCCACCGGGTCACCGGCTCCAAGTTGCAGCCCTCTTTCCAGGGTACTTGGTTTCTCACAGCCTCCTGAGCAGCCAAGGATGCTCCCGGGGTGGAGAACTTGCAAAGCTGACCCTAATGATACCCAGCATTCACTCACTCACTCATTCATTCATTCATTCATTCATTCATTCATTCATTCATATTCTCTCTCTCTCTCTCTCACACACACACACACACACATTCTCTCTCCCGCTAAAACCGTCACAAGGCTCTGCTTTGCAGCCTGGGAGGCTTGTCCAACCAGCCACGCCTCCTCTCTCAGCTCAGTGGACCCTGGTGCCATGTGACTTGAGATGAGGTGGCAGGGGATGGCCCAAGTCACCTTCCTAATAGCTCTTTCCCTTCCTAGCAGAACCATGGCAACCTCTCTGCTCCTGGCACAGACGGAGCTGATGGAGGGAGGACCTGGTCCCCACCCTCAGTGGCCTCACAGTCTTTGTTCAGATTCTGAAATGGCACCACCACTACCCCTCCTGACCAGAGCTCATCCTCCCAACAAATATTTATCAAGCTCCCACTCCACCGTCAGCACTGAACAAGTAGATTTAAAAGTTTCCCCCCTGCCCTGGCTGGTGTAACTCAGTGGGTTGAGTATAGGCTGCAAACCAAAGGATCACCGGTTCAATTACCAGTCAGGGCACATGCCTGGGCTGTGGGCCAGGTCCCCACTGAGGTCCACGAGAGTGGCAACCACACATTGATGTTTTTCTCCCTCTCTTTCTCTTCCTCCCCCCTCTCTAAATAAATAAATAAAATCTTGAAGAAAAAAAAGTTTCCACCCTTAGGGCATAGCAATAAATCCCTGTGTCCCGCACAACTTCCAATTCGCACATTCAATGAGTACGGATGAGTGGGCCTCCAGCTTGGCCCCACTGTTGTACACGTCGGGAACACAGGTAGGAACCTGCCCCCTGGGGCCCTAGCCTTCAGGGGGCAGACTTTCTAGGGGGGAGAACAGACGATAAGCAAGTGGGCAAACGTGGTAAGGGCTGTGAAGATAAACACAGAAATGCGACACAGTGACAAAGGGCTGGGGGCAGCACCTTAGACTGGCCAGGAGAAATCTTAAGAGGTGGCTTTTGAACTGAGCTAAATGACAGGGCATCTTTTCCATGCAAAAATCTGGAGAAAGAGCACTTCAATCAGAGGACACAGGAAGTGCAGAGGAGCTAAGGCGGGTGTAAGAGCGGCTTCTTCGAGGAACAGAAAGGCCAATGTAGCTGGCCCTTAATGAGCGAGAAGGTGCTGTGAAAAAGCCCTTTACTACTTTGAGAAGAGCTTCAGTTCTGATTCAAGGCTAGACATGGGTCCCCACCCCCATTTACCCCTTTAGCACCATCAGGATGGGTTAGATTATGCTGCAATAACAAACAACCCCGAAGTCTCCATGGCTTAAACACCCACAGGGTTACTTCCTGTTTACATTACCCATCAGTCGTGGGTGAGCTGAGGTTTCTGCCCAGCCTGACCCTCACTCTGGGGCCCAAGCACACAGATCAGCCATTCTCTGCAATTCTATTCTGTGCCAGAGGGAAGGAGAATCAAGCTGATTGCATGCTGGGTTTTCACATGGCCACACTCAACACCAAGGGCACAGGGAAGCGAAGCCCTACCACATAGCCAGAACCATTTGGTGGGCGGGACTTAGGACAACCTTAGCGAATCCGGGTTTATTGGATGGAATCCTGGGGTCAATGATGAAACAGGCCTGTGAGCATCGCCATTGACGGACAGGCGCCAATGGCGCTAACAAAAGCAAAGACTCAACTCTTCAGTGGGCGTGTTAGTGGGGTCCTAAAGCGTGCATCTCTTCCCTTTGCACCCTTGGTGAGCCCCCCTCTGACTGGGTCTTTTTCTGGGATGGGACCCACGTGAACAGCCACCCACGAGGCCTGCACGAGTCAGACTCCTATCCTCCACCTCCTCTCCCTGGCCCAGATCTGCCACCACAGGCAACCTGTCAACTCCTGAAGGGGGCAGAAGGTGGTCTCAGGCAGCAGCCTAGAGTCCTCAGAGACTCTGGATCTGCTCCCCTGCCCTTCTCTCCCTCTCCATGGGCCACCAAGGAGAGGACCACAAATTCTGATGCAACCATGGTGCCTCTGGGTGAGGCCAAGAAATTTCCAAAACCATAAAGATGTCCAAACATTGGCCCAGCTTCCTCCAAACAGACATAAACTGCCTCGCTCACATCCGGGCCCACCACACCCCATCTCGGGGCCTCAGGCAGCCCATCACTGTGTGATGGGGAAAGTGGGGACAGGGGAGAGGAACTCAGTCACGCCCAACCCCAGCTCCCCCATGGCCCTGGGGTAGGGGTGCCTTTGATGGTGCTTCCCTTCAGCCCTCAGCCCAGCGGTGACAGCCGGCAAGCTAGACTCGGTGCCAAGCCGCCTAAACCCAGTTATTTTTAATCTGTTTATCCCATTTCGAGCTCTGTGTCACCACTTGTTATCATAACAGAGAGCACCTGGACGTGTCTTGGAAAAGCAACAAATACGCTTCGGAGAGTGCCGGGGATTGCCAGGAACGCCAACTGTGTTCCTAGCCCGATGCCCCAGTTGCGACAAACCAGATTCCTTTCTTCCCTTCACATAAAAAGCCTAATCCAGATAAGCCAGCCAACAATGGCGGCCTGGTCTCCCAAGACCTTCCCTCCCCCTCGTCACCCCTGTGCCTGGTGACCAGACCCACCCGGTGACTTCAGCCCGGTGCAGGGCTGAACACAGATCCTGGCCAAACACCAGCTCCCAAGAGTGTGAACAATGCCCCTCCCCTCCACGCGCCAGTCTCTGTCCAACCCGTCCGGCAACAGCCAGAGCAGCTGGGGACCAGGACGGGCCTGAAGGGCAGGTAAGTCCCTGAAATGGTCATCTATTTGGACAGGCCAAGAGGGCATGATGATCATCCTGACCAAGTCCTGCCAGCCCGCTCCCTGTGAGGCCACAGGCGAGTGCGGCGGGGCCCACCCTCTGCTCCCACTGCTGGAGGTTCCAGGCCACACAGCAGCCCCCAGAGGGGCTGGGGAGAGGGGAGCTCTAGTGGCTGGTCCCGAGCATTGCCCTCACTGATCTGACTCCTGAGGGGTTCCAAGACCCAGGCTCTGTCTCCCCACACAATTGCCATCGTCATCGTCAACGTCATCACAAGGGCTCCTGTGAACTAAGCACTTCTGATGCCCCAGAGCTGTGCCAGGCTCTTCAGACAGGGCCTGAGGTGACCCCCGTGGTGACCCTCATCATCATCGCATCAGCCGAGCAGGGGCCGTGGTCACCATCTGAGAACAGCAGGACCTGAAGTCATCCTCTGTGTCTTGTTCTGTCGGGCTCTCATCTCTGGTTAAAAGGAAGACGGGGTGAGAGGGGGTCCCCTGGGAATGCCTTCCCACCCAGATTTCACCAGGATCCAGGGGTCCAGGTCCAAACTCAGCTTCCGTTCTTTGCTTTCATTAGCGCCATCGGCGCCCATCCATCAACAGTGAAGCGCTTACCGCTCACAGGTCTGTTTCACCACTGACCCTGGGATTCCATCCAGTAAATGCGGGTTCGCTCTGGTCATCCTAAGTCCCGCCCACCAAACGGTTCTGGTTCTCCTCCTGACCGCATGGTAGTGCTTCACTTCTCTGTCCCCTTGATGTTAAGGGTGGCCGTGGGAACACCCAGCAAGTGATCTGCTAGCACCTCTCCACTGAGCGCCCACTGCGTGCTGGCTGTGGGTGAGGTGCTGGGCGGGAGACGCACAGGAGAAAGCAGCCATCGCTGCTCTCAGAAGGGTCCAGCCTGGTGGACAGACCCATACCCGGCCCATAGAGAGGGAGCCCCAAGGCATTGGGTGGGGGCGCCGCCCTCTCCATGCCCACTGTCCTTCCCGACCCAGGCCCTCAACACCTCGGAGTCTTTAACAGGCTTCGGAAGAGCCTCCTGTCTTCCGGTCCATCGCCACGTGACCCGGCACCTCTCTGACTGCGTCACTCCCCTGCCCACGACCCTTCAGTGGTTCTCATCGCCCCACATCCGTTCCTTATTGAGCATCCACCCTGTGCCAGCCACTGTGCCAAAAGCTGCAACTATATTGGCAGGCAAAACAACAGAGTATATGTCCTAGCTGAGGAGACAACTCTTGCTCTCCAGATTTAGATGTTCAGCGTCCAAGGGCACTGGCTCTGCCCTCAGACCCAGGAGTTCAAATCTCATATCTCCCACTCACTGCATGTGTTGGCTGTTACTATTACTACAACCACCCCTGCCACTGCTGGTCCCTAGGGCCCTGGGAACTGACCCTGGAGTGAACTGTGAGCAAAGTATGGCCAAGGAACAACTGCTCGGCAGTGCCCTCGACCTCAGTCTCAAGGGGTGTGAGTGTAAAGTAAAGAAAGAGGAAGACCCTGGGCCAGGAGAGTGCATGGCACAGAGGCCAGAAGCCACAGAGGACACATCTGGGGAGGTGGGTGGCAGGCCTGGGCGCAGGCTGAGCTTGGAAAGCAGGAGGCAGGGGCAGTCACAGGGGTGAACTTTGTTCTTTGTCCTTGGAGGCTTCCAAGTGGCGAGGAGTCAGCCAAGGAGCCAAAGCAGTGGAGACAGAGGGACAGGGGGTGGGGACGCTGTGGTCATAGAAGGTGCCTTAGGCCACGTGCCGCCAAGGGGCCGCCCTCGCTGGGGGCGGAGGGAAGACCACAGCCCCCGAAGAGCAGGCGGTTAAGGACGGAGAGCTCAGAGGGGCAAGAGGGGAAGAACAAGACCATGGCAGGGTG
Source organism: Tonatia bakeri (assembly GCA_004024845.1). Classification (NCBI taxonomy): domain Eukaryota; kingdom Metazoa; phylum Chordata; class Mammalia; order Chiroptera; family Phyllostomidae; genus Tonatia; species Tonatia bakeri. The sequence goes on along the minus strand of PVIA01000532.1, from coordinate 34,654 downwards.
TCCCGTAAGCAGCTGTGCTAGCCCCAGCAGCGGAGAAGCTCCGAGAGACCGCGTGGTGTCTGTCTCCCTGCCTCCAGGTGGGACTGCCGCCAGGCCAGGCAGGGAGAGGGGTGCCCCCCACTCTTCCCTGGGTCTAAAGTGCAGCTCCAAGGCCCTGGCTGGGTAGCTCAGTTGGTTAGAGAATCGTCCCAATATGCCAAGGTTGTGGGTGTGAACCCCTGGCCAGGGCAGGTACAAGGATCAACCAGTGAATGTATCTCTCTCTTAAAATCAATAAATAAAAAATTAAAGTGTGGCTCCATGTCTTTGTCACCATGGAAAGATGAAATCACAGCCATGCCCTCCAGCACCCGAGGCAGGCACCCCTCTCACCTGACCCCCGCCAGAGCAGCCCCACCAACACTGCCCCAGGTCTCCTCTGCCCCTTCCTGGCTGGCGTGTATGACTGAGTGTGAGCACTGGTGACAGGCCTCGGAGAGAGGACCTGCCCGCCACCAGGCACCCTGATTAAACCTGCCTCAGAGCCACACGTGGCTTTAACATGTGGAGAAGAGCTCAGCCACACACAGCCATATCAATGCAAAGCGAGACCACAGTGAGATACAATTTTTCACCGATCAGATTGGCAGAGACCAGCATGTTTGATACTGCCCTGCATCGGCGCAGGCATGGGGAAAACAGCGGCTTGCACTTTGTTGGTGAGAGAAGAAACTGGTACAACTAACATGGCAGAGTCGATTGAACTTCAAAACACATGCACACTCCGATCAGCCTTCCCGCTTGCGGGAACTGCTGCCACAGGCACTCATGCTCACTGAGACCCCTGCTGCAGCAGCACAGCCTATCACAGCACAGACAGAGGCATCCGCAGAGCCCACCAGTGGGGCACTGGTCAAACAACGTATGGCCCAGCTCTGTGATTGGAATACTATACAGCCTTCAAAAAGAATGAGGCAGCTCTATATGAGCTGATAAGGAATGAGTGTCAAGATAAGCCAAGCATTAAAGGAAGAAAGGAATGGCCATGCTGGTGTGTAGAGTATGCTGCTGTTTGCATAAACAAAAAAGTCTGGAGGTCTCAGATACATGCCCAAGCACAGACCCTGTCTGATTGACGGAGCACACCTCTGAGCGGGCACAAAGGATGCACTGAAAATGGTGGTTGCCTCTGGGGAGGGAAGCTGATGGCTGGGAACAGGTGGAAGGAGGCACATGTCACTGTGTACCCTTCTGTACCACATGCCCTGGGACGGTTTCCACTTTACTTTAAGGAAATGAACACAAGAACCCTCTCACAGGACGGCATTTCTCATGTCACATCCATCGAGATTCTCCCCGGCAAGCTGGCAGAGGCCAGAGCCTGCTCTCCCGCCCAGGGGGTGTGGGGAAGACCACCAGCCTCCAACTATATTGCTCTGCAGCGAGCAGCACTCCCACAAGTATGCCCACGAAGGCCAGTGCAGTGTACCCTGGAAAGACCCCTCCCCCGCCCTGGGAAGCATGGCTCTGGCGCAATGCCTACAGAGAGCTGCCCGTGGCTCTGGGAATGGCCACCGTTGACTAATTTCTGTACAAAATTCCACCCAGGATGAGTCAATAGCAAAGCAGACACGGTGATCCATGGGCTGGCCCCAAAGCTGTTGAGAAGGGTGGGGAGGCAGAGCCCTGGGTACCCCAGCCACTGAGAAAGAGGCCCCCTCAGATCAGGGGCTTCTCTGAGAATCCCCCTGGGCCCACCACATGCTCGGCCCCCTGGGATGGGGAAGGGGACCCTGCTCCTCAGCAGTGCCCCAGGCTGGCCCCTCACTTCCTTGGGCCTCTGCTCCACCAGCTGATGCCCCCTAGCCGCCCTGCAGAGGCAGCCACTGATTACGCAATGCCATTTATCAAGCCCTGTGTCTTCCAACAAGTCACCGTGTCCTGGCAGTAGGCCCGGGGGCTGACCCTTCCTGTCCCTACTGGGTACCTGCCCGAACAGGCAGGCTTTTCCAGACACCCAGACCCGTTCCCACCACTCACTGCCGGGGACGGCTGGGGCTGGCCTTTCGTTTCCAGAGCCCCAGTCTCCTTGTGTGTATAATGTGCGCGTGACCCTTCTCTCAGGGTTGTGAGGACTGAGTGGGCTCCCAAAGCCAGTGCAATTGCCACGTGGTCAGAGCTCAGTAACTGGTGGTTGCCATCAGAATTCCCAGGAGATCCACCCCATTCTACCTCCCCCAGATCTGGGCAGGGAAGGGCGACAGAATGTCCAGGGAGAGGAGGGCTGCTCCCCACCCCCGGCCCTTGGCGCTCTGCAAAGACCAGTAGCAACACCACCACCCGCACCTTTGTTTGCTCTCGGTCTCCTCTCCCGGCCAGCCAGGCCTTCCCAGCCCAAGCCCCTGCTCCTGGAGCAGCAGCAAACCCTTGTCAGCAAACAGTACATTAATTGCTTCTTGGCTGGGTTTCAAATGATATCACAGAACCGGGCTGCTAAATTTGAGCGAGTGGAAAAGAGGAGGGAGGGGCACCCGGCAACTGGCGCTAGAGCCCGGGATGATGGGTAGCTCCAATTTCTAATTAATTGACTGCTCAGATGGAACAAATCTGAAACCCCAACAGGTTGGGTGAGCGAGCCCCGGGCTGCCCGCCAAGCCCTGTCATCAGAGGAGAGCAACGCTCCTGCCCTTGACCACCTTTGGGTGGGGGAGCCCTGGTGTCCCACCTCCCGCTGTCCAGAGGGGCTACCAGAGCTTGCCCTGTGCCGGCCGGGAGGTCCCTGGACTCTTCAGTCAATCACTCGTTCAGCTGGCAAGTACCGAGCTCCCAGACAGTAAGGTCCCAGAGAGGGGGACTCAACTGTAGTACTCACAGTGGCACCCCAGTCCTAGCACAGGGCCTGACATAAAGTAAGAATAAAAGTTGCTCAGTGAATGCACTCAGTGAGAGGATGAATGAAAGGCTGAATGCCGAGCATGGCGCTAGGCTCTTGGGATACAACACTGAATAAACTCGGCATAGGTCGGGGCCTCGTGGCACTTACCTCCTGGTGCCAGCATTGCTGTTCACCAAGTAATGAGACAGTCAAAACCAATTCTGTAACCACGGTCAGTGCACGAAGAAGCCCCCAAAGGCCAGAGGCTGAGGACAGTGGAATAAATCCCCAACAGGGAGGCCAGGGACCCAGACACTAACAGTGAGGGGAGCTTGCCACCACCTGTGTGCTGACCCAGGGTGGCTGCTCTTAGCCCCATGCTCCCCGGGCCCACCCCACCCCCAACATGGCAGGCACTGGTGCACCCTTCACCACAGACAGCCACCCACCCAATGGCCTCTCCATCCACTAGGTGGGGCCCAGGTTGGCTGGGGACGAGTCCTTGGAAAACGGTGCCTGCGGGGCGCTGCCCTGAGGCAGCAGGCACACAGACACGAGGGAACACACACGGCTGGGAGACACCCAGGCCATGAGGACCCCTGCCCCCAGGCGCTTCTCTTCATAGCCAGGTCCCGCGTGTTCTGAGAATCCCCAGGCCCCATTCCCAGCTGAGGCCACCGGGCCTCTCAATGCCTGAGTGTCAAGATGTGGCACATACACCCCTACCCCCCTCATGCTCCTAGAAATTGAGAAGGGCTCATTTCCGAAAGCTTCTGGGGAGGGTGAGCCTGAGTCTCAGCTCTGCTCCTCCCTGCGAGACCTGGAAAGTTACTGAGCCCCCCTCTTCCGAAAGATGGAGGGAAACTGTCGGCAGGGGGTGGCTACCATATCAGGCACACAAAAACGTGGGCACACAGAGCCCTGAGGTTGACCACTGATGACCTCTGTTCCCCTGGCTCCCTTCTCTAAATACTGTTGGTGCGGAATTTGGGGAACCGCCCTGGGCCCCCATTTCTGCTTCTCTCTACAGGTCTTTCCACCTGTCCCACCTTTTCCCACCCCACGTGTGTGTGTGTAACCACCTGCCTGCTCCTCGAACTAGGAATCGTGCACCTTGGCTCGGAGTCCTTTTCCACTCAGAGCTGCCTCATATTTGGGAAGAGGCAGATCATTGTGAGATATGATCTATACCGATGTTACTGGGTAATGGCTCCAGAATTTCCATAAAGCGGGGGGCTTAAAGGTGGCCATCTGCGTAGGAGAAGGGCTAGGAATTCATCTAGAAACACACTGGTTTCACACGGATTATGTGTTTGTTTGGGGTATCTTTGGGACATGTTGATGGAGACATTGGGGGGCACCCCCAGCACCACCATTGTTATTAACAGCAGTAGCAACCACCCACACTGATTGGACCAACCTCTGTGCCAAGGGCCTTACGCACATCGACTCATGTAATGCTCTTAGTAACCGACGAGGTGTCATCTCCGTTTCTACAGATAAGTAAAATCGAGGGACGCTATGTAACGTGCCCAACATCTTGTAGCCAGCTCAGGACCACAGGCAAGACTCAAACCCAGGTACGGCGGATGGCACGTCTGCCACTGCCATTCGATGCAATGGCCACCCTCCTGGCCTTGCTCCCAGCTGCCCCCTGCCCTACTGGAAGACACCCAGCCCGCCCGCCTGCCCGACCACCCAGGCCGCCAGGCTGCAGCTGGCAGGCCTCAAACTTCAAACTTCCCACAAATGGATTTCTGAACAGGGTCTTTTTTTTTTCCTGGCGGGAAGCTGACAAGGCTGTTCCTCTCAGTTTCTGCTGTCTAGGGCCTTTGAAAACATTAGTTGGGGGGCTTAGATTCACTCAGGAGGCTGGTGGGTACTGGCTCCAGCCTGAGCCCTTCGCTGAGGTCCCACCCCCGACTGAGGGGAGAGTGGGGGCTCCCAAATTCCGCTGCGGAGCGTGGCCCCTCCCTGACATACCCAACAGAGTCTCTTGCACAGATGCCGGCCGGCCCCTGAGGCCGCACTGCACAATGAGGCCGCACCTGCAAGGAATGTCTGTAAATCCCGCGGCTCTGCGCAGGGCAGCCAGATCGCAGGGAACAGCAGCAAATCCCGGGATAAAAGCAGAAGCCATCCTGTTGACAATTCATTCACGTTTCTCCCCCAAATCCGTCCACAACAGAACTGGTAAGCTCGTGTTTCCTCTCCTGTTGCAAACAATTGTAAAAATGATTGGTATCTGCCCTCAGTGTAGAGCCCGTCTGTTCATCCCCAGGCTAAATCTTTCTGCAAGGGCCACATGTGTGAAAAACATGCACTCCCCAGACACGCCGCAGATAATGGTTACTCTTAGAAACCGTGATCGCTCAGTTCAGAGTGGAGAAATGCAAAGGCTGGCCAGCATGTGGCTAACTTTCCAGAAGCAGGAGGCCTGCTGCAGACTCCATGCTGGGCGCCCAAGGGTTATGTCTGGGGACAGGGCTGCTCTGCCAGGTGACACTCTGCCTTTTGACCTCCTGCATGAGTCCCCCTGCCTTGGTCTATGGCTCTCAGATCTCTCCTCAAAGTAAAACCGGTACTGGGGAGACAGGGGAGGGGTGAGCAAGGGAGCTCAGATGGGGCCTTGACACTGATTGGCTTTGCCTTCAGGGGCTTTGGTTTCCCACCTGGACAGTGAGTGGGACAGCCAGCCTCCAGGGCACCGTCCGGATGACGTGCCATAGTGAGATACGCAGACCGGGAGATGCTTGCGCCAGAAAACACCGGAGAGCCCAGGGCCAACTGCCGGGCCCCAGCTCATCGAGGGAGCCAGCTTTGGGGCCCAGTTTGTACCCACGGGGCTGCAGGGGCTTGAAGGAGCCCAGAATTGAGGCCATGATATAGGGTATTTTTAAAAAAAACATAAGTTTTATGGATGACGAAAATGCCCTCCAACTCCCTGCATATCCATCTCCCCTTGTTCCAGCAACAGCCTGTTCTACTGGAGGGTCCGTCCCTCCGCACTCCTCTTCCACCCAGGGCGGGGCACAGGCCCCTGTCTAAGCCAATCAGTGCATGGTCTACTCCAGCCAGGGGAGGCCACGTGACCACAGCCAGTCCAATCAGACTGAGCCCCCAGCGGCGCCCCTCCCCCCGCCCCCCCAGGGTCACTGGGACAAAGCTCGTCTGTCCCACTGGACAAAATGGAGAGGAGGTGGGGGTAGAGCTGCTGTCACCATCCTTTAACCACATGGGGACTGAGAATAGAACCGACTCTGACTAAAGGAACCAAGGAACGGGACAAGATGAACCCTGCCGTGGCGACAGCTGGGGTCCTGGATCAAGCCACAGCAGACCCGCCCATGGAACACTGGAGAAAGCATCACATCTGACTCCTCAAAGCCCACAGATGGGGGTCCTGCCGCAGTGTGATGGACACTCACACAGAGCGCTGTGGGGGTTGTGTCCACACTGCCTCTAACCCTGCCGGGGCACCATTGCAACCACACACTCTCTTGGACGCACAGCCAGCAGCCTCTCGCCCAGTGATCTCAGTGGTCCTCAAAGCAGCCCTGTGTCAGTGGCTGGGCAGAGGCGGATCGACAGGGAGTGACCTGCTCCGGTTCACACAGCAAGTTCAGGGCTGAGCAGGGTGAAACCCAGTCTCACAGGCCACCCTCCATGACATGTGTCACCACAGCCTTTCTTACTTGGTGGCTGCACAGGAACCCAGAGTTGGCAACAGAAGGGCAAAGCCTGGTCATTTGCCCCCAGAGGATGTCAGGAGTCCCTCAGGAAGGTGCTGCAGAGAGTCAAAAGCAGGCCACGCATCTGCTGGCCAGGGAGAGGGTCCGAGTGCCCACCGCCATGACGGCAGCCCCTCTGGGCCCTCATCGTGGGCCCAGACCAGGCTCCAGCCCAGGGCTTCGTCACCTGAAGGGCTGCACCAGCCGAGGGACAGCTTTCAGAGGCACAGACATTTCACACCGGAACCTGGGCAGAGCCCCGATCGCCCAGCCACATGTAACGTGGTCTGGGAGGGCAGTACAGGGTCTGCGGCCACTGAGCCAAGGGGAGGGGCTGAGCACCAGAGTCATCCCCCCACACAACCCTCGCTCTGAGGGCGAAGAGGTCCAGGGCCGTGATGAGAGTCAGTCCTCCCCGGCCTCCCTATTATTCACGATACAGTGAAGACCAAGAGAGAGACAAGAGCCTTAGAGCAGATGAAGAGTGCGAACTGTAAATCACACAGTCCCGAGCTTGAGTCCATTTACTAAATGTGTGTTATCCCCTTGAAATAATATTGACAGCTAGTAACACCACCAGCCACTTAGGGTTTCTGATACTCCGCCGCCTCGTCTGTGAGATGGAGGGCACGCCCAGCTCTTAGGGCTCACAGGCAGTGCATGTGACGCGCAGGGGCCCACAGTCAGTGTTGAGTGAATGGCAGTAGTAGTAACATAAGGAGCAGAGCACCTTTTCATTATTGTGACTGCTCTCACACAGAGACAGCCACTCTGTGTCCCCTGGAGAAAGTAGACACAGTTACAGAACAAAACTGGAGATACCCTTATCAAAAACAGAAGAGAAGAAACTGTGGTCTAGAATAACACCCCCAAAGTAAAATACGAGGGTAAATGTACAATTTCACAAAGCAGCCGATGCCACCCACTGCCCCACCCACCGCCCTGCACAGAGCTCCAGAACCAGGAAGCCAATGAAGCGCTCTCCACCCCAAGGCCTCAGGACCCTGGTCTTCTCTGCCTGGGAGGGGGATCCAGGCCACTGTCAGGCCCCTAGAGTCTCATGGCCAGCCCTGGGACACTGCAGTGTAGTTGTCCCCTAGGCCTACTGCCCAAGTGCCATCAGTCCAAGGCTCGGGAGGCCTAGGAGGACTCGGCGGTGTCCAACCCATGGCCTGCAGGCCACATGCGGCCGAGGATGGCTATGAATAGGGCCCAACACAAAATTGTAAATTTGGTTAAAGTCTTTTTTTTGCTCATCAGTTTTTGCTAGTGTTTGTATATTTAATGTGTGTCCCAAGACAACTCTTCTTCTTCCAGTGTGGCCCAGAGACACCAAAAGGTTGGACACCCCTGTTGGGTTTTCTCATCTGAAGTCTTCTTGCCTTCTTAAAAACTGGTGCCACCTCCTGTGGGCTCCTCCCGGGGGTTGTCACAGCCCAGTAGCCCCAGTGGCTGCAGGAGGGAGGGTTAAGGTCAGCCCGGTTCCCGGTTCCCCCTGGGAATGCACTGCCCAGCCGTGGGGCCCAGGGCAGGGCAGCGAGAGAAGGCCCTATGGAGATGAACTTCACTTCACGGTCACCCGTCACCAGGCCCTTGGAGGGCAGGCACAGGAAGGCCAGGCAAGGGACCCAGGCTCAGACCCCCACCCTGTCTTACCCCTTCTCACACTTTCCCCAGAACAGCTGGTTTCAGACCTCAGGCAGCCTGAAGCCCCCACGCCACCTTCCTCCTGATCCTACCACAGGTGTCTCTCCCCGGCGCGGCCTGAGCCCCTCAGGCAGCAGCCCCACCTGCTGGGCTCCCCAGCTCAGACCCCGTTGGATCTGGGCAGCACCCCCTCCCCTCGAGGCATACCTAGCACCAAAGCTGACCGTGTGGCCTCGTCCCTCAGGAGCTCACAGGTATTCGTGGCAGCACCGACAATGCCAGTGGCATCCCGACAGCTGCCACTGAGGGCCTTCTCTGTGCCGGTCGCTGGGCCAGATGGGCCCCCTGTGTTTAACCTCATGACCCTACAGGGTGAGTGTTGCATCTGCACTATACAGATGAAGAAAGTGAGGGCTCAGACAGCTAAGGTGTCTCCCCAAGGACGCATAGAAAGCCAGGGCAGAGCTGAAACAGAAGCCCAGGACTGTCTACGCAGAAAGAACACTGACTCTGGGGCTGGCTATTTGCAGACTGCCTTTGCTATTATATGATATTGTTTAAATAAAACTAACAACCATAATCAACAGTAAACACAACAGCTAACACCAACAGAGTAGGTATATATGCCAAACACTTTCCAAAGGCTTCCTGTGCGTTAACTCACTTCATTCTCACAACAGCCCTAGAGGGAGAGTCCTGCACCAGGGAGACTGGAAGGGCGAGGGACAGGCCCAAGGTCACAGAGTTGGGGCAGGGCAGAGCCGGGCCTGAGCCGAGAGCCCTGCTCTCACCGGCCCACTCTGCGGTCACCCACCCACTCAGGGTCTCATCTCTGCCTCTACTGCCTGAGAAATCTGATGCCTAACAACCCCCATGCTGCTTCACATCTTCCAGTGCACATCAGACACAATCACAACTATCCACCTCAAACACAGTCTCCTTGAGAGGCCCCCAGGGTCACCGTGAGGACCACCGGTCACCCACAGACCACACTCCAGGACACCCTGCCTTGGGGACAAGAGGGCCCTGTATGATCCAGAGCCATCACAGGGCCCCCATCACTCTGGCACTGGGCAGACAACAGCCTGAGGCTTGGGGACAGGGCCACCTGAAGGAAGGACAGCAAGGAGCTAGAGGCCTGGGGGCTTGGACCAGCCGCTAAGAAGGGAAACAGGTCATCAGAGCCACTAGCCTCCACACCTGAGGGAGTCACCACACAGAGGCCGTGTCCACGGAGGGGACAAGGCCATCCGCAGCTCCTGCCCTGGCACCTCCCCCAAAGGAAGTCCCATCACCACACACCCTCCCCTCCAGCCACTTCCCCATTCCCTCCAGCTGTGTCCATGACAACAGGCGATCCTCTTGGTAAACAAAAAACTGTTTTTCTTTCTCTCAAAGGTCACCTAAAATGAGACACCCCTGCCTGTCCTTTACCCAGGTATTTTTAAGCCTTGAAGGACTGTCACCACATCACCCAAGCCGGCCTCCCCACCCCCAGAGCTGAGATGTGGTGTCATGTCACACCACGGAAGGCACCACCTGTGTCCCTCCCCAGCCCCGGCTCCGCAACACCAATGGGTCCACTTCAGGGAAACAAGAAACAGGACACTTTAGCAAACAGTCCTGCCGTTTCTTTCTCCTCTGCTGTTTCCTGGCTCAGCAACTGCACTAGGTGGCCCTCTGGCCATTCCTTGGGCAGCAGAAGCCACCAGATGCACGGCAGCGGCACGGCACCAGGCTGCTCGCCCCGGGGAAGGGCAAAGCCCTGCACAGAAGTGGAAGGGAAGACTTTCGCTGGAAGAAGGAAGGCTTTGAGAGGCAGATAAGATTATGGCTAGAGCTCTGCAGTTTCCCTCATCCCTGGGCACGCTGAGGGTCCTGTGCTGTTTTATTCATCAGCTTCCACACCATCTGTGCTCAGCACGCTGGAAGAAAGCTGTGCTCCCCCAGCTCTCCCTGGGCCACTTCTCACAAAGGACTCCATTTCCCCCCAGCAATGCTTCCCGAAGCCCCAGACCCTGGGCTGAATGTTCTCCGAGGAACATTTATCTAGTGGAGGAATCAGGCTGCTTTGGTCAAATGTCCTGAAACCACACACCTTCTAAAGTTTTAGAGGTTTCCCGGACGATTCAGAAAGTGCTCAAAACTGGTTTCTCACCCCAGCTTTACCACCACCAGCTCTTCCTCCGTCACACACACGCCTCCGCAGCCAGGCACCCTCCCGGCCCCAGCTGGCCCAGACGCACAAGCTGTCTCTTCCCCACTGGGGTCTCACACCACACACCCAGAGCGTCCAGAGGGCTTTCAGCCATTGCTTCTCAGACACGAGCCAGCCACCTAGCTGTCTCCACTCTAAAACAGGAGTAGGTCAGGGTAGGGGCAGAGGGTACAAAATAAGAGCGTGGCACCCCCGGAAGCCTTGACATGCTTGAGAACAGAATCGGCAGGCTGGGGATCACTTGTTCTACGGTGTACACTTCCCCGTCCTCGGCCCCTGGAAACAGCCAGGGGGAAAGGCACAGCGCGGCCTCTCTCAGCCACTTAACTCTTGTCCCAGCTTACCTCCCAGCCTAGGAAGAGGCTCTTAGTGGGGACTGGGCAGAGTTGGCCCCACGCTTTCCTCAGGTGGCCGGCTGGCCGTGGGCAGCAGCAAAGCCCTGAGTCCCAGACTCCCTGCAAGAGAGATGACCTGCGGAAGCCTAGGTGTGGACAGGGGGCAGCCACAGCCTGACCTGCTCTCCTGGCAGCACCAGACATCACCCAGCCCACCCCTGAGCTCGAAGGGGAACCGTCTTAGGCAGGGTCTTCAGCCAAGCACCATGTTCCCGAGGAACAGGCTGCAGCAGACACAGGTCTGGCCGCAGCGCCCACTGCTTTATCCTACCACAGCGGCTGCAGGCACACGCCCTGCGGCGGGACCGCCTGGGGTCAGCGGCCAGGTCTGCCACCGTGGCTGCTTGACCCAGGACAGGACACCAGCACCCCCTCCTGCAAGGTGTGGGTGATAATGTTCACCTCACAGATTTGTTACCACGGTTAAATGAATTAATACCTATAAGGTACCTAGAACAGCTTGTGGTGTATTTAGTTACTTATTTTAAAGATGTTATTTATTTTTGGAGCAAGGGGAAGGGGGGCAGAAAGAGAGGGAGAGAAACATTGATGTGAGAAAAATACATCAGTTCCTTGTCTGTCATATGTGCCCTGAGTAGAGACTGAACCAGCAACCCAGGCATGTGCCCTGACCGGGAGTTGATCCAGCGGCCTTTGATTTGGTGGGACGACACCCAAACAACTAAGCCGCACCAGTCAGGGCCCTTCTGGCATTCTTATAAGCACTGGCTTAACTTTCCAATTGTTTTTAAATTTTCAACTTAATTATTAATTACTACTAGCCCACCCCCCACCCCCCACCCCTTGAGCAGAGCCTCTGGAACAAATGGCCTCTGACTCTCTGAAGTAAAGCCCTAACTTCCGTCCTGCTTGTGGGGCACCTACCTTAGGACCATGGCCGGCCTAACTTTGCCTCCTGGCACACGACCCAGCTCTGGGCACCCAGCCGGTGCCTGGTGTGTTTCCCGAATGGAACCAATGAGATTCCAGGTCCCGGTCTGCCCGCCTCACCCCCGGCTTCTGTCTTCATCCCGGCCCAAGGCCGGCACAGCTCTGCCACCTCAGGAAGCCCACAAAAACACAAAGCACCGTGTGAGGAAACGAAACTTGGGGAAGCAAGGTGGCGATCGTGAACAGACAGGTCTGCGAGGACAGCTTCAGGAGAAGGAAGGGTACTTTGGGTAAGTCACGCGGCTACTCGCTGGCAGGGGAGACAGCGTAACCCTGACACCGGAGCCCCCGGCACCGGTGGGCCGTGGTAAAGCAGCTCCATCTCCACCGACCCTCACGGGCAGTCCCAGAACCGCTTCCCCAACCAGACACACGGCTGGAGAATTCCAGAAGGAGCTGCAAGTGCCCACAGGTCCACCCCCTGCAGTCATCACGGAAACGGAGGCCACAGGTGTCCAGGCCCCACGTTTGTGCAGGCAGGACCCGAGTGTTTACACAAGGCCTGCACACCCTTTCCGAAAGATGCAGGCTGCCAGACGCAGCCTCGGTTTCCGTGGCAGATGAACTCCTAGCACAAGACCACAGGGCCCACCTCTCTTTTCCACACAGGGGTGCCACGGGCAGGCTCAGTGAGACTCCTGTAAAGCCGCCTGAAGGAATGGCCCTCAGCAAGGGGCCTCTCTCCCTGGCCCACGTGCCTTTATAAGGGCGCCCACCACCCACGAGACTCTGAGCAGGAGCAAACACGGAGAGGGAAAGAGAGCTGCTGCCCCAAACTTTCCAGAGCCACAGACGAGCTTGGAGATCAGTGGGAGTCCAGCTATGCCAGGAACACAAAATCAGGGCTCGGGTTCTGGGAGGCGGCCTTGGAAATAAGAACTTGACCTTAACCCTGTGGAACCCTTAGACCACAGGACGGCTCCTAAGAAGTGCCAGTTAACTATGTTACACTGAGCAATTGCAACGAGCGGAACCCAAGTCTTTGCCATTTTATTCAAAAATGTTTACTTCATGTTTCCCTATCAAATATAAGCAACCTCCCCCTGTATATACTTGCGCCGCATTCACACAATGTGTTCCCCATCAACATGTGAATTCTGGGCGAGGGCCCTGAAATGTTAGTTTTGTGCTAAGATAAATATTAGAATAATATTCACTCTGCCTTTTTGAAGTAGTCAACATCACAATTGGGGGTTGAAGAGTGCAGGCACCACGGGCTTTGGTGAGTAAGCAAAGGATAACCAGCCATCCTGGGGGGGGGGGGTGGTCACCGCACCCTGCTGTGACATTGTCCCTGCCTCTGTGGTCGTTTTCTTTTCCGACAGCGGGCTGCACAGCTCCCCTGATGGCACCGGGCAAATACCCTGCACCCCCGAGTCTGGCCCTGTGACAAAGACGGGGCTCCTTCTGTGCCCTGCACCACCACCAACCCCAGCCCAAGCTTCCTGATGACCTTACATGAGCTCTAGAAGGAAAAAGACAGAGAAAGGCAGAAAGGGAGTGGGGGAGGGAAGGCACACGTCCCTGTCCCCTGGGAACAGATCCCCTCTCTGAGCCCTATGTGGCAAGGCTGACTAGAGAAGGGTTGGTCCTCCATTCACCTGGCCCTGCACCCCACACAGGTGGTCACCCGAAGGCCTGCCTCCGAGGGCTGACAAAAGCAAGCAGCACTGAGGGGACGGCTCGGAAACAACACACTCTGCTCAGCCCCACAAGATTCACATGCGGGCCATGTCTGAGCAGAGCCCCAGGGCTCGCGTCCAGGCCACCCACAGTCAGCAGCCCACCCCTGGTCCTGCCGGTTTGGACCCTTCTGGTCACTTTGAGCTCAGAAAGATGCCTGAGTGAGTCAGGGAGCTCTCCCTCTGCAGGTGAGAGTGCCCTGGTGGGGAGGTTCACACAAGCTGCAGCACCCTGCTAAGCCTTCCTGCTGGGTTCATTCTGTCTCGAGTGTCATAAACCCAAGAAATCAGGGTGGGTGTGAGGATGCCCCTCTCACAGCTGTGGAAAGTGGGACAAGAGAGGGTAACCCAAGGCTGGGCAGCTGGCGAGGGCCACCTCTCCACGGCCCCCCAGGACCTGGGCACCATGTCTGCTCAAGGGATCTGTGTTTGATCCACCTCACTGGGGCCTTCCCTCTGAGCTTGGAAAGTCGGGAACATGGCGGGCAGGGTCTGTCGTGAGCAGTACATTTTTTTTTTTTTTTTTTTACTTTTTTATTGATTCCAGAGAGAGGGGAAGGGAGGGAGAAAGAGAGGGAGAGAAACATCGATCGGTTGCTTCTTGCACACGCACAGAATGGAGACCGAACCTACAACCCAGGCAAGTGTCCTGACCGGGATTCAAACCAGTGACCTTTCAGTGTGCAGGACACTGCATAACCAAGTCACACTGGCCAGGGCGAGCAACATATCTTACAGCCTCTCGGGACGTCAATTCCCTCAACTGTCAAATACAAGCTGTCTTAGTTATCATTATGATTATTGCTGCTACCAAGAGGAGCAGTACTTCACAGTCCTGTCAAGCCCTTACCCTGATTACCCATTCGGATTGCACAGAGAACTGCATGCAGCCCAGAGCTGTGCACCACCGAGGGAGCATCTGCTCCCCACCCCGACCCCTCGAAGCCCCTCAGTGCCCCCAGCCCAGCGACCTGTGGCCCCGGAACCAGCCAACAAGGCGCTGCTGAGCAGAGCTGGGCTGCGGTGCGCAGCACGGGCAGGCTCTCCCCTGCAGGGGACTGTGGCGCGCTGGCCCTGCCTTGCAGAACATTAGCTTTTATGACCATTTGCGCTCCATTCAATCATCCCTGTGAAATGTAGGAGCAGAACGCTGCCGCTGGTGCACCGGATTCTTGTGAAGAAAAGTAAGTGGGTTTGAATTTCAAACTGGAAGACATCCCCGACCGAAGTATCCAAACGCAGTAATTTTGGACCTTGTCCTCTTCTGCCGCGCTTTGCTCAGAAGGGTGGTGCCTCGTTTTCCAGGATTCCAGGTCCCTCCTGGTAACGGCCCACTCAGACCCAGCTAATCAAATTAAGCCACAGTCGCCTCACTCCAAACTGGGGGATAGGGGGCCCATAAATTAGGCTGCCTTGAGCTCCCCACAAATTGCCTCTCCCCGAAGAAAACCTCTCCATTCGAGAGCACGCATCCAGGGCAGTGTGTGGCGGCGAGGCCCTGGTAATTGGCCCTCCCCTTGACGCGGCCTCTCCCACTCACCCGCCAGCGAAGGATAATGGGCGGCCAGAGCATGGGGAGGCTCAACAAACAGCGAGGAAAAGGTTTTGCACTCCAGGGCGCAGGCCAGAGGCCCGTCTTGCTCCAACCAGCCGAGAGTGACAGGGGAGCAGTGGGCGCAGGGAGCACCAGAACCTTCTCCTAGGGGTGGCCTCGCTGTTTCACCTTAGACACATGTCTCACGGCCCACAGGCCACTCTGGCAGACAGTGGCCTGGACCGAGCAGTCGGCAAGTCCTCTGGCAACTACACTCCACACGACCCTTGGGGCGGCATGTGCAGACAGCTGCGTGTGCTA
Source organism: Tonatia bakeri (assembly GCA_004024845.1). Lineage (NCBI taxonomy): Eukaryota > Metazoa > Chordata > Mammalia > Chiroptera > Phyllostomidae > Tonatia > Tonatia bakeri. The sequence continues at coordinate 19,321 of PVIA01000532.1, read as the reverse complement.
CTCAGAACCCCAGAGCGGGGCCCCAACCCTGCAGAGTAAGTAAACCAGGAATGACTTCCTGGAGGAAGTGCCAGAAAGGAATGATCCTCGGGACTCCCACACAGTTACCTCCGCCTGGACACCTTCACTCAGGTTCCCCGGCTTCTTCCCCAAATACCCAGGGTGGGGGACAGTGCAGGGGGTGCTCCAGACAGTGTCTCTGCCTCTCTCTGTCCCTGCACAAGTGACTGTTTTTCTGCCCTAAGAAAAAGCTCTCCATTCTTTCAGCAATAGGAACAGCCCCCATTATGCGCAGGAAATCCCTGCAGGTATGAAGGGAGAAGACCAGCGAGAGACAGCAGCAGGGAAAGTGAAAACGCAGGCGGGCCTGGGGTGGGAAGTTTGCAGAGCGCTAATCCCCCGCACCAAGGGACTGATTTTAACAAGGCAGGCGGCTTGCAAGAGGCTTCGGGCTGACTCACATGTGCTGTTGCGGCAGGCTCTTCTGCTTTGTTCTGCGTTCAGAATTTTCTCATTTCGGGCTCTCTTATCCAAAAATGACTGTGCTGTGAAAACCAGCCCCATTTTGGACAATGCCTCAATTTAAGGGACAGTCTCTACACATCACTTTTCTGCAAGACACTGCCACTCAAAAAGGCAGGGTGCAGGGGGTGGCTCCAGGCCAGTCCCCCACCGGCATCTGCCTCTGCGCCCCGCGGAGCTGGCGCAAGGCCCCTGGGGAGAAGGCAGTGCTCCTCGCGGAGGAAAAGGCTGAGTAACTGGGCTCTGCAGCTCGAAAGCCAGCAGGCCCCGGGGGAGCACGGCAGGTCCCTGCCCACACGGCTTTCTAGACCCTCTCTCCCCGGCTTTAGACAGCAGCTGTAATAGGGGACATGATTGCGCCCCAGGCACCAGGCGCTGTGCCAGGCACTTTACACGCACCATTTCCTTCTCGCAGCAGCTCTGAGGAGGGCACCATGTTCCCTTCTCAGAGACAAAGAGACTGAGGCGCAGAGGAGTCGAGGATGTGGCCAGCTCCTGCAGCTGACCACTGCGGAGCTGAGTCTGCCACCCAGGGCCAACTCCCGCCCAAATGCCCGTCCTTTAGCGCCCCCGTTCTGGGCCGTGCGTCTGTCTGCTCCAGCCTGCGGCTGGGTTTTGGGGTGAGTACAGGGAGCTAGGCTGGGGAGAACCGGTGAACCCGGCAAAGGAACCCAAGTCCACTGGGTTTTCCTGCCTCCCTGGTAAGCCATTCCAGTGTGTTAGCAGGAAAGTGGATTCCCAGGTGTACCAGGGATGAAGCTGCCACCATCCACCAGTGGACTGCAAGCTGGGGGGCAGTGCCAGACCGCCCAGGAGTCGAAGTGGCAGCGCCAGGGTTAGCGCCAGAAGCAGCTGGGACACCAGGAGGCCCCTCCTCTCCATATGGCCGATCACGTCTACCACAGGTCTGGAGCCAGAGGCAGCCGGCTGGGCCACATTCTGAGTCACAGAGGGGTGTGGGTGACACCAGGCAGCTGAGCCAAAAAGTGACCTTCTCCTTGAGGCCACTGCCAACACAGTGCTTGTCACATGGCAAGCCGATGGCTTAGCCCACTGCAGATGGGAAGAGGGCCACTGGATGGGCGTGGGCTGCGGCCTGCACTGGAACCCACCGACCCCTCCTGCTGGAAAGGAAGGCCAGCAGACGACGCTGTCCTCGGCAGGGCCAGCACCACATGACAGAGGCCAGCCCCGAATGCAGATGCCCACCGCGTGCTCTCCATTCCTGTGAGGCGGGGATAAGGTGGCCACACCCTCCCCGGCCAGCGGCACCCCTCTGGACCCCCCTGGGTGAACACATGCTCGCTGGCACTCACTTTGAAACCTGAATCCCGAGTGGGGAGCATGGGGTTGGGAGTGATCGGGCTTTGTTAGCCCTGCCAGGCGTCGCCCATGGGACCCAGCACAGCTCTCAGGGTGTGGCCGCCATCGGCCAGACCAGCCACATCTGCTTGCATTTCATCACCAACATGGTAAAGTTTGACTTTCAGGTGACCTTGAAATTCGCAAACTCCAGCAGGGGTGGGGGTGGACGTGGGGGATAGGAGCCAAGAGAAAGCCGCTAAAAGGAAGCAGAAATAAAACAAGCTGGGGCTGCCCTGTGCCCCCCAAAATTAAAACCAAATGAACATATCAAAGGGCACTTATCCCAGCTATTTAGGTTCCAACACTCCTCAGCTTTAATCAAGTCCCCAGGAGAGAGAGCCTCAAGTGGCTGTAATTTCCTACCTGCCCTCACCTGCACAGCCCAGGCCTGAGTCTGGGAGTTATTTGGGGCAGATTTTCCCCTAACGCACAAACCCTGCCATGGCGCCTCCTCCCTGCGTCCAAACTCCTGGGCCCTGACACGGGATCTCTGCCAGCCTGGCTGCCTGGGCCCTGAGGAAGGCAGCAGGATGCAAGGGAGGGGTTCTCCTCCCTCTAGGGGTTCTGGAGGCCTCCTGAGAGGGACTCCACACAGGCCTCGCTCCGACAGACCAGGTCACTCAGACAGAAGACCTAGTCACCGCGGGCAGGGCCAGGTGTCTAAACCAGGTCTGTGACTGGCAGCTGCGGGCACCTTTACCACCCATCCGTCTCGAGGTGGGGTGAGCATGTGGGCTCCCTCACGGTGGGGGACAGGCAAGTCTCATCTGTTCCTGAGCCCCAGAGCCCCTCAGCAGAATGAGACTAGAAAAGGTAAAGGAAAGCACAGTATTTCCTGACAGTGTCTGGTGTCCACCGATCGACGTGAGCACAGCTTCCCACCACACAAAGGCCCTTTAATCTGACCCCCGAGAGCCCACCAGGTAGGAGCTATGGGGGCGTCTGCCAGAGAGGCAGGTGCTATGGGCTGAGACCACACAGCGCGTAGGCAGAGAACTGGAATGGGGTTTGGGCCTGCCTGGCTCCTCGGTGTCCATGCCATGGCCGGGATGCCTTGGGGACCTTCCTGGCTCCGGCATCTGCACAGCTGCGCAGAGGTCGCCGTGACGCTTGCTCCCTGGGAGAAATCACAGCGTCTGCTCTGGAGTGAGCCTTGGAGCCCCAGAGCAGAGGGCAGCAGGGGACAGGGCCTGGTGCCACACTCCCCCAGCCCCACCTCCATAAGGAGCTTTGAGCACTTGCTTAGCTCCTGCTGAATACCAGTGGCTTTCCACACTCCATCTCATTGCCTCCTCCACAAGCCTCCGAGTTAGGGACTAGTGTCACTGTCACTCCTGCTGCACGGATTTCCCCAGATGATTGCAGGACCGCTTATCACGCATCAAGCACTGGATAAGACAGCTGGGGCTCAGAGAGAATCAGTGGGGGTGCCCCAGGTCCCTCTTGGGGTACAACCTCAAGCCTACCAATGTCATATCAGTGTATTTGTGGGTAGAATCCCACGAACACCCTAGTGTTTTCTTTCTGGAGCTGCCCTCCCTCACTAGAGGCTGCCTTTCTGACGGGTGTTCCAGGAGGCATGGACCATGTGCCAGGGACCCCAGGCAGATGCTTACAGGCTCTCTGGTCTCAGCTGGACCCTACAGCGAGCTGCACTTGGGCTGAACCCTGCCATGGAGTCCAGAGGCATCACACTGGTGGCAGAGCCCTGGCAGGGCATGACATATGGGGGCTGGTGGCTCCACGAGACAGCACCGAGCCACTGCCCAGGCCCTGCCAGCCAGCACACTCAGCCCGAGCTCAGCACCCCAGCAGGCTGGGCCAGGGCAAAAGCTCAACTCCGAAGATCAGAGCCCCCGTGGCCCTGTCTTCCTCCTCCTTCAGCCTGTCCCCCCTCTTCCCCAGGCAGCCTGCCCCTGGGTCAGATGGGGCATCTGACTCTCTTTACAGAAGAGTCAATGCCCAGGGCAGTCAAGTGATGCGGACTCCCGAGGTTGGCAAAGTCTTCAGGTTTACAGAGTCCTCGCCCCTAAACCCAGCCTCTGCTACCTCCGCATGCACCCCGCAGGGACAGGAACGCAGACTTTGGGGTCAGAGTGCTGCTCTGACCTTGACCTCTCTGAAGGTCCATTTCTTCACCTATAAAACTGGGATATTACCAGAGCAGGTGGGTCTGGGTCAGCCAAGCCGGCAGTCTCTGAGGGGCACCAGGAGAGAGCCGGCCGCACCGGTGGGGCAGAAAGGCAGGACACCTGTAAAGGAAATAGGGTGCAGGAGCAAGGAGGGCAGGGACTGCCGATGAGGCAGTGCACCAGCACGTACTGTGTGCCCCCAGCATCAGCAGGTGGCTAAAGAGAGACCCCATGAGGGTGAAGACAGCACCGTGGAGGAGAGAGGTACAGGGCAGGCCGGCCACGAGCTGTAACTGAGCACCTACTAAAAATCTTGAGAACAGGAGAGCAACCAAATGTGCAAAGAGCAACGTCCAGGCCCGTGTAGCCCCCAGCCAAGTGGGGCCTCCACCGCACAAAGGGCCTTGAACACTATCCTGGGGCTCATATCCAGAAGCCCCAGGTACCGTCAGACTCCCAGTCAAGAAAGGCCCTGGACTAAGTGACCCACGTGCTCTGACCTCCTCAGCCAGCTCTGGCTTCCAGGCCACAGACTGGGCTGCCGCAGCCACACTCTGGCCCGCCTAGCGTCTCACGTCTTGAGGATGCATGTGGTGGGGGGAGTGGGGGGAGGACATGGCGGAGAACAGGGATCCTGCTCATCATGAGAACTCTTAGGGACCTGGGAGGTCTCACACACACACACACTCAAGCCTGTCCCATGCCCCAGTCAGGTGTCACTGCCATCTCCTCCAGGGTGGCTGGGCAGCCTTGAGCCCACAGGGATGTGACACTGTAGAGTGACCCAGAGGCTGCAGAAGCCAGGTCTTTCTGCCCTGCAAATGCTGTGTCGAGTGCAGCCCCCATGGCCCTGATAGAGCCATGCAGGAAATGGAACAGCCTTGTCCCAGGTTCAAGGCCAAAGCTTGTCACTTGCTAGGTGTCAGTAAGGTCCTGGACTACAGCTTCCCCACCTGTGAAATCAGGAGGTGGGGGTGCACAGGTTTCTGTGAGGAATGGAGGAGGTGACAGCATCCTCTAGGGGGTGTGGTAGGCGGGGCCCTTCTCCAGTGCCCCAGTCCTCTCACTGCCAAGAGGCAGAAAGCCACTGAACCCAAGGTGTCATGCTGAGTGGTCCCAGAGTCAGGGCAATGTCCCTTTGTAGGGCGAGTCAGAGTCAAATCAAAGACCCTCATGTGGGATCCCTAACAGTGAGCACCAGTGTGCGGGGTGTGGGTCCCTGGGCAGGAAAGAGGACTGTGCATCGCTCTAGGATGAGGGCCTAGAGGAGCAACTCCCCACTCCCTGCCCCCGGGGCCCCCAGGATGGGACTCCTGCTTTGCTTAAATCTTTTCTCTGAGGAGGAAACCACCCCTCTCCCTCCACCTCCAACGAACCAGGTTGCCCCAGCAGGACCCGGTTCCTCAGCCTGCCACCCAGGACCAGCCTGCAGTGGTGGTGGTGGCGGCGACAGCTCTGCCACTGGATGGCTCCTCCACAGTTATTGGCAGGGCCTCGCTGCCCAAGGACGGAATGGGGGAGGGCACACAGGAGGGAAAGCCAATTTTGTTTCCCACAGAGGAGCGATTGCGGCTGACAGCTGTCAGTAGGAAAGCGGGGGCACGCGCCCACATAATCTAAACTCAGCCGCCCAGGTCTCCCCTCGACCCAGAAATGAGCTTGTTAGAAGAGCCCGGATCCCGGCCGTCTCCCTTGACGGCTCCCTTCCCCTAATACACGCGGCAAATTGGCAACCTGTCCTCGGGCATTTGCATCCCTCGTCCCTGGAGGGAGATATCTCTATTATTCCGTTTTGGATAAAGGAGTCCATTTGAGATGACAGGTAGCAAACGCCTCTCTAATAAACCATGCAGGCAGCCAGAGAGAGCCAGGCAGTGGAGACGGACTTGACAAATAGGTAGATTTGCAACCCAGGAGCATTAGTGGGGCCAGGCACAGCAGTAAGCTCAGGGAACGTTGGGGCTGTGAGATAAATCACCGCTTGTTATTCTGATTTAACCATCTCCCTGCTGGAGCCCCTGGCCAGCACCTCAAAGAGGCAGGCTCAGGAGATGGCACAGAGACTGGCCCGGACTGCTGGCTGTTCACCGCTTGCCCTGAGCGGCCACATGCCCCGTCTGATCGCACACCTTTGACAATGGCCCCTGCCCTTCCCTCATCTCTCTCCCATCTCTGCTGCCTTTTATTTTAATAGTCTCAATTGTAAGTGAAATAAAATTTCCTCAGCTCCAACGATGTTTCTCCACTGTACGGCCCTAACTCACCGAAGTGTGTTCCCCTCTCTCATTTCCTTTTCCTCGATGAGACTCTCGTCCCACTGCACAATCAGCTGCCCACTCAGTTCTCCCCCACCCCGCCCCCACCCCACCCGGGGCCTGAGCTTCTCCTATCTCCCTAAACCAAAGGCGCTGGGCCCAGGAGGCTGGGTTCCGTCCAGCCACTTCCCGGCAAATGTTTAACAGCCAGCTCACTGAGAAAATAAATAAATTAAAACCTGATTTGTAGTGTTTGCCAATCTCTATGGTGTAAATACTCGCACTGGGGCTGTTTCAAGCTTCCAAGGGAATGTCACTGAACTTGGAGACGGGTGGATGTACACACAGCGGCTGGTGAAAGCTGACCCCAGCACCCTGCCGACTCGGTCCCTCCTGAGCACCATGCCCTCCCCTCAGCCTGAGGGAAAACCCCTCAAACGCCGACCTCCTTGGTGAGCTCACACACACAAGCTTCTTCCCCCCACATGCACCGCACCCCCACCCAGCACCGCTCCTGCCCCGTGAACACAGGCGCCCTGCCGGACGGCCCAGATCACTGCTCCATCACTCGAGAACACCTGTGTCGTTTGGGGCACATTCCATGACCACATTGTGCTTCAGTTTCCATAGCTACATGGGAAATCCTAGCTCGTGGGGAGCGCGAGGGTTAACTGGGGCACTGCGAGGCACAGTACCTGGCACACCAGAGATGCTCAGTGATGCTGGCAGTCCTCCTCACCGGAGACAAAGGCCACTCTGACGGAACCACAGCAGGAGGCCCCATCTTCTGCCCCAGGGGGTTGCCGGGGCAGCACTGTGGGTGCGGCTGGATCTCAGGGGCAAACAGACACCACGGGGTTGACCCCAGAACAAAGCCATGCCCTCTGCTGCTTCCTCCAACCACACCAGCACTCCCTGTGAGGGCCAGGGCCGGGGCGTTCTCCACCCCCACCGAGGCTGCACAGTGGAATCACCTGGGGGGCTTGAAACTCTATTTGGGCGGGGTTTCCCCTGTGCCCAGCATCACATTTAACAAGTCCAAGGTGCTGGTTGAGCATCAGGATTTGGTTTTATCTCTCCAGGTGATTCTAATGTGCAGCCCAGATTGAGAACCAGGTGAAGGTGATGAGCAGAACTCCTTAGAGTAGCAGCTGAGCACGTGTGTCAAAGGTCAGCTTCTATCCCAGCAGGCTCTGGCCTCACACCACATTTCGATGCCCCCTTCCTGGTGCCCAAAGTTCCAGGTCCAGGGAATGCCTGTAGCTGGCATGGCCCACAGAGACCACGTCACAGAGGGGATTCCAGCAACTAATGCAGCACCCAAATGCCGTGTCTCTACACAACCCCTGTGCACCCACCTCAAACACCTGGCCTTCTTCCTGGTCCAAGACCCAGGCGAGGCCCTGGTCATGTCAAGAGCACTCTGGGGGGCTGTGCATGCACAGCCAATGAGACTGTGCACAGTGGCCCCAACCCCAGGCAGCAAAAGCAGTGCTTGGGTGGGTGACCAGAGCCCACAGCGTCCCCTGCCAATAAAAGGGAGTGGGGTTTCTGTCTCCCAAGGTGTTTTCTAGAGAACGCTAATTCTACGGGGCACTCACTGAGATGATAGGAGGGAGCTACTTAGAGGCAGATACCTCCGAAGGAAGCTGATAGATTAGAGAAAGGCAAATCAGTTTCTTTACCACGGGATTTGTCAGAGCCTTAGGATAATGTGCATGAGGAGTCTCCACAACACCGCACTTCCCAAAATCACCAGATCACGGAACCTTTTCCCACACAGGATCTCCCAGGACCAGCAATCCACAGAACGTGGTGGGCAAAGGCTCAGGGTGGTCACATGGCTGCCAGGACATCCGTCCCCCAGCCTGTGGTCCACACATTCGATGCACACTGCCACAAGAGCCTGCCGGCCCCGTCCACACCGCGGGATGGTACCCAGAGGAGAAGCTGCTCTGGAGGCGCGGGAGGAAGACTCTAAGCCCGGGATCCACTCCAGATCCCACGAAGAGGCTTGAACAGGCTTGGGCAAAGCGTGGATTATGTAAATAAGTATTTGGGGACTTTTTAAACATAGATTATTCACCCAATTAACTCTAATGGCCCCTCAGAGCTGAGAGACACTATTGTGTAAACATGTGGGGCTGAACGTGGCCTCAGCCCCAAGATTTCCTCAAAAGACGGGGTTTACGAGTCCCCCATAAGGGTTCTCTCTGGGCCCCAACTTGGCAGATAAGTTCATTGCCCAGAAGGGAATTCTGCCCTAAAATCTGAAAAGGGTACAAATAAAAGGGAGGATCTAGCCCCCTTTAACCAAGCAGGGAACAGTCTGGGTACAGATTTTATATATTTTTTCATTTGCCATAAAACATACATTATATGACACAGAACATTTGGGAGCCTCGGTAGCCTAGCTCTTTCCCAATAAGAGGAGGGATTGTAGATTTCTCTCCAGCAGCCACTCATACTCACATATTCCGAATGTTTCCCTCTGGACACAACGCAGCTGTGAGGGAGCCCCACCCCAGCTGGCTCTGCCTGAGACCAAGGGGGCCGGGCACTGCAGCGCCAGCACGGAGCCCCCGAGGGGAGCTGCAGTCCTCTGGGACTTGGGGCCACAGGCCAGCTCCTCAACATAGAGAGCCTTGGAGTCTAAGGGGCCTTGTTCATTGTCGAGTATGCTGACTGACAGGGGAATAAGGGCTGATTTCCCAACTTCAACCAGAAACGAGGATTCTGGGACCCCTTTGGCGCTCAAGGCCGCTGAGGATTCCTGGAGTCTGAGGCCCGTCTCTGCCGCAGGGAGGTCACACACCTGGAGGGAGATGGGACCTGCTCTCCCTCGGTCCCCAACATGCTCTCCATAAATAACGCATGCTGTCACAACAGCCGGAGACCTGGAGTCGTCGTTTCCTTCTGCCTCCCTCCCTGCTCACGCCCTACCCGTCCTCTCACCTGCTAACCTGACCCCCAGAATCTCCCCACGGCCGCGGCCCCCACCCCAACCAGCTGCGTCTCTCCCTGGGACACAGCCCAACCTCACTGGCCTCCCAGCTTGCCCCCGCCCCCTCTCAGCCCACGGTCTGCATTTGGGGGTCCAAACATGACCGTGTCCCACTTTGGCACAGAGTCCTTCCTACTGCTCATAGGATAAAGGCATTAACGCAGCTTGTGACGGACTGGGTCCCCTCAGCCCATTGCTTCCCTCCGCCTAGAACCTTCTTCCCTCCGTCTCTGCCCAGCAGCCTCTCACTTGGCCTCCAGAGCTCGGTTCACGCATCATTTCCCCTGGAAGCCCAGTATGGACCCACGCAACTCCTTGGTAGCAAGCATCCAAGCAAAAATTATTCCCGGTGCCCATCACTGGGCACACAGCACGTGCTCGGTAAACGTGTGTTGAGTGAAAGGGCTTCACTGAGACGAACCACCAGGGGGACGGGGCATCTACGGGCCCGGCACTGTGAACAGTGGTCAAAGCCAGGAAAGAAGGAAGGGCAGGCTCATCCTTGATTTAGTCCTCCCAATAGCCCCTTGAGGCCAATGCCAAGTGCGCTGTAAACGGGCCCAGACAAGAAAGGGGCAGAGCCAGGAAGTGGTGAAGCCAGGATCTGAACTGACATCTCGCTGACTGCAAAGCCCATGCCCTCTCTCCTGCAGGGTTCAACGCAGGAGCCTGACCCGGATGACAGGCTCCGTCATACCGACGGTGGGGGTGGTCTAGGAGGGTCCAAACCAAGGAATCAACACGAGCTTTTAAAAGCAGGGTGTCATGAGGCAGCTGGTGTGCTTGGAAAACACAAGAGGTGCGGTGGGGCTGGAGCAGGTTCTAGAAAGCAAAAACTCAGAGCCGGAGCAGTATACAGAGCCAGGGAAGAAGACCGTGACAGGCCAGCCCTAGGAGCCTGGGCGTTATCCTGGATGACGGAGAGCATGACCTTAAACTCATCCCCCACGCCGGAGACCCTCACCAGCTGCCTGGGCGTTATAAGGAGGTGAGCCCATTTAGAGCAGTTCGCAAATCAGCATGACCTCATCAGTCCCGGCACCGAGTGGGCAAACCAAGCAATGAAGACAAGCACCACATATCAATACTTCCCTCTAAAAACGGGCCCCCGAGTAGCCCTGACACCCCTTTAGGATCTAAGGGGAAAATATGTTCTGATCCTGGTGCAATCTCCTAAGAACTCCTAGGACTGGAGGGGGGGCGATTTGGGCCCAAAGACAGGTCTTGAGAATGAACTAGGTCCCACTGGCAATCCCAACTCCCCCCTCCCCACAACGCCTGCCAGCCCTCCTCCTCCAGGAAGCCTTCCAGGTGCAGAGGGCAGCTGAGCTCTGCTAGCCACGCTCTGTTTAACATGCCACTCCACACCCCTCCCCTCTCACCCACTGCCCAAATGTCCTTCCCCACTTCACCGCAGAATAAAGGACTGTCAGTTGTTAACACCAGATCCGTATCATCTCATTAATCCTGAGTCCTCAGGACTTCTTGCTGGCCCATCATTGCCACGGCTCTATAATCTTGCATTATAATCTCCTGTGGGGCTGATCGAGCCCATTGCATGCCTTCCAACAGCCACCAGCGTGTGCAGGCAAGCACCTCGCGCCCTCTCAGGCCTGAAAGCATTTCAGTTTGTGTTTACATATTGGCTAACTCCAAATCCACCAGGCCACCAACATTTCCTGAGGGCCTACTATGTGCCAGGCACTCGTAAGAATACTAAATGGTATGAAATACAAGACTGCTGCTTCATTAGCTCTGTGGGATGTCATCTCATGAAAAGTTAAAGCAATACAAGCTCTAAGGGAAAGTTCAAGAGAAGGGGTGTCCCAAGGCAGCACCCGCTTAAGTGTCACGTGAATGGCACAGAAGAAAGCTGTCAGCATTCAGCAAGGGGGCGTGCCAGAACTTTGCACAAAGCTGCGGGGAGAAGACTGCACACAAGAACCATAGGAAGAGTGGACCTGGGGCTTAAAGACCAACCAGATCTTTGATTATGTGGAGGAAAGGGAGAAGTCAGCACAGGTGGGCAGAGGGGCTGGGGCGAAAGCACGAACGAGAAGGCCGCCCTAGGCCAGGGAAGGAAATTGTACCCACAGACCTGGCCAAGCGACTCTGTGACTTGGCCCAGACAGCCCTGTGGGGACACAACCACTCCAAAGACTAACAGCCCCGAGCAGGTGGGCGTGTGTGCATGTGTGCGTGTGCACTGCATCCATGGCCAAGGTGCTTATTCACACCTGAGGCCGGGCTGCTTCTCCCATGGGGATCAGCCAGTGGGCAAAACTCAGGCACCAAAAGTACTACCAGGAGGTGCCAATCCCAACAGTGGAGCTTATCATGTTCTTGGAAGACTCCCCTGTGTCTGCTATGAAGACCAGAGCAGCAGAGGCGGCCCAAACAAGGAGCCCGAACACCAGCTGACCAGCATGTCCAGCCCTGGCAGCCGAGAGCTGCTCTGGCAGCAATTCTTACTCAGCAGGCCTTATCGCAGGGTGTGGATTTCAGAGTACGCCCCCGATCACCATGGCACAGGGTACTTTGGGCAAGTTCTGTCCCTCCCCTGGGCATCAGCTTCTCGGTCTAAACATGGCAGGAGTGGACCTCTGGGGCCGGTCTGTACTACAACCGAGCACCCAAAGGAATCATGAAATTCCCGTCAGCTCAGCAAGGGGCAAGAGTTCACCAGGGCACCAGCTTAACCTGCTTACTTCCACGAGGTAGACTGCCAGCCATGTGCACAGTGGAATCTTGTGTGACAGCTCGGAGAGCAGGGCACAGATAATCCCATCACCATGCCAACAGGTCAGCTCTGTTACGACACCGGTTTGGGGATCCAAGGTCAGGGAGCTGAGAGTCCCAACGTGGTTCTCCAGCCCAGCCCGTTTTGGGCAAACCCTTGCTCTTGGTGGCCTCTATTTTCAACAATGTAAAGTGAGGGCCAGTTACCATCCGGCTGCTGTTCCCTAAGCCCCTCCTCCACATGCCCCAGAGGGTAGGGAGAGGGGTCACAGAGGAGGACAGAGCGGTGGGAGGGGCCAGGCTCAGAGCACTCCTGGGTTTGATTCCTGACTCATCCCACGAACGACCTTTTTGGACTCGTGTAAGTCTTGCAAGCCTGGATCACACGAGGACCACCCCGCCCACACCCTGTAGGGTGCCGGCGAGGGTTTGAGATAAAACACGCCAAGCAGACACGCGAGACACCGTAGGAACTCCATCGTGGCTGGTAGTTACTATGAAGAGCACTTTCATGACCAGAATACAACAGGCCAATGGGACAGGAGAAAGCCCGTCCGCAGGTGCAGATGCAACGGGCACTCGGTCTGTGACGCAGGCAGTGCCCGCACTCAGTGGGCTGGTGTGGACTGTTAAATAAGTGGTCTCGGGATGCCCAAGCACTGCTTGTTTTGGCGGCAAGGTCAGGGAAAAGGATGGTTAGATCTACGCCTTTCCCCTTAAACTACAACCAATTCTAGTTGGAGCACAGATTCCAATGCAGATAATAAAACCTTAAAACTTCTAGAAGAAAACATGGGTGAATTGTTTTAAAATCTTGCATGGGGGAGGAATGCTTTCTAAGCATGTCATTAAAAAATAGTCAGAAAAGAGGAAAGTGTAACCACATAAACACCTAAAACTTCTAATTTAAAAAAAAATATGGTTAAACGAAATCTTTGCAGGATCCACAACAGAGTTACTCATCAACAGACGTGGGCCAAGGGCCTGGGAAGCACCAGTCCCTGCGTCCCGACACCCAGAGTGCTCTCGCTCTCTGGGGCTGTGAAACGAGCCCCCGGGAGAAACACGAGCAAAGGACACGAACAAGCAACTTGTCAAATAAGAACTACAAAACCGCCCTGACCGGTATGGCTCAGTGGGTTGGGCATCATTCCATGACGCAAAAGGTCGCCGGTTCCATTCCCGGTCAGGGCACAAGCCTGGGTTTCGGGTTCTGTCCCAGATCAGGGTGCGTACAAGAGGCAACAGGCCAATGTTTCTCTCTCACATCAATGTTTCTCTCCCCCTCTCTCCCTCCCTTCCCTTCTCTCTAAAAATAAATAAATAAATAAAATCTTTTTTTTAAAGAAATACAAAATGGCCACTAAGAACCAAATAAATGCAAACAGACGCAATGTGTAATTTTCCTACTGCCACATTGGCAAAGAATAGAAACACTAACCAAACCCCGGTCAGCTGGGGTGTAGGAGGCACATGGTCATGCCGGGTGAATGCCCTTGGAGGGGACACATCGACAGGACCCCTGTGCATGCCCTTTGACCCTGCACAGAGATACATCCACAGAGATGTTCACTGAAGTTTGTTCATAATAAAGAAAAATTGGGAACAACAACCTAAATGCGCTTGAAGGGAAGACTTGCCGAGTAAGGCACGATATTCACGGAACAATTCTGGAACCCTGCCAATCAGCCAGAGAGCTGGGAAGCCCGTGGTTTCATGCAAATGTCACAAGAGTGGCAGCAAGATGCTACCTGGGAGGGGACAGCATGCTTCCCCTTGAGCATGTTTTCTCTTGGAAAACAATGGAAAAGTTCAATTTTGCCCACCATGTGAGATGGGGTGGTCTGGGGGCATCTCCTGAGCCCTGGGGACCCATCCCCCAGGGGACTCTTCCCCCAGCGGAATGGAAGGAAGGCTGCACATTCAAGGGGATACTCTCCATGCCCTGGGATGGGGTGGGGGTGCGCCACGCCCTGGCTGCCTGCCCTCCCCAAGGCAGGGAGGAGGGGGTGCTGCACTGTGGCTCTGCTCTGACATTTCAGGCGGGAAGACCCCCAGGACTAACAGGTGGGCACTGAGAGCCCAGCATCTGGGTGGAGGTGCAGCAGCCCAGGAGCCAGGCCAGCGCTGGGTGGGGTCCTCGGTCCGGGACCCACTCTCAGGCCCCGACACATGCCAGGCCCACCTGCTCAACTGGCCGTGCCTGAGACCTACAGGCCACCTGGGTGTGGCTCTGCCTCAGAACCCACCACTGGCCTGCAGGTGCACAAGGGTCACCAGGCCTCACCACTGGGGACCCCGGCACAGGTCAGGGCTAAGGCAGGGCCAGAAGGAAGCCAGGGCACAGAAGAACCCATCTGGGAGGTTCTCAGGCCTCCTCTGAGGAAGGCCGTAGCATCGAAACCTCTGCTCAAATAAAGGTTAAAATGGAATCCCACCTGGAAAACACACATCCCCACTCCTGTGAGGGCAGTCGTGTGGGCAGGAGGGCCCAGGGACTGAGGACCCACTGTGCACCAGGTCTGTGCTTGCTCCTCTCTGAGAGGTGAGTAGGCGGAGGCAGAGCCATGCCCTCCAGAAGCACACAGTAGGGCGGGACAGAGGGACCCCTCCGAGGCAGGTCAGAGGTATGAGTGCTCACACCGGCCGGCTGGAGGTCAGAGTGGCCCCCAGGACAGGGACTGCAGACGGTTCAGGAAGCTTTGGAGGTCCAGTCTGGGAAATGGGCAAAGTCAACTTCAGAAACAGAGCAAGAAACACCCATTGGACAAGCCCAAGAAGAAGTCCCTCCCAAGAGACCACTGAGTCTGTTCTGTAGAACAGGAACAGCGACAGGAGAGCATGTGAGGGGGCAGGGGCAGAGCTGGGTGCCACCAACAAGTCCAGGGGGTGAGCATTTAGTGGCTCTGCTTTGACTGGAGAAAGCGAGGGCTGCACGTGGTGGATCAGGCAGCCCGGACCCCTGTGGCAGCCCATGCCCCTGCCAGAGAGAGGTGGCACCTCACTACTCCAGGACCCGTGGGGCCGGGCTCTCAGCAAACACGAGGGGAGGAAGACAGCCCTCACAGGGCCAGCATCTGGGGCCGTCCCCGCACAGAGGGATCAGGCTGCGGGGACACAGGGTCCCCTCACACACTACAGCCTGGCAGCAAGTGATAGGAGACCCCTGTGGCACTTCACACAGGCCAGGCCCGACTCCGGCCAGGCGAGTCAGGAGGACGAGCGAGAGGAAGTGGAAGAGGCATAAAGGCCGGCTGGGTGGAGGATCTGCAGTGAGGCCAGACCCAGACGGGGTCAGAGAGGGAATGAAGAATGGAGACACACTTCAGGCCTCGCCTGGGAGGCTCGGCTGTTGGAGCATCATCCTGCACACAGAAAAGGCTGTGGGTTTGATTCTGGTCGGGACACGTAGGGGAGGCAACTAATCAACGTTTCTCTCTCAAATTGAGTACTGGTGTTTCTCTCCCCCACACATACGCACCTCTAAAATCAATGCACATATCCTCAGGTGAGGATTTTTTAAAAAGGAAACACTTCCGAAGCAGAATAGGCGGCACCATCCTCCATGCAGGCTGGAAACTGAGACTTGTCTTATCTATTTCTCATGCCCTTGGCCTAAGTGGCTCCCAGGAGGAGGCCATCCCCAGGCGAGGCTGCAGACCTGGGGAGGGGGTGTGGACAGAGACCATCAACTTGAGGGTGGGCCGGGGAGTGCCAGCAACCTCACAGGCGGGACACACACTGCAGTGCTGGGTCGCACGTCCCTGACCCCTTACATCCCGGACCGTCTCTTCCTCAATGCCATGCCCCCTGACTGAGTGCCAAGGACATGACGGCACACGGCGGGAGCTGGGCCTGACCTGACACTGAGGGGAAGATACCCATCAGGCAACTGGGAGTCCCCCTCTGGAGACCAGGGCAGAGCAGCATCTAGAGAGAGACCTGGGAAGCAAAGAACAGCAGTGCCTGCGTCTTCTGAGAGGTGGCCCGCTGTGGGGTGCTGTTCTCAGAGCTCTACGAGACCAGCTCAGTCGGCCCTCTTAACCACCCTAGAGGTCAGCACTGTTACCATCCCCAATTAATGGGGAGGAAGTCATGTCTCAGAGAGGCTGAGCAACTTGCCAGAGGTCACACAGGCAAGAAGCTGTAGAGCCAGGTCTGGACCCAGGCAGAGCAGCCCCTCTAACCTCTACGCTGTCCCCTTGTCGAAATCAGGCCAAGAGGAAATGGGACAATGTGCCGAGGGAGAAAAGAAAAGGACCAAGGACAGAGCCCAGGACAATAGCCACAAGCAAGGGGGGCTGCCTCACAGGGTGAGGGCACCTGAGTGAGTCAGCAAATGAATGAGCGGGTGCTGGGGAAGGGATGGAGGTGATGCAGACAGCTGGAGAGGAGGGGGCGTAGTCAGTGGCACCGCACTGCAGGGAGGCCAGGAGGGCCCCTGAGTCAGAACCGACTAGAAGCTGTCAGACAGCCTGGCCCAGCCCACAGGACCTGGTGCTCCGCCTGGGAACAGCTGAGCCCAAGCAGGTTCAATCTGCTGCGTGGCTGCAAGCAATCACTCTCTCCCCATCCACTGCGGACTCTTACTCTCTGCCAAGTTCCTTCGAGTGTGGAAAGGATCTGCTCCCCAAACAATTCACCGCAACTTCTAAAGCTCACACTGCAAGATGCTGCCTATTTATAACCCAAAATTCCTCCACAACCGAAGTGGACAAAGAAGAGGGGCAACTCCATGTTGTCTTTGATGTTGTTGGAACTGAGAAGTGCTCAAAATCGCGTCCTTGACCGTGTTCAAGTCACTCCTTTTCCCCATATATGGCCAGATCCACTGTTTGCCAGGACAAGCCGTGTTTTCCTTATTAAGCAATATACAAAGTTAGCAAACAGAGCCCGCTCACCACACCACATCGCAATCCCAAATGTCACGATGGAAGCCAGGGCCTGACCGGCTGCAGAGCACTGTGCAGCCCAGCAGCCACAGGCACAGGCCAGAACCCTGCCCCAGCCCGGCCCAGCACTGACCCAGGCCCTGGGCAGTGCCCGCTGGGTGGGAATGGTCATATTGAATCCTCAGAACAACCCTATGGTGTGAACATTATTACCCCCATCCTACAGATGAGCAGAGTGAGGCATGGAGACGCCACACCATCTGTTCAAGGCCATCCAGGGGGCTGCCAGAGGTAGAGGAGGACCCCTTTCTGTCCGACTCCATCTTTTCCACTTCCCCAGAGGTCATCCTCCCTCTCCTCTCTAGGCCTTGGTTTGCCCACCTGGAAATGAGATGGCTGGAGAGATCACCTGTCAACCCCTCCAGCTCTCCTACTAGCACATGTTCTGTGGTAGCAGCCCTTCGGCTGAGGCTGGAGTGGACGAATGGGGGCAGGTATGTGGAGGCACAGACCACCCCGCCCCCCGCCCACCCAGCAGGGGCCTGGGGCAGCAGTGCGAAGCAGCATGGGGCCTCTGCGGCCCTTCGAGAAGTAAGAACAGAGTCCCCTTCTTCTATGCCCACTGCCTCCCGCTCCCAGGATTCCCCCAACCCCCGAAGGCCTCCCTCCCCAGAAGCTGATCTGACTGCAGGGCCCCCACCATATCTGCGCCTGGCAAGCCTGCCTTTGATTCCCAGGCCTCTGGAATCTGTCGCCTGGGACGTACAAAGAGGAAGGGATGACTATGGGACTGAACACAGGGGCCTGAACACTCCATCCTCCCACACAAACGGATCCCGAGTGGCCCTGACACAGAGGGGACCCATGCCACTGGGCATCTCCAGAAAATACACACCTGGGCCACTGAGACTCTTCAGAACTGCCTGGGCTGGGCAACTGGCTATAGACCTGTGGGCTGCAGGGCTCCAGAGCTGCCTTCTGCAGGTCGATTTCTGGAGTCGGGCCCAAACCTGCAGGCCTGCTCAGCCAGCACCCAGGATTTTAGGATGTCATCAGTGTGGCCCCTTGCCCTCGGGCGCCACATCCTGGGCTCCCGGCTGGCCCTCCTGCCCACTCCTCCTCTCTACATGTGAGCCCAGAACCTACAGCTACTGGGACCCCACAATGCCACACAGCTGTGACTTTTCTCAATTGCATTTTTTTAGTGTTTCTCACACTACTCTGACAATAACAAACACAATAATCAGGCCCTGGCTGGTGTGGCCCAGTGGATTGAGCGCCAGCCTGCAAACCAAAGGGTCACTGGTTTGATTCCTAGTCAGGGCACATGCCTGGGTTGTGGGCCAGGCCCACAGTTGGGGGTGCTCAGGAGGCAACCACACATTGATGTTTCTCTCCCTCTCTTTCTCCTTCTCTTCCCCTCTGTCTAAAAATAAATAAAATATTTTTTTAAAAAAAATAATCAACCTGAACTTAAAGAAGCTTTTCATACTCCTAGGAACAGCAGCACCTCCTTCCA
Organism: Tonatia bakeri; assembly: GCA_004024845.1. Classification (NCBI taxonomy): domain Eukaryota; kingdom Metazoa; phylum Chordata; class Mammalia; order Chiroptera; family Phyllostomidae; genus Tonatia; species Tonatia bakeri. The sequence continues at coordinate 893 of PVIA01000532.1, read as the reverse complement.
CTCGGGGGTGAAGGGGGACCCCTTTCTAGCTCCCCTACCTCCGATGTACGTTCTGCTGATGTTACTGTCAATGAATGGGCTCGATGAACCAATGAAACGTCCACTCAGTGAGTATGTGAATGAACACCGAGCCTTTAAAAGGCAGTCTCAAGCAGTTGGTCTGCTTCCCGCTGGTAAAAATTTTTAAAGATTAGCAAATGCTCAAAGGAAGGCCGGCTACCCCTGGATCACAGGAGTGTTTAAACCCGTGATGACAGCTTGCCTTGTGCCGAACCTGACGAACCTCTTCCAACCGGGCGCCGACCGCAGGCCGTGGTTTTCTGAAGACACCTCGCCTCGCCCCGCGGCCAGCGACCCCTGACCTGCCACCGTTCAAAAATATTTTGTGGCATTCGAACCCCTGCGTCCATCACCACCCAGGTCACTTGAGACATCTGTCTTCTTTTTTGTTTTGAAATAGAATAAAATATTTATCGTTTTCATAAGCAGCATGTGCTTTTTTAGTTCAAATGTTACACAAGGATACGGAGTAGAGCATGAAAGCCAGGCCCCTGAGCAGGCAAACGGGGAGGCGTCGGCCCTCTTCTGGGGGCAGGGGACAGGGGGCCATGGCCTCTGCGCTCCACTGGCTGGTCTGCAGTCGCTGAGTGCAGCTCACACAGGTCTGTCCCTCCAGCAGGGACTGAGGCCCGGGCAGGGGTCGCCACATGCCGTGCAGCCCTCGGGGCCTCTCTCCTCAGAGCCAAAACACCCCTGCCTGCCCCTACTGCAGCCACTTCTCTGCACCGCAAACCAGCTTACGTATGGTGCCTGGCCACCTGTCTTTGACTGTCTTATGTTGACTTATCAAAAAAAGCCACTCCCCCCCCCCCGGCTCGGCATGTGCAAGTTCT